>VWZN01007382.1:0-37545 GCA_013396955.1 Regulus satrapa
TTAGTTTCCCTGTGCTTTTCTTACCTCTACATAACTACTTTGCCAATACACACTTAAACGGAAAAAGCTTCTTACTTTTGTATCATGTACTGCACAAATTTGACAATAGTTTAGCTATCCATCTTAGCTGCTCAGAGCTTGGTTTAAAGCTTTACAGCAAAAGGAAATTTCAGGTGGTTTTCAGTGGAGGCAGAACAGACTGTATGATGGAAGAATGGAATAAGTTTTAACTGAGCAGTCTGGGGTCCCTCTCAAGGTTACCCTCTTCCGTTAGGAGTTTCACAACATTTTTTATATACAACCCATTAATATTTATTCCTGACTCATGAAAGAAGGCCTGGGCTAGACGACAGCCTTGAAGTGGCTTTTAATTTATGTGACTTCTTAATTTTCTTGCATAACACTGTATGACTTCACGCTACTTGTAGGTAAGTGCAGACTGAAAAATGTTTCCTTTGCTTCCCTGAGGACACTGCCAAAATGAAGGAAAGAATGGAGAAGCAGGATAGCTGAATGGGGCTCTCAAAATCTAAAGATACTCCATCTTGTCTGTCTGCAGATCCCCTCTGTGCTGCAGCCCATGCTCACTGCTTTGTTTGCAGAGATAAGTTGGTCTTATCTGGAAATATCTCTGTACTTGAAACTTCTAAGCAGAGCACATGTGCACACCTCCTCATACTGTAAAGTAACCTGTGAGGTTGGACTATCTGGTCTCATAAACCAGACTCTGTCATCAGCAGTCTGCTTTTTGAAGTTTCTGCATTGTTAACTCTAGAGTGCCATCTCCCTCTGAAGATAAGATCAGAGACTGGACCGTCTCTGCAGTGGTAGCCAAATGTGCCTGGCAATGTTTTTCTGCTTTTCCCCTTCTCCCTCTCTCATGCAAACACATACACTGCTAAACAAAATGTAAAAGAACCCTCGGGTGTGGACGGTCTGGGACACGGCAGAGACTTCTACAGTTTAATCTGAAAGCTTGTAGTTTATTTTAGGGCGTGGGTGAGAGAGCCTTGCTAAGAGCTGACAGAGGCTGCTCAGAGAAGGCTCAGAGGGAACAATAGGAAAAAGGGATAGAACATGGGGGAAGTGTACTAGGACCAAGGGCAAGAGTGCAATTTAAAAGAGTCCAGTAATTAAGACAGTCAAAGAATTAAGAGCCGTAGGAGTTAAGGGGTAAGAGTTAAATGGTCAGAGAGTCAGAGGTAGGAAAGCATGAGTTAAGAGAGTTAGAGAGTTAAGAGAGTAAGTTAAGAGAAAGAGTTAAGAGAGTTAGTTAAGAGAGCAAGAGAGAGTAAAAGAGCCAGAGTCAGAGAGTAAAGAGAGCAAGAGACTAGGAGAAGGAGTAAGAGAGCAAGTATTCTTTTACAATTGCTTATATAACCTTCTATTCTTTGAATATTCTGTTCCTTCATCAACCGATCTTTGTAAGTATACTAATGCAGTACATTTGCGTGCAGCCTATAGAAATCACCACATTACCATGCATTATGCTATCTAAATCCCCTCTTGTACCCCTCCTGTCGAAACAGAGGGGGAAGGGTCTTTTGCATTGTTCTATCAGGGGGAAGAATGTCTTTCAGCTTGCTAGACTGCATTCTGTAACTTCATTGAAACAATGCTTTCATTTAAATTTTGTCCTTAGCCTCTTTGGCTAAGCAGTCATATCTATAATTCCTTTCTGATTCTCTTTTCCAACAACAAAACACAAGAAAGCAAGTGGAAATAACTGGGATAAACCAATCTAATATAAAATCTGTATCAACAGCCTCAGCCTCTGCAAAGCTTTAAAAGCATTTCTGACTGACTTGGCTGACAAACCCCATCACTCTAAATCTTGTTCCTGGTGTTTGTACCTGGGTAACCAGGAGACGCCTCCCAAAGAGACTACTGCTCTTGTTTTTCCTACCAGTAGTGCACAAGTTACACAGCCCTACAGCACTGCTGTTCCAAGCTCTTGCCTGCAGTCAGAAACAGAATGCAACGAACAATCCCTGGGGAAGATCACAGGCAGCAGGGACAGCTCCTGAGATGTGTTGGGTCCACGGGCAGAGATGTTGTGCTGTCACCAAGGCTGTGCCCTGGGGGGCTGTGGGCTGAAACCCACTCCCAGTTCTGGTCAAGATGAGGCCAACATCCCTCGTCTGTCCTTGAGCCTCATCTCGCAATGGAACAGCAAACCCTCCAGGAGCTGCTCTCATTTCCTGTCCCCAAGCCATTCCCAGGGCTCCCCAGACTTGCCAAGGTTTAGGAGGTGTGTCTTATGGTTTTCTTCGTTGCAAGAGAAGCATGAGATTTTCTTTAGAGAAAATGATGGCTTCTCTCCACAGTGTGTAGCTGTTTGGAAGAGTCAAGCTCTGTCTTTTGGATTGATCTCCCCAAGACCAATCAAATCTTCAAAATTCCTGGACAATTAATTCTTGAGCACTTTATTATTGCACTCATCTGAGCTAAAATAACTCATTCTCAAGAGAATAGAAAATTCTCTTGATATTTTGGATAAATTGCAAATACATTTCCTTATACTCTGGAGTAAGCATGCATTATCCCAAGAACCAAGGTTTCTCGTATTTTCTCTGAATGAAAGTTTAATATTTATTGAAATCTTCTGCTTATTAAAAGCTCTGAATAGTGTATCCAGAAGATTAATCGATATTTTAAATGCACTCAGAAGTATTAGCTGCTTACTGTTACATAGAGAAATAATGAACTTGCTATATGAGAAGGTAAAATTCATGAATAATTCATAGATGCATTAATTTATTCAGTTTTGCCTTTTGAATTGATTTGGCAATTATTCTTGTACTGCACATCATTTACAAATGCTTAGATATAAATATTTACAGCTGCAAATTTGTGGTCAAATAATTTCTGTTCTCTGATTGAATGGCTTCTGTAGCACACCAAGCAGTGCAAATTGTGATTTTTACAGTTAAATATACAGCTTGGTGGAATGTGGGTGCTGCAAGGATCAAGTAAAGTGGATACATACTGACTGCAAATACAGCCAAACTAATGTATTTTAAATATGAATATTTGCAGGCAGGTTTGCTTTATTTCTTATTGCAATAGGAACAAGGGAAAGACCTCGTGCGTTGTGCTGCCCCAGACAACAAAGACTTAGGTCCTTTGGCAATGATATTTTTACTGTTTATCAACTCTTCTCACTTTTTTCTTTTTTTGTATTTTTTCCCTGCTGATTGTGTTTTAGGTCTTTCAAGGATGATTGCAACATTCAGGAAAATGAGAATTGCCTCTGAACAGGGATGACTTAACCCCACAGTGAAGTGATGTAAAGAGATGATCCAGAAGCAGAAGATTATGGATCTGTGAACAAAATGATGGCCTGATTGAAAGGGTTAATTCACAGTGGCTTATTTAAACCAAAGGAAACTTGCCTCCTAAACTCCCCTGTACTTATTGGAGAAAGAGAGACTTTTCTAGAGGATGATTCAGAACAGGAGCCTAGTTTTAAATGATCTGAATCACTCTGCTAGTCTGCTTATTTTGAATAGTGCAGTTTATCTTCCCTCCATTTCCTACTTGTTGCCCTGATTGATGAGTAAGGATTTATGCAGAATGAATGAATTTCACCTTTTATGAATAAAGTATAGCATTGTAAGCATTTTGAGAACTTGATTTGAGACTAAGAACAAGTGAAAGCATTAAGAAGCATTATTTTATATATTTCTCTCTCTGAACAGTTAGAAGAACCTTAAAAAATTCCAGCTTTTAGCATTTAAGTCATTTAATAGAGTGCAATAATTCAAAGTCACTTCATGTGATTTTTTTTTTTTCTTGAAGCACTCCAGAAAATTGTTTTTCCAAAGTTCTTTTACTTTGAAATGCCTGCACAGAAGCACTTGAGGCTGAAAGTAAAGCTAATCCATTTGCAGGTAGCACGTTCAGAAGAGAACAAAACCTGTGAAATTACGAACAGTTTGTTCTGAAGAAATAAAGATGAACACATTAGCATTCACAGCAATCCTAAAGCAAAAGTAGGTATTTCAGTGAAAATGCATTTGAGAAAAGAGGGTGAATGCTCAGTTGGTCTTGAGGCCAGACCAGAGGTAGGTAGCCTGGTAGGGATGCAAGGGATGCTCAAAGGAAATCTGTCACTGCGTGTAACTCATGAAAGGGTGTGAAGCCACGTTCAAACTGTTTGGCATTGTTCCCCTCCTGGGATGAAGTGCTTGTGCTCAAAGAGCTTCACCATCACAGCAAACCAAACTGCTGGAGCTTCTGCTCTTGGGGAAGCAGTATCATGGGGCTGCTGGAGAACCTCATGTCTGAGCGAGTTCTGGGTCAACATGCTGAGCTGCAGCTGATGCCCAGGAAGGAAACTCCTGACCAGCAGCCTCCTCAGGGCCAGCTCTAAGTTCTGTCCAGAACCTTGCACTCCTTGGTGGACCCTCTCTGCCATTTTCTGTGTGGCACTGGGTATGGAGGGCTGTGGATGGAGTCCTTCTGGCACATCAGCATCTCGGGACAACCACTGCTGATGCTGAACTAAAACTGGGTCACTTTACCAATGCTTCTACAGGTGTTGAATAGTGCACCTCTGCAAGGTGGCCTCTGGTAGGACATTCAGGCCATCCAGCTGCCAAGGGCTGTTCTACAGGGACCTCCTGTCCCAGGCACCCACTGTAGTCTCAACTTGTGACACTGACTCCCTGCTGCTCTTTCCCTGTGCCTTTGTCACCCCTGTGCTTGCTGAGGGCTTAGGAAGACCTTTAAGCACCACCACAGATGATTTATCATTAAAAGACTGTTTTAAATATGATTTTCATTAGGGACAATGTCCATGTGGGGTTTGGTCCAGTTCAGAAATGCTGTAGGAGGGGAGTGATGAAGGAGTTCCTTAGGGTTCTGCCAGGTGCCTGTAGCATGTGTGTGCTCCACTTGAGTCACAAACATGAGCTGAGAAGAGGGGAGGCCACAGAGTCATTGCACAGAGGTGAGAAATTCTGTGCTGGTGAATTCAGTGACGATGTAAAGGAGGCTTGAACCTAGCTTCCTGCTTGTGATGTGGTACATTGAGGAGCAGCGTGCCTGTGGTTAACTCTTCCTGTCATGGGTGAACAGGCAGAAATTATATTTGCTTTTTTATGCAGTGCTGAAACACTCTGGTAGTCTCTTCACATTTTCATGTGAAGAGCAGGAACAAAATTCTGCTGTCACTAAACTGAGTTGTCAGAACAACTGCATGTATGAGTTTAATTTCACTTAATATTTAATAGCTAGCTAGCTTTTCTTGGGATAATGATTTCACAAGAAGAGAAAGATCAGAGCAGACCTCCTGCTAGTGTAGCACAGATACAGCAGGAACTGCAGAATTGCAGGGTCAATATAGCAGAATGAGATCCTGCCTTCTGCAGTCATTGTGGGTAGCACTCCTCTCCTTGAGAGGCTGCACTTGGGTCAGTAGGACTGTGTAAAGGAAAGGACACTCAGTGTTTATTGAGGAACAGAGTTTGACCCTGGCTGCAAAATACTCCTCCCCTTGGAAAGAATAAACTGGGCACGGCTTAAGGCAATCCTCAGTATTTGCTGCCTTTTGTGAGAGGGGTGAGATGTCTCCTCACAGATCTCACATGTTTTAGATCTGTGCTGTCCAGCCATTTCCACAGTCACATAAATTCCTCACTCAGCCGTGTCATGGCAATATTATTTTATATAAAGTAGATTTTAAACAGTAATTTCTACAGCATATTTGGAACGGCAAACACTTTTGTATGGCAAACAATGCTAGAAATACTCAACCATCAAACAGAAGCTCTATGGTTTTGACATCAATGTCAAAATGAATATTTCTACTCTCAGCAGGTTAGCAGGTATAGGTGGTTGTGGTCACAGAGAAGAATAGGTGCTGATTTGTTTCCTCACAGTTGTATTTGCTCTGCTGTGTTAAAAGTCTTGTTAGTTCTTGTCCTTGGCATCATCAGATGCATTACTCTGAATTTTGAGTTAGAAGAATCATTAGGTACAAAGGAGGGAACAAGAAGACCCACAGCATATGTTCAGTCTGCAGGAGAACAGAACTGCCTGTGCTAACCCTGATCCATGTGCATAAAGATGGTCTGGGAAGTTAATAATGACAGGCAGGAAAAAAAAAAAAAGAAAGAAAGAAAAAGAAAAAGAGAAAAAAAAGGAAAAAAAAAGGAAAAAGAGAAAGGACTGTAAGAATTTGCTCCAAATGACAGCAAAAGCAGTTGGCAGGATGACTGAAACTCAGTCCCTGAAGAATCCCTCCAGGATATGTAGCTTCCCTGACACAAAGTGAGTGGGCTTATTAGCTGGATTTGATGATAGATTCATTTGCTATCCATAGCCAGACTAACATGTGTAATTCTTTCTCTTTCTAATCTTTTTTCCTGCCATTGGATAGGGCCAGCTCCATAGATCAATTTGTTTATTTGTGGTGGTTTTTGGTTTCTTTTCTGATGATGGATGAGCCAACTGATAGTGCCATCACTGCCTTGTGAACCCAAGGATAAATTCACAGGCTGTTAGCAAAAGCACTGCCTGATACCTGTCATCTCCACTGAGAAGGCACTGTTCCCCACTCTCCAAACTCTCATGATGGCTGGAGGCACCTTTTCTTTTAATGTTTTATTTTTCACTGAACTGCACCCTGTGGTAAATTTTCCTTCCTACTTTGCAGCTTCTCCTCACCAGCCTGCTTCATTTTGTGGGTTTATTCCACTTTCAGATCTCACAGCTGGCTGAGTGCAAGGCGCAGGGAGGAACAGTGGCACAGATTTCAGAGTATCTGGCTAATTTCTCTCCTGGCTGGCATTAAGAAGCAAATAACTGAGGATTTGTACCTGCTCAATTGAAATGGATCCCCAAGGGTTTGTGAAGCCAGAAGATGGTTTTCAGGCATGGCCCACCAGATGCCAACAGGGGGAGTTTCAGCTCTGCCTCAGATTTAGGCCTCTGTCAGTCTCCTCACCTTTGCTGATATTGATCATGAGGGATAAAAGTTATTTATTTTCCCACATTTCAACAGCATTTCTTAACACCTCTTTCCTTTAAAGAAACACTTCTGCCACTCTTCCATAGATAGAGAAGGCACAGTTCCTATCTCTTGTTGAAATCCTTTTAAAACAAGACCAGTGATGGAATGGTTCTACACCATGCTTTGCTAGAAGGAAAGAAAACTAATTTGCCTCTGGGGCAAATCAAAACCAGATTTTAGAAAGTAATCTCCATTTCTCTCTCCTCCCTGAAAACCCTGATGATGAGGTACAGTTGACTTCTCTTGCTGATTTTGCATAAATTAAGATTTGAATGATAAGATTTTTAAAAATCTGCTTCTGGCCTATCAGTTTAAATCAATTCATTCATAGCCAGATAGACAAAAAAGGTAAAAAGAAAAATATACCTCTGTTATGTTTGTTTAAGGAGGCAATACATGGGAAGGACTTCCATTGTGAGGAGGCAGAAAAACATCTTAGGAAAATGAAGCTCAGTCCTTACAGTGGGGGTGTAAACCATGCTTGTGTAGAAATGAATGGAAGAAGGCTTTTTGGAGAGACATTTTGTGTCTTCATAAACAGGATGGATTATGTCTGTGCAATGCTGCAGTCAGTTCTGCCAGCTCCCAACAAACTGCAGTTTCTTTTCTTTTTACAAATTTTCTATTTTCTTTTTTGAAAAATTGTTTTGGAAATTGGCTTCAAAGAAGAAGTACTGTGTATTTTTTGTAACAGAAGCATGATATTTCCAGTTGCTACTGAAGAGGGTATCTTCCGTATAACGAGCCTCTAGGGTTCACTCAAGTCGCATTTCAATCATTTTTTGCAGCCATCCAGACAAGACTTCAGCTGCTGAATCTGCTTCATTTCTGGGTGTGAAAACATGAACAGATTAAATCCAAAGCACTTCAGGAGAAAGCTGAAATGTCCTGAGTCATCCAATGAGAGTTAACACTAGCTCCTCTTTTCAGAGACTTATTACCTCTGGCTCTGAGCTTCAAAACTACATCTACTTTCAACTATGATGTCTCAGCTGAGAGTCCAGAGCTGTGATCTTATCAATAGAGGACAGGATGGAAGAAATCGCCCTTTGGCAGAGTTGGGAAAATCTTGGAAAATTGACTTCTTCCTACTTTGTGGAAAGAGCATTTTTAAGGGATTAGCAATTCTTCATTTTCCACTTGGCATATGAAGTTTGAATTCACAAGCTTTGTCTTTTTCTTCATACCCGCCCATGGGAGGGTCAAGATCTCTGTAATATACAAAAACATATAAGTAAGGATGTCTGTGCATATATGTATGCATGTATACATACATACATACATACATATATATATATATATATAGTGTATTTTCCTATTTCAGAAATCCAAATTAAAATTCATATCTATAGCAGTGATATTCATCATTTCACTCAGTCCAGTTTTGCAGTCAGTTGAAAACCTTTTTAATTAGTAGCTATCAGCAATCCTGTGAGTGGGTTGCTGAGTAGAGAAGGTTAATGCTGTATCTGAGGGGGAAGGGAGACAAGTTACTGCTGTAGGAGATAGGACTTTTTTTCTTGATTTGGTGAAATTTTGTTGGAGAGAAATCCGCTGTGTCTTGATATTGACATAATTGCATTGCATATGCTGAAACATCCCTGTAATGGGCTGATCCAAAGGGCAAGGATGGCCTGGTGAGGTTTGCCGAGATGCTCTGTCTATTCCCATGCCAGCAGACCAGCCAGGAGGGGTGAATGCTTCCAGGGGTATTAGGAGGGATGCCAAGATCAGTCAGGGCTGGCGGGTTTCACTAGGACAGTTGCAATATTGTGGTAATACATCTGTCTGGGCATGGCTTTTGAGTCAGAAATGGAGAGTAAAAGTAATTCCCAAGGATACTGAAGTAGGTCACTCCATCCGTGACTGTGACCCAAATATCTCCCCTGAGAATGAAGCCTCATTTCACACCCCAGCCAAGCAGTGGGAAGACAGGGCTGGAAACCATTCCAGCTCTCCTGTGTGTGAACTTTTGGTTGGAGCCCAGACTGGGTGTTGGGACCACTGGCAGACAGTGAAAGAGAGGAAAGGCATGTGGGTGTATGGAGGGTGTTCAGACCAAGAACTGAGGGAGGCTGTGTCACAGGATTAAGGCAGCTATGCAAGCTTGCACAGGTATTTCCACTCGTGCTGTCCTCACACCTTCTCAGAGGGGAGATTTTTGTCCTGGACACAAGGGCTGCTTGTGCATTTCCATGCACCACACAGACACGTCTGCTTGTGTGGGCACGCCACTTTGCACCATGCCAGGTGTACCCTGCCCGCCTGGGGAAGGGAATGGGCAGGGAAGGAGCAGCAAACACTGGCTGGGATGGCTGTGGGAGCGGGCCCTGCCGTGCCCGGGCAGAGGCCATGCTGGGAACCAGGCCTGCGTCTCGTCTGTGCCCTGCTGGGCTCTGAGGCAGTGCTCTTTGGGCCCAGCAATGAGGATCCCAAGGCTGTGCTCTGTAACTCTGGGATCTTGTCCGTACAAAACCTCTCCCTGTTCCAAGAGATGACCAATACTGAGCCTCTGTGGTCTGCAGCTCAGCTCCCTCAGCCTTTTTCAGTCCCTCTGGGGCTGGAAAATGCTGCGGCCCTGGCCAAGCCCTGCTGGGCCACAGGGGTGAGCTCCCAGTGATCCCCTGGGAGTTCAGTCCACAGTAGGTTTGAACAGTTCCAGGAAAAAGGAAAAAAAACCAAACCACAGTCCAGAGAACTTCTCTGCCTCAGCAAGCCTGATAGAAAGGAAAGGAGAGCTCTGGACCACCATCCCGCACCACAGACAGTACAGGCTGCGTGAAGGAATGCTGAAAACTCTTACCTTGATGTTTTAAAAACAACCGCCTCAGACATTCCACTGCTTCTCCTTCCCCCCCCTTCACTTTCAGATCCAGTTTTAAAGGCACAAAACTTATTTATGGGCTAAACAGATGAATGGGGATACNAACGTCCCACGACCGCCCGCCCCCCCCCCCCCCCCTTCACTTTCAAATCCATTTCAAAGGTACAAAACTTATTTCTGCACTGAACAGATGCACAGGGATGCAATTCAGCATCAACTCAGAGACATGCAAAATGGCCACAGCAGGACATGGGGTACATCCTTCTGTGCCTTTGGCCAAAAAGACAAAACTGCTGCTGTCACAACACCATGTAAAGCACCAAGGGTTCACGATGGGGTCTTAAACAGGATAACCCAGTCTGTGGGGTGGTAGGTGGCTCATGCACCACGGGCAAGCTGGCTTTGCAAACCACAAAATCAGAAGCCTTCGGAAAGAGTAAGTAGGAAGGCATCAGTTAACTTTTAGAATGAAGGTGGGCATTTGATGAAAGTACATTAAAAAAATAATAATGCTAAATGAAATATCAATAAAAATGCCTTATATCTCTATCTATAATTTCTGGGCAGGCTTACATGGACAAAAAATAAAGCAGTGTGCTTTTATGGAGTAAGGCCATGATGCTGTCAGGAATCACATAGCTTTTAGTCAAAAGTGATATAGGATCATGCTGTCTCTAAAGAGAAAAGGGACAGCTACAGAGGGGAAGTGTCTGTAGAAGAATTGTTGGTTCTGAGAGCTGTGTGCTTAAAGCAAAAAATCTCATGAAACTCCGCCATGAATTAGAGAGGAATGAGAGGCAATGCTTTAGAACTAAACAAAACAACAAAATGGGAAGCAAGTAAGTTGTGTCTACCATGTGCCTAAGAACAATAGCACTGAGTCAAAACCTGCTGGATTTGGTTGGGAATGCTGTGGTTTAGCAAGCCCAGCTGAATTGAACTGGAATGCTCTTTTTGTCTTTCAACAGGCCTGCAAAGGCTGGCAGAGATCTGGTCAGCTGTTCAAGCCCTGCTGAAGAGCCCTCAGAGTTCAGTTTTTATATCTGGTTAGAGGCCCAGTAGAAAAATTAAGGGTCAGGCAGGTTGTGTTTGAGCAGTATGTGGAATGGGTTTATTCTGCATGGAAGAAAAACGTTTGTTGCCTCAGAAAAATGTGTCCTCCTACAGTCTTCTGAAGCAGGGGATTGCTGTGTGAATAGGAATGTGAGCAGCAGTTTGGGGAATTATTTCATGCTTGTGACGTTATACAGACTAGTTTAGATCTTTGTTTAAGGGCTTATGTCCAAATTGATTCTGGTCCAAGTCAGGGCTTTGGTCTTGCACCTTGCTCCCTCTCTTCTTGTCAGCACTGATATTTGCATGGTCATGTCATGAGCCAGTTCAGGGAACAAAACTTCTTAAAGGCCTCAGCTTTTTCCTGCAGAGTTACTTTTTACCTGATTTGACTTCCTGAACCAGCTCATAGCCAGGTCATAGCAAGGCCTGGTACTGGCACACAACATCTTGTTGGAATCTGTGGCTGGGATGAGAAGGAAATTACGGGACTTGGATTGGTTGAGCTCTTGGTGCACCTCAGCTTACAGGAATTCACCCTTCCTCCTGCTCCTCTTCACCCACTAATAGACCTTCAGTCCCCTTGGACATTTTATATTCTTTGTTCACCTAACTGTGGAGTCTGAATAGACTCCTGCACTCATCAGCATGTGTCTATTTGGGTCTGTGAAAAATGCTATGGGTTCCCAACTTGGAAGGCTTAAATCTCATCACCCTGATCAGGTGGTCTGGCCTCTTCTCAGATCAAGTCAACAGGGGCATATTGAGAGGTACAGACTTGTTTAACTGAGGCAATGCTGACTTGTTTTGCTTCATTCTTGGGAATAAAAATGGGTTGGAGTCAATGCCTTGGCCTCATTCAAGGCTGGTAAATTTTAAGATGTTTATCCTCTGGGCATAGGCAGGCCATGCAGTCACTTAACGTTAGGAAGATGCCTATGTATGAAAATAAATAGACCTCAGGATTTGGTAATGATTTGGTCCCATCTTCTTTATGGGCCCCAGAAGTATCAACAGAAGTGTGAACTTTGATATAACAGGTAGAAAATAGGGTTTCAGAGCATGGTCTCAAACAGTGTCCCCTGGGAACTTGCCTTACCAAACAATGACATCTCCTTCAGTTCAAAGAAAGTCAAAGTATTTTCAAAATTTGGTATGTAACAATTGCAGTTGCTGCAGAGATATTGAGCAATTGTGGCTGAGCATGGGAAGTGGCCTGTGAAATCAGGAGAGGTGGGGAAAAGTCCCAATGTACAACTTCTCTCCTAAGTGTGGGTTCCACATCTTGTGAAGGCCTGACGCCCTGCCTGTAATTTCGCCTTTTCTGACAGTTTGATTTCTATTTCCATTTGCCAGCCATTGTCATTATTTTATGCCTCCATCGCTCATCTGTTTGCCGTAGAAATTTCTGTTAACTCTACCCAGCTTATGTGTTTTAACTAGTAACGGCTTCAGGTAGAGGGACTTGGCCTTCCTTCCTTAACATTTCCTCAGTGTTCCTCTGTTGCTGGGTATGGGATATAGGAATTTCTTCCTCCCAGAAGGAGGCTGTAGTTACCTGAAAGTTGAAAAAATGAGCATTGTAATTCAAGGCAGTAGCACCTAGCAGTGAAGAATGTAAATGGTGCTTTTCACTTAGCCTGTTTTTTACAATTCCTTTTTTTTTTTCTTCATCAGGAGCAGACAAGTGACTATTCCACTAATTAAAAGGAATACACCTGGAGAATAAGCTGCATAATGAGTGCCCCAGATGTTGAAACTTCAGCTCTCTGACTGTGCTCTCCATCCCCACAGATCTAAAACGCAGAAGCTAAATTCCAGTTTAGAGCTGCTGCTTTCAGATGGTAGCATGAGCTCTGGCATCAGCACCAGTTAAAGAACATATTATTCTTATATTAATTATCCTTTTCCAATACATACCTCAAAGTGACACTTAGGAGGAAGACTAGGGAAGAAATAAATACTGAAATGTGATAGCGTGCATTTTATGTGATTTACCCATGGTCAGAAGTGAAAGAAGTGACCTGATAAGTGTTTCTAGCTTTAATAAACCTGAAGAGGCGAGATAATTATTCCCACTATGGAGCTATCTATGGCTGGTTTTGGTCATATGGAAATACATAGCTTCTATGCCCAGGGGTGATGGGACAAAACCTAGAATATCTGTCGTCTTGAATGTATGAGTAAACTGGCTGTATTTCTCTCTTATTCAGAGGATATTCATCCTGCTTTTTAATCTTAGAATATAAGCAGGGCTGAATCTCAGAGAAAAGGCTTGAAAAAAACAGTAAATTTTTTCGTGTTATACTGCTTTGGACACTCTTTTATGAATAAAATGGCACGGCCAAGCGTGAAGTAACAAAGGAATTGTAAGCAGTGGCCAGCATGTGGGAAGTCAAAACTATCTACAGCTGAATAACGTTCTTATTAGAAATGAAGGGCAAACAGGAATATAATTTATTATTGCCTCTCTATGTGGCTTTGGAGATCACATAATCCGAAGTAAAAAATGGCATGCATATGTTCCCTAAGATATTCTTCACCATAGCAGGGCTGTATATCAAAACCTTATTTCCTGGTAATGAATTTTAAATAAGTGCCCAGGGCATCAGGTCACTGATGTTTCCACTTTGCAAACTGGGTGGGCTATGAAAGCCCCTAGAGTCCTTCAAAGGCGCCTTAAAAAAAAGATCCCGAGCTTTAACTGACCAAACTTTTCAAGAAAAATACCTGAAACAATTAGGAGAATGAAAACCAGGAGGTCAGATTACTTGGCCCATGGCTGAGGATTTACATAAATAGGCCTAACCTTTGACTTGAAAATAAAAGGTAAGTACAGAGCCCTGACAGAACAGCAGGTCATTGGTATTTACTCTGTAAAGTACTGCCTCTGATGCTATGACAAAAATGTCAGGAATTCCACTGATCACTGTGTGCTGATAGGGCTCAAAGGTATGCAGGCAGCTAACAGAAACCCAGCCTACCTGACTGATCGAAACTGCATTACTCCCACGCATTTATAACCCGCAATCTGCGAGCGTGGGAAAGCGTGCAAGGCCTCCGACTAATTCCTCAGGAAAAAAAAAAATTACAAAAATAAATATATATATATAAGGAGAAAGTTTCTGTCTTTAACCTTTTTTTTTTTCTTTTTTTTTTTTTTAGGGGTAGTTTGGGCAACACATAATAAAATTAAGAAAAAATTTCTGAGTGAGCATCTTGAGACATTTTCTCCACAGTGTGTGCTGCTGTTCAAGGGATTACTTGAGCTGGTGTTGCCCATGCAGGCTGAGATTGGTACCACATTCAGCATCGTGGGACTTTGTCAAACATGAGCTGTGCTTCAAGTGTTGAACTGGTAACCAGCTGTAGGAAACCATTCCCTGGGTCAGTTTTTAACTGAGGACACTCTAGACAGCAAACCTACAGGAGAAATGCCATGCTGTGTTTGTGCTACATTTTGTCAAGCAATGGCTGTGTGCTCACAGGTGAGAGGGGGAAAGGTGAGCAAAACAAATTTTGTTTCATTTTTAGTTCTAGTTCTGAAGCAAAGATGCTTCAGATTTTTTATAAAAAATCTTTATTTTCTACTTGGATAGCAGAGAAAAGAGAACCCCTGTGAAAGTGGAAACAATAAGGGCAGAGTTTTTATGTTCATGTTTTATAGAGATAGATTTGGTTTCCTGTTCCAGTTTGAGACACAAGCACAAACCAAGTATCCTGCAGGCTGTTTCAAACTTGTTTCACTAATTAATCAAAAGTGATCCATTACAGAAAACCTGCAGGAATGTCGGAGATGGATGCTTCTGCTCTACTGTTTTTGACTTGCTTGTTGCAACAGAGGGGGAAGCTGTTAGTGCCTGTCTAGTAAATTTTTGAAGGATGGTGTAAGAGAGCCTGCCGCCTTCCTCTTGAAGGGCCAGGGAGCCTGGGGCTAGCCAGCCACATGCTGCTTTCCCTGTCTGCTAGACCACTGCGGGGTTTTGGAGGGAGGTGGAGGAACACCCTGCAGTTGGGTATTGATCAGAGAAGACAGGCTGGCCCCATGCCCTGGGCACTGCCTGGCCAAGCCCTGGGATTGGAAAGCTGGGCAGGCAGTGCTGAAGCAGAAAGAGACAGTGGCCACCTGAGGATGGCCAAGCAGTGTGTCCTGGTGAGGAGATGGGTGTCAGTCCCCTTGTGTCTGGCAGGTTTGAGCACTGTAGGAAGAGAAGTCCAGCCCTGTCTGACCAGCATGGCCAGGGTACTACTGGGCACAGCCTCCTTTCCTCTCAGGCATGAACTCAAAGAGAGGTTAAAATCCCTTGAGGGATATCCAGTCTGGAGGGTGTTCATGGTCACTACAGCCCCTTTGGTGTTAGTTCTGGTGCCTCCTCCGGTGGACCCCAGTGGCCCTGGTCTTCCTGGACAGAGCAGTAGTCAAGTGACCCCTCTTCTGAGTCACTTCTGTGATGCCCTCATGCTAAGAAGGCCAGACTGCTTTGGTGTCCGTGTGTAGGTGTGCTGTGCTGGCACTGTGTCATTGTGTCACTGGTGCACAGGGCAGAGGTGTTACCTATCCAGTCGCTGTACTGTGCTACCACATTACTCTCTTGCATGCTGAGCTTTGTCCCCTGCTCTGATCTCGTCATCTGCTTCTGTTTTGCAGGCAGGTTGTTAAGGGCTGCATCCTTGGTGGAGTGCTATCCCTGCACAGTCCATTCACAGACAGCTCTTGAGTTCTTGAGCTCTTGACAGCTCTCAGACTAGATTTTGGTCAGTGAGATAGATTTTGTGAAATGCTGAACTTTGTACTCTTACCTTGACCAGTGGAGCAGCAGACTCTGGCTGTACTCTTCTTCTGATTATTTTTTTACTAAAATGTCCAGCATGTAAATCCTCTTACCCCATTTTACCATCCAAAACATTTTCTGGCTTCCTGTAAAATGCCAAAGAGCTGTATTGAATTCATCCTTACATGATCTCCAATGGTGGGGGGCTTTTTATTAATGGTACGTGTGCCACTCCATTCTTGCAAAACCTCAGGAAAGTATTTACTATGATAGGACTTACAAAACATTATGCTGCCATTTGCTTTCTTCAGATAATTATTTGCCTTTTTTAAAGATCGCTGTTAAATGTGACATTCACCCTGGCATTCCCTAGTGGCTTTTCAGTTCACACACACAGTTGCTTTTCCTTCACCCTCTGTACCTAATGGAGCAATTCACCTTTCCAGTCCCTCCTTTAGCATCTGCCTTGGAGGTAGAGAGGTAGAATTAAACTTTCAATCTCTTCAGGAGCTGAATGGAACTTGTCTGGGGAGACTGCTAGGGTTGGACCCTGTTCCCAAAAACTCATCGTCAGCCACTTCAGTCTCCACCAATGTTGTTTTGACCCCAACCAATAAGTGCCTCTCTCAGCAGATTAAAGCAAGAATGTAATGAAATTTTAACCCCAAGGAGATTTTATTCTTCCGCAGCTCTGTATTGGTCGAACATGTTATTTATTCCTCCTCTCATCCACTTCCTGTGCTGCCTAATTAAGGCAAGACTGGCCCTGTAAAACCCAGATCAGCCCAGCTTGCCTTCTTTTGCCCATAGATTTTCCCTCAGACCTAGCAAGACCACAACCTAGACCAGAGATTTGGGTACCTACGTTCAACCGGATGCCCCTTTTTTTGCTCAGCTTGGTTGTCTGCTCCGCTCCAGGCACCGTGCTGTCCCCAGCTCTGTCAGAGGACTCCCTTGAGTGGTGTCCCCTGGGATGCTCATCACATGCTCTCCACACGTTTGTAAACTCCTCCAGTGCCCTCGTGTAGCTCAGGCTCGTTAGGTTGCTTCTCACTGCACAGAAGAGCTATTTCATATATTCACTCATAGCTGGGAAACATAAACATTCAGAAGCAAAACATTACTCAAAGTCATAAGGATGGAAGGCTGCAGTTGTAAAATCTTGTGTGGAGAAGCCCATTTTCTCTTGTGAAGAGCTCTCAGGCATCATATCAAGCTTGTGTTTTGCTAGAGGAGGCATCAGCTGAAACAGCGGCAGCCAAAAGGCATTGATTCGTTTCATTTATTTTTAACTTTCCCATTGAAATGCCTGAGGGAAAAAAAAAGAAAAAAAAAGAAGGGAAATCACTCCCTTGAAGAACCCTTCAGCTCTGGGAAAGATACCTGCTGCAATCTAGAAACAAGCTTGTTCAGGGAACAGCCAGGCCAAGCACTGCCCACGGGGCTGAAGTTTGTTCTTTCCTAATTTATTTATTTTAACCGTGAGCACAGCCACCTCTTTCAAAGGCTGTTTCTGCGGGTTTGGTTTTTGGTTTGGGTTTTGTTTTTTGGCATGTGGGTTTTTTTTTTCCTTTATTTTTTTGGGGGGGCTGAGCAAACTCCGGTCATGGGGGTGGAACGCAGTGAGAGCAGGGAGAGCCTGAGCCTGGGCAGCCTGGGCTGCGTCAGCCAGCCGGTCACAAGGGTGCCTGTCATGTGCTGCTGCTCCTTACACAAAGGTCCCTTTCTTTCCATGCCTGGTGGGTTTTCCATCAATGAGAGGACCTTGTCCTACGAACAGAAATCAAACGTCCGTAATTGCAGTGTCACTGATAAAACATGACTTCTTTACCAATTTGTGTGAGCACTTTGACCTCCTGCCTCGGTGCAGCAGACTCCAAAGATTTTTTTTTTTTTAAATATTTTTTGCTTTTTTTTTTTTTTTTTTTTGGTCTCTGGCTCTTTTTAAGGCTGTGCTGGAAATACTGTAGGAAAGTTTATTTGGGGAGTATTTTTGATCTATCTCAAGCAGAGTGCACTTGGAGTCAAAATTGTGCTGAATTATCTGGAGTGATTGCTAGCTCTAAAAAAAAAAGGATTTCAGGTTATGGTTTATTTTTTTGTTTAAATTTAGAACCACTTTTGCACGAATAACTAGTATTACATGTTTTCAATGAAAATGAGAACAAAATTTCTGCTCCACACAGCTTCCATTCCTAAAAAAAAAATGAAAAACTTAAGAAGGTTGAAAAGAAAAAAAAATCAGTGATGAATAGAATGGCTGAGCAGTTATCTTATTTTTTTTTTCCCCTAAATTGAATTATTGCTATAACTGTTCTTTCTAAGTTAAGATCTCACTGGGGGAAGGAAGAAAGTTTCTAGGTCTCCCAGCAGGGAAGGCTTTAACAAGAAGTTAATGTAGGATAATGAAGGGGTCAGGAAAACCATAAGCACGAAGGGATTGTCCAGAAGGCTGTGCAGAGAGGAGTACAAATAAAGACACTAAATAGGAGGGGAAATGTGCAGCAACCCTTTTGAATTTTAACCAAGCTCTTCATGCCACAGCACATCACCCTAGGCCCAGCAATCAGCAGCACCCATAGTCAGTGTCCCAAATTGTCAGAGAGAAGGGAAATTTCTTTTTTGTTCATGGGATTTTTAAAGGAAAATACATTACAAGTGACAGGATTTAAAGTCTAGAAGATACATAAGAAGACAATGCTGTTTAAACACAAAGCTGAACTGAAAATGGAGAGAAGCGGGTATTTTTGGGATTCTGAAATTATGCCTGAAGTTTCTAATATTTAACTCCTATTAAACTTAACTATAAACTCCTACCTCTTAACTGTATTACAAAATATAACAGGACAAATTAAATGGGCTAGCACACCACTTAGATTTGCTGTTGTTTTTCAGTCAATAGGTCACTTCCTTGGGTTAGGGGTTGTGCTCTGCCAAGCAGCAGGATTTTCTAGCTGGTCCTGTATTGATGAGAAAATAACTCTGGGATTCTGTGGTGCCATGGGTCATCAATAAAATAAGAAATTATTATGTTTTTCAATACCGCAAAATTTCTGCCTTTAATATTCTTAGGGTATTATGTTGTTTTTCAAATATACTAGAAGTTTTTCAAATATATTAAAAACCTATCTCAGCAATTTTATTTTATTTTTTTTTAAAAAGATTTTGTAAACATTATTTTCTGAATTCCACTTGAGATGCTGTGTACTAACTGTGCTGGTAGTTAATTCAAATTTATTAACTAGAGTGGGATTTTGCCAGTTAGGTCCCTTAGGGCCAGGCTTGAACAATCAGAAGTGTTATAGCCATGGAGGCTATTTCATCGTGCAGATATAGGTGCCTCTCTGGTCTGTATAGTTGTGTTTATATTGAAATTAAACACTGCATGTGGTGGCTGACAGCATGAGTAGCACTGAGTTCCATGAACAGATCAGCGTTGCTGAACAGCATTATTAGCAACAGCAAAAAAATGCTATCTCATCTACCAATTTCAGGAGATTTTATTGTTTCCCGATAGGATAGGAAGATTCTATGTTCCTCATTTCAGAAAGAGATCTTTTATCTGGGAAATGTCCTCACTTCTCAAACACAGATGTCACAGGCTGAAATACTTAAACACCAAGGAAAATGACAGCTCTCCCCTTTCCTTTTGCCCTCAGCAAAAATGAAGTCTTGGCTAGCTACTGGCATTTTTTTAGGAATTATGCCTGCTCAGTTATTTATTTTTATATTGCTGCAACTTTTTTTCCTGATTCCTGCAGAAATGAGGCTTATGCAATCCTGCTGCGTGCGCTAGTATCTTCGTCACTTCCACACCCCCGAAATCTTTTGAACCTATTGACAAATTTCAACCCATTGATCTCTCAAAGAAAATCAAGCTCCTACAAGCTTTGTGAAAATAACCTGCTCACAGAGAGGTTGGCTGCAGTGTGAACAGGCACCATTTCAGACAGAGGAAAACCCACTTTTAGGAAAAGTGTTTATTTATAAACACCTGTCCATGGGGACCGTGTCAGGGAAAGCTGTTTCCTTCTTTGAACTGAAGTAATTTTTGTTTGAGGCCCTGGTCTTTCAGAAGGCAGGCTTCAGTGTAGTGACCTCCACAGCATGTGGGGATCCTGATTTGCAGTAATGATTTACCACCTTAACCACACTTAAAGCAAATGATTTTAAAAACCACTTAATTTTCCATTTCCTCTCATTTTTTTTCTTTCTTTTTGTTAAGAACCAAAAACTGCCCAATAGTCTGTCTTGTAAGACCAAGGCTTTATGCCCATCACCCTAGAAGCCAACCCTTGACCTTTAACACTGTCACTTTTCTCTGTGGATTCTCTGAGGTTAAAGTTACAGAATTGCTGAAACAGATAACAGAGTGCAGAAGACTGAAAAGCGACTGGGACGAACCTCCAGGGACAAAGTTAATCTGTTGGAGCATTTCCTGTGTGTACTTTGAAACCTCTCAATTTAACTTGATCAAAGCATGAGCCGACACGTTTCAGCTCCCTACTGAACAAACAAATTTGCTGCTTATCGTTGTTGCCACCTCAGCCTTTAATTTACTTCACTTGGTAAGCCAGTACATGTTAAATGAACAACCTGGTTACTACAAATGCTGGGTGCTGGTCTCCAAAAAAGGCTGCAGTTTCCCTGACATTATTTAGTCCAGCACATCACAGACCCTGTTTTTCTCTGACCACAAGCTCAATGTAAAAGGAAGTTTAAGCATGCATAGCCAGTGTGGTTAACAGTGACTTCTTAGGGACCACTAGATCCATCAGCATCCTTTGGCTTGTATTTCAGTATCTTGGGATTCTACCTTTCTTTTTTCATTAATTCCCACAGGACATATGTCAACAGAGAAAATAAATGGTGGTACTTTCAAAACACATTGGTTAGCTCACATTAACACCTTTCAAAGCCCATATGGATTAACAGATCATCTAAACATCACTTTTTTTTAAAAATCAAAAGCCAAAACTAATACTTCTTTTTTTAATGTTCTGGTAGTTGGGATTTTTTTTCCCAAAAAATATCTTTAGTCAAGTTAATAATAACAATAGTAAAGACTAGTGTGAGGTGTTGCATGGAGGGAGCATGGTCAGACAGCCTGGCTTGTGTACAGTAATGAGCTAAAGTGGCTGCTTTCTGTTTTGAAACCAAAACAACTTGGCAAATGTTTTTAAACAAAGTCTAAAATATTTTTATTATTTTCCACTTACTTAAATCCACTGGCCCATATTTGCCAGCATATTTCCCTTTCCTTATTCTCAGGGAAATTGAGCCCAGTGATTTGATTTCTGTGTCAACTGTTCTTCAGTGCTTCTCTGTGCTGCAGAACCCCTGAACTAGGAAATTACTCCTGTCCCTCCAGGGTACAGGTTTCTGGGTCCTTCATGCAAATATGGAAATATCCTGGGCTAGAGGAAGCAATCAGTCAATAAACCTACCTCTTAAACCAACCTTCCTCCCAGAGCAATGCCAGAAGGGACTTTTATTTGATATAGGTAGGAACATATATAACCTAGTCTTCATCTACACCGTGGTTGCCTTTGGCAGTTTCTTTCCTTCTTTTGAGTAAAACTGACTTCTTAAAACATTCTGCAAGCTCAGATATTAACCATAATCAGTTTTTATTCTACTTCTCTGTTCATCACTCATTGGAAATGCAAAATACTTAGACAACGTGAGTAATGATGGAAAATTTCTAAAAAAGTGCACTGCAGTGACACGTCTCCTCTTGGAATTAATGGGACATGTGTGACACTCTCCTGAACAATTCCCTGAGTGTCATTCAGAGACTTGTGAGCATCTCTGTAGGAGATGACAGGGCAGCCAGCCACATATGGCACTGTCTGCTGACACAGATCAGCCTCCACAGGCAATTCAATAACAAATGTATCATGTCTTTCCTCACAATAACCACACTCTAAGTTGAGTTTAGGGGTTTGTGAAGCTTGCAGGTGATCTTTTGGTTTTGCTGGCACGTAAGACTCTTTCAATTCCACAAGATTCCTACCCAATGTGGACTTGCACTGATTACTTTCTTTCTCCATGTTATTAATTTAAACAAGTTAAGCCACTTATTTTTCCACCTAAATGAAGATTGTGCCAGACATAGAAAGCCCCTGGCCCAAAAGAGGAGTTACCACAAATAAATTATATGCATTTTGCATATGAATTAGGTGTAATTATTGCAAGATAATGCAAGACTGACCGTTTTGCCAACCTGGTTTCACATTTGTCTAAGGAAATCTAAGTGTAGCTAGTTGCCATTTTCAAGAACAAATTTAAGCAGCAGAGTTGGCTCGGTAACATTTGCATGCTGCTCTGACATGAAGCAGAACTCTGAAATTATTCCCCAAATAGGGAAAAGAGCAAGTTTGTTCTGGACTAGGTGGTAGCCTGGTGCTTGTTTTTCACATTGGGGTTATTGGAGAAACAGATTTAAACCCTTTATTGGCTTGATCTGGGTTTCTCACTCCAGGAGGGATTCCCCTGACACCACTCCATCAGCTGCTCTGTGATGGGTCTCCTTAAATGGGTCTGGCCATATAACTTGCTTTCTCCAAGAGAGGTTGTCTGTGTGGGTTTGAGTGCTGCTCTAGGATGAGGGACACTTGGATGCTTGCTCCTGAGCCAAGTATTTTTTATTTATAAAAAGTGGAAACTTCTCCAGTGGGTGGGCTTGGAGAAGATGCCTTTTCCTTTCTATCAAACAACACTGGTGCAACCCCTAATCCTGAAATTGAAATCTCTACTTTAGCTCCAGCAGCCTTGACTCCATATTGTCTCCTAGAGTGTCACAAGTTGGTTTTTTGTACCAAAAGTTTCATTTTAACATCTATATTTCCATAAAATTATCCTTTTTTTTAACAAGTCCACATTTTATAGAAAGTTCCATTCTAGCAGCTCTAGAGAATAGGAGGTCAAAGGACTGGTTCCTTGGGCTGCTCTGTGCACCCTCTCACCCAGTCCTCAGTAAAACTTCAATCCTGTGACTCCCCTTCTCATCCCAGCTGGTCTTGGCACAACTGAATCATGTGGTAATCATGAAACACCACAGCTTATAATATTTGGAACATGCTGCTGAGGGCTGCAAATGCCCTTGCAGGCATTCCTGCCTGTGCTGAAGCAGCCAGACAAGTCAGGGCCCCTAAATGAGCAGGGCTTCATGGAGGCCAGCAGCCCAGAGGCGATGTGTCCCATGTATGGAGCCTTTACACAACTAGTAATGGTTTTTAAAAGCAGAATGGAAATTAAATTGTTAAAATCCCCCACAGAGGAGTCACCATCAGCTGTTCAGCTGTGCTGGAGGCCCTGTCCCAATGGAAATCTGGTTGGATGGTTGGGAAATTCTGCACACCCCTGGTTCCTAAAGGAAAAGGAGCCAGGATTTGTGAGCCTTCCATGCTCCTTGGTCCTCCTCTTCTGTACGAATATTAGTTATACTTTTCTAGACAGTATTGTGGGTGGGTAGAGACAAAGGAGAAAACAGACCAGAGAAAAAAAATCTCTATTTCTGTGGCAAGGCCACCTGCTCGTGTCTTCACAGGGTGGTGGCCTCATTGTGTGTACTGCTTCTCTTCTCCTCTACAGACAGCTACTCTTTCATACATCTGCAATTTTCCAACCATGAGTTATTTTAAATTCAGACAACATTTTTAACCTTCAAAAAATAATCTTTGCAAAGCATCTGTGTCAGGAAAACTGCTGTCCATTAGTAAGAAATTATTCAGAAAAAGGGAGACAATTTGCTTATTTATGTAAGAACCTGCTGTACAACTAAATAGAGATGTAGGTCAGTAAAATAAGGTCTTTGATCTATTGCTACAAGAAATCAATGTAAATATGTTTCCTGATAAGAGTTGCTACAGCATAATTGCACTTTACAAACTGTGTACTGTGCTATTACTCAGGAAATGTGTTCTCTGATATACATGTCTCCACTCAGCCTCATGGCTGAAAGGTTTGCTTTTCCTCTTATTTATAGTTCTTGCACATTTTTTAATAAGGTGATTAAACTCATGAATGCATGGAAGAGAGTACAAATAGGGTAAATTGATTCTAGAGCATACACAACCACTATTGATACAGGCACCAGTTGATTGTTTTCAAACATATGTAGGTTAGTGGTATTTGAGATTAAACTGCAAGGCAAATATTAAGAGTATAATATTAATTTATACTGTCAACTATCACTGTTCTGAGCTTCATCCTTTTGCTAGAATAGCTGAGAGCACATCACAACTGTAAAAGGGCTTGTTCTTCATGAAGTTTTGTCTTGTTTTAGGGGGAACAGTGCTCACTGTAGGAATTGAGCCCCCCCCCAAGAGCTTGCACAAGCTGCTCACTGAATGCTGGCTGAATTGTATGCTCACCAGTTCCTCACCTTAGGGCAGATTTACTCTGGATTTTAGTGGGATTGTTGATATGGGAAGATGGGAATGATCATAGTGCTATTAGAACTCCAACTGTGATTCCCTATTTACTAGGGATGCTGCCATAATAATGGAAGGTATCCAGGTAACTCCTTTCAAGGTCTGTGATCCTACCTGAGCAATGCCTGCTGGATAGAAATTGTTCAGCCAGGCAGGACTGAGCTTATTAAACATTGTCTCAGCATGAAAATATGTATATGAGTGTACAGGTTTAAGCAAAGCCATCTCATCAGATGTAACAAGGGGGATATGAAAAGACCATTGTTAAAAACAAGAGTGTGAGGGAAGTGGTTGCAGTAGTATTTCTTTGTTTTGGAGAGCACATGGTTGAGCTACCAGAAGCAGAACACTGCAGCAGGAAGAGCAGGAGTACATCTCTGTACTCTGGTTACAGAGGTTGGGATTTGACTAATTGTGGGCTGCCTGAAGTTCCATTTCACCCAGACATGGGATTCATGACAGGGTAAACAAATCCCCTTCAGGCTCGAGTGGCATGTCCACCATCCTCATGGTCTGTAGTAGGCAGCAGAGTGAAAAACAGTGGGTGACTCCCAAGAGGGAGGATGTGGTTCTGGGTTCATGGCCAGAGTGGGAGGCAATTCCCGCATCCTGCCTTTCCACTGGGTTCTGGAGCCAAATGTGCTGCTCTGCACATCGTGTGTTTGTCAGAGAAAAACAATTTCTACAGCTGGCTTCCCTGCAACAGCTTCAGGACAAGACCTTCCTGGGACAGCCTGAGGGAAGCTCTTGCTTTTCTTCCAGGAGGTGCAATATGCAGTCGCATGGAGGACAGCCTGATATAAAAATGAAACTGAAATCTGATTTGCCATTGTCTGGTGGCTTTGGAGGAGTAGTAGGAGCCATTGCCATCATTTGGGATTTAAGTGAGTCTTGTGCTGTTCCATGACTTTACCATTCCTGACCTCTCTCATCAAAGGAACTCACTTCAAATTTTTGGGAACTGGTACCTTTGTGTGACTGTGAAGTGGTTCAGTAATACTTTCTTTTCTTCTTTATTCACTTGGAGACTGACTGGTGGAAAGCGTTTGGTGGGACAGGCTAAGCTCCTGATTACAATTCAGACTGTGATCAGATTCTGCAAAGCTAGAAAGGGTTGTTGCTGATTTTGCCTTTTTGGTGTTGTAACTCCCAGAGTATGCAGAAAAAACCTTCTCCTTAGAGATATGTAAGATTGTCATTGCCATAATTGTTAGAAATTTAGCTTTATCTTTTTCTCCCTTAATATTTTTTTAACCTTTTAAAATATGTTAGAATATTGAATAAGATGGGGGAAATAAACCTAGAAAATAATGCATTAGGAACATATTTTAAGCAGATACCAGGAAACAACAAAATTCATGTTGCACACAGAGTCCCAATTGGGCAGCTTTGGGACAGTACAGTCTCTAATTATATAAGCAAACATAATTTTCAAAGTCATATGATATAAAAATATGGACTATTTAAAACCTTAGGCAAACATGTAAATCCCACCAGTTCATTACACTTATTCTGCTTTGTTGCCCTTGTGGGTATGACACTCATTTTCTACAAAAGTTCACTGACAGTACAGGAGGTTTGCAAGTGAATCCAAATCTTCCTGACTCCAGTGCTTTCCTGAGCAAGGATAGATGTATTAAAATTTTGTAAGGCTTCCCTCACTCAAGCCCATGAAGCCGGGGCCATAGCTGGAGAGCCAGAGGCCCTTGGCTGGGAGGAGGATGTCCCATCACTATTTGGAGAGCAGGGTTTGTCTTTTTCAGATTTCTGAAGAGAAATCTGAAGAGACATCTGGAGGGATTTCAGAAGAGAAATATGTAAAAGAGAAATAGTCTGACCCAGACAGAAAATTGTTTTTGCAGACTGTGTGAGGGCATCTAACTTGAGTCATTCTACTTAGGAATGAGAAATTTAAAGTAAGGCTCTAGGTACTAAAAGATAAAGCTATTGATAAGATACCTCAAAAGCATTGAAAGAAATGAGGGGTCTCCTTCAGACATGCATCAGGATTTTCCTCAATCTGTTCCCCAACAGTATTACATGGAGAAAGGTTTCCTTCTGTACAAGCACTTTTCTAGTGGTAAAAGACGTTAATGAAGTCTGAGAGAGATCTTCAAGTCCTGTTTCTTGACTCCTTCTCATAGACTGCATGAACTTGGTCCCACAGTTTTACATCCCTGAACCTTATTTCTCTGTAAGACAGCTTTCTGCTTTCAACGTTAAATACCTCACACAGTCTTGTGAGGATGGACTTTATGTAAAGCCAGCAAAGATTTGCTGGGAGGAAAAAAAAAAGTGTCATGTAATCATAAGATCTTAGAGTTATTATCTTTTGCCATTAAAAGAATTTTACTTTTTGCATGTGAGAAAGGGAAGAAGGAAAGATGCTCATTAGCAGCTTCCTTCTTCAGGCTCTGACCTTCCAGGAGCTCCTCTCAGAGAAGTGTGAGCACAGCTGCAGTCCCACTGCAGTCCCACTTGATGGAACAGCTGCCTCTGCAGTGCAGTGCCCCTCTTCCTCAACCTCACTCTATTCCCTCCATCCCCGGCATTTGCCCACATGTTCTCTGCTCCTTTGTAGAGCCATTTTAGGGTGTCAACATAGAAGAAGGCTACCTGTGACCTTTTGTTTGTGGAGACAGGGAAGGCTCTGAAGTGTGGCAGGACAATCAAGGTGCCCCAAGATGATGCAGGAGAGGGGCAGGACAGAAGAAGGGGCTGTGGTGGCCAGAAGACACAGTGGCTGAGGCTGTCAAGGAGCCACAGCCTTTCCTTCAAACCAGAGCTTCTGGTGTGATGGAAGCTCTTGCTCCGATGGCCTGGCTTCCCTGGAGCCCCACAAACACCAGTGTTGCCCTGAGTGCTGAGGAAAGGGAGAATGAAGAGAAGAAAGGAGAACAGTGAGGATGCTCTAAGATGGGACTACAATCAAGAATTACTTTAAAAAAGAGAAATAGAGGTCTGAGGGTTCCATGGAGAAAATGCTCTTTCATGGCTCTGCAAAGTTGACCAGAATGGAGTTATTAGGAGAAGTTTATCTAATAGTCTGGATATACCATTTTCCCACAGTAGAAAGTGCTGGATTTCCTCTGTTTTTAAACTATGCAAGGAGTTCTGGTCCTTCCTCCCTCCATTAGAAGGGATAAAGTTGAATTAATAAAGAGAGAAGGGCGGCAAGGATAAGTGAAGGTACAGGGCACTTCACCCTTTTATAAGGAGAGGCAAAACAGAATAATCACCCTGGAGTCTGGAAAAGAGACCTGGCAAGGGCAGAGAGGGGCTGTTGGTTTGTGGTCCTTCATGGGATCATCAGTTATGTGCTTTATGGGGACGGAGAAAGTGAAGGAAGAGGTGTTTCACTATTACTTGCTAAAAAAGAAGAGTGAACACCCTGACAAGTTACAAAGACAGGATGATTTAGGTTGAAAGGAATCCCTGGACATAATCTGGTCCAAACCTCTCTCTAAGCACACCTGGCTTACCTCAGGATTTTCCTTCCTTGGTTTTGAATGTAGGATGCAGATCCTACAGCCTCTCTGGGCAACCTCTTCTTATCAGATTATTCTAATCTATTTTATCAGACTGAAGATCTGAAGCAAATTAAGAAAGTGATTTTTTCATTGATAGATCATTGGATATGTTTTACTCATAGAATGCTATGGAGTGGAAAGTCTGAATTCCATCCTAAGATGACCAAAACACGAAAATGCTTCCTGAGCTACTAAAACTGTGAGCACAACACCTGGCTTGAGGCAGCAGGTTGAGGAATCAACATGATTCCTACCACTTTTTGTTTGTCCTCCTCTGCCCTGAGACACCTACTACTGACCACTGTCAAAGGTCAAGGGTTGGTTTGAAGGGCCTGGTCCACCCATCATGATGGTCTTTGGTCTGATCGGTGGGTGACCCAAGCCTGGCAGCACATCAAGCAGGTGGAAATGGACTAGAGCTCTTAATGCTGCCTTCAGTTTTCACAGGACAGCTGCCCAGGCAGGTTTGGACCTATTTCCATCAAGCATTAAAAGCTGGTTTCATAACATGTATTTTTCTGTCAAACTTTGTGAATAAAACAGTGCAGGAAGATGTCGTGACTAACGCGAAGCTTTTTATTCAGGCAGCAGATGAAGTGGGTTAGTTTTAGAAAGGAGTAGGAGTCAGAAGAACATTCAGCTTAAGCAGACAGACCAACCCTGGTTAAACTGAAGGGGAAAGCAGTGACACTGGGCCCTGCATATCTGATGTGAAAGACTAGGATTACAATACTGGATTTATTGTTCGGGTTATACATTATCCCAGAACAATCTGACCGCTTGCTATCAGGAGATAACTTGAAAGTGCTGCACGATAGGAAAGTTGTTCTTTTCTTGTTGCAGTTATTTTTATTGACAAGCTTTCAGACACCATGAAAGAGTCCCCTGGTACTCAGTAGCAAAATACTGTTCACAACCAGCCAGAGGAAGATTGAAGGTATGAACAATGAAGGAAATGAATACCCTGCTGCCTCTCTGCACACATAGCTGCTTGTTCAGCCTTCAAAAATAAGTCAATAAAATTAATAGATGTTTGGATTCAGAGATAAGGTGATTCCTCAGTGCAGGAATGTCTTCCATTTGTTGGATGCAATGTGCTGCATCTTGCAGTAGAGGTGCTTCTTTCTGCAGTGTCTCATCCGCAGCAGAGCCCCCTTGCTCTCATATCAGACCCCTCCTTTCCCACTCACAGGAGTTGACAATCTCTTTGTTGCCGAAACATTAATTGATTGCTTGGGGGGAAAATACACTGAGAAGGAATGCAATGCTTTATTTATAGGTTAGTTGCTGCTCTTCCTCCTGTAAATGCTTTCACTTCTGGTGGTTGACTGTTAAGGAGAGCAATGCTGTGATTGCAGGCAAAGGCTTTCTGGTGTCTCTGTCTTCTTGCTCTAATTTCCGCTGCTTCTCACACTGAGCTCAGCTGCAAAGGGCAGTTCTGCCCTAGCTAGGGTGGTGTCCAGGGCTCAGAATGGCACAAACCAGGGGCTCTGCAGGGCACAAGGGCCCAGCAGGCAGGTCCCAGGCAGGAGATGAGCCAAGGGACCTATGAAGGTGTGGTGCCTGGATCTGCAGCTCCAGTTCCAGAGGCTTGGTGCTCCCAGGAGTCTCATGGCTGAGACATGGTGATGAGCAGGTGGAGTGAGCTCTGCCAGGTGTCATCCCTGACACCAGATCACCCATTGTCTGAGTCTGTGAGCAAAAAGATACCTTCATTTCCCCTCCATGCACTTGAAGGACAGGAATAAGCGTTATCTCTGTCCAGTGGGGATCCACCTCAGATGAGCAGCTCTGGAGCCAGGACTCGTTCTGGATGGCAAAGGAAGGGATGCCCAAGCCTGCACATTGCAGGGATGGGGAGACAATGAACATGCACATCATTTGGGTTTTGCAGCTTGTATCTTATCCAAGCCTTTATTTTTAGGAATCTCAGTTAGAACAAGAGAAATAGCAAAGCTTTTAGTAAGATCAGTTTCTCTAATGACTCACCAAGTGCTACAAAGTCAAAACAGGTTGCTTGTGCTTGAAAGGTATAAAACATGTCATTTTTATGGTTACTGTACAAAACACTGCATATATGCATGCAAGGGAACATTTTAAAATCTCACGGAGTTTTTTTCTTGTGCAGCTAGAGGCTCCTTTCTCCTGTTCTTTTATTCGTGTGTCATGATTTGTATTAGGCATTATTGCTTTAGCAATTAAGCAAATTTCCTCACTGCACTCTGCCAGTCAGTGTTGCTCTTTTATACTCCCAAAAGAAAGGAGGAATTAAGCTGAGGTACCAGTGTCCCAAAACAGTTCCTTATGCAGTCCACTAGAGTCTTTTCATTGGTGTTAAAAGAGGCATCAAGTTCTGTGAGCACTGGGGAATGAGTAACACCTGAATTTGACCTCCAATAAAGACCTGTGAGTCCATCAAATGTCTGTTACATAAAGCTATTTTCAACAACATTAATACACCTACATTTCTTTAATGTCTTTCATTCCAAATGAAATTTCACCACCATAGTGGAAAATGTGCCTTTACTTTGGTAATTACACAAGATTTGACAAGAAAAATATCCCTTTCAGCAAAGTCTGACAGAAAAACAAAATTCCAAGGAAATAAAATATCTTGTAATGCAATTAGAGATTTCTGCAAAAAACTTTTGAGGGAAATACTCTGATTTCTTCCAAACAAGACAGCCATTTTAGGATTTCCCATTAGTTTCTCAATCTGTCGCCGTCTTTTAAAATTTTAAAAATTTTATTCAATGAAACAGGAAGCATCCAGAATTGCCCAAGCCCCTAGAGGATATAAAAGAATATAAATAGTAGCATTTGATATTTCCTTGGGTGGAGCTGGACATACAAGTCATGTACATCATATTCCTTTTGCAAGTCAGGGGATGCCTCTGTTGCAGCAGCTGGATAGGTCCTGAGGTGGCTGATCCACACCAAAGCCCCACTTCCACAGCAGCACCCCTACCCAGGCCCCCACAGCTGGCGTGGAGCTCACCTGGGTGTGAGCTGCAAACAAAGGATGCTCAAGACATCTCTGCATTGTTTTTACACGTGCCTGAAAGGGACTCTAAAGGGAGTTTATCTGATTAGTTAAAGTGCCAGTACATACAAGACATTGTTCACATCCTTGACATCCTTGGTTTCTTTGTGCAAAGGTAAGCTCCAAATCCCTAGTAGGACCCCACAGGTGATATGGTCTTTTTCCTCCTCTCTCTTCCCGCTGGGGAATTATGCTAACTTGTTACTTGGGGAATTTATCCTTCTTACCATGCTGGTTATGAGATAAGGATTTCTTGATGAGGACTTGTCTTGAGGATGGGGATGGAGTCAATATTTAACCACACTCTTCCCTTGCAACACTGGCTTCACAAGAGCACTTCCTGGGCCATGGGGAGGTGTTATAAAAAAGGATGGAGGTGCATCACTCCCATATGGAACTGTGGAGCAAGACAGATTCTGTGGGTTTTTTCCTACACTGTTGTTCTGTGACCTGCACAAGGGGTTAGAAAAATGGAAAGAGTTAAATTTGATGGCTTTTGGGAGTGCCTTCCCAGCTTGGTGCAGGTATTTCTTGCCCGACAGCTCAAAAATGATAATTCATGGAATAGGAGGCATATTTCTTTCTGCTCTCTGCTCATTAAAAAATCAGTGATGACAGACATGATCTCCAAAGTGGCCGTTCTGTGCCTTGCCATGGCTCTGGCCTTCCCCCAAGCAAGAGGCCTTGGTGCTGATGAGTACCAGGACTCACCTCCGGGGCCCAGCCAGGCATTGGAGGGGTGGCAGGAAGAGCTCTGAATGGCCGTTTGACCCTCCAGTCACCAATGTTATTTACATCCTCATGTGGTCAGAGAAACTTGACTGAAGCAGTCTTCAAGTTCTGAGAGAAATGTGCTGATCTTCATGTCGTGCAGTGCCACAGACTGGGGACAACCCCAGCAGGGAGGAGTTTTACAGCAGAGTGATGGAAAGGTGAACTTGTTGCTCATGGATGGCTGACCTGCACCCCAGCCTTCTCAGGACTGGCCCAGTAACTGCTCTAGGCTCTTGCAAATGTGGCTTGCACGTCCTCCTCCAGGACTACTGAACTGCTCTGCTTCTTCAAGATCTTTAAATTTGGGTTTCCCCACAGCCAGACCTTTCTCAAACTGCTTAGTTTTTTTTTTTTCCTAGCACACCCACATAATTACTCCAGCACAAAGAGTGGGCTTGTGAAGCAGCAGCATTTTTAAAAACCACAAACTCTGATCTCAAGGCAATCTTTCCCTCCCACTTCCTCCCCCTTCAAGCAGGGGTGTCAGCCGTGCTGTTTCTTTCAAACTTTCTCTGAGTCATCTCATCAGGCAGCTTGTAAATACTTGAATGCATCCATCAATGTCAAGTCAAAGTAAGTAAGTAGCACCACATGCTGTGCAATGGACTTTCCCTTGCTCACGTTTCTCTCATTTTCAGGGATGCAGAGAATTTAGGGGTGACCCTATCTGCCTGTACCATCAGCATATATAGAAAGATGTCATCAAAGATGTTGTCTTATCATGAGAACAAGACACCAGAAATAAGGTGAGCTGCTTGAATTCAAGAAGGCTTCAACTCTTCTGAAATTCCCACTCTGTATTATCCAGAGTGGAATGCCTTCATGTAGGATGTTCCATTCATTTAATCCTAAACCTAAGAAATTTGAGGAGCTGCATTACCAGCATGCCTTTGAGAATTTGAGAATGTGTCATTGCTAACCACTTTGGACCAGCTGGTCACAGCATCATGAACTGTTGCTAGAAAAATATTATGTTTTCATATTACAAGGGTGTAATTTGCTGTGTCATTGTTGAGTATTAAAATCTAAAAGGCAGAATGTGATTCAGAGGGTGCATGGAACACAAACCACCCCCTCAGAAGGCAAAAATTACTGCTGAAGAGCAGCATTGCTCCCAAGTATGACTGATAAACATGTGAGTCTTGTCATGAGTTAAATGGCAAAATATGGACCCTGCACCAAGGCTTTGCTCAGCATGGTGCATAATTCCCTGGTTTGTCTGCTAGCAGGCTGGTTTGTGGTAATGAAATCATGGTAGTAAGAAGAAAGAAAAAGTCTTGCAAGATTTCTGAGTTATTCCCTCCAGATGGCTTGGAAGGAAGGTCTGGTGTCATCGTGATATTTGCCTAATGACTCTGAAATGATCAGTTGAGGTGGATGAGTGTACTCTCAAATAAATACATGTGTGGAAATATGCTCCTCCCCAACCCTTCCACCCAGACAGGTTGGTTATGTGTGAAAATTACATTGGGAGCCAGGAACACAAGCTCAGTGCTACCTTATGGAGTAGACTGGGGGAAAATTGGCTGAGTAAGGAGAATGTTATACTGCAAACTGGAAGGGAAAATGTTCCAAATGCTCTTCCTCCTCTCGGTTCCAGCCCACAGCGAGAGCTGAGCACAAGTCCTGCTGTGAAGGGCGTCTCACTCGTATCTGCTATGCTTATAAAACATAAGGTATTGAGATCTCTCTCTAAACTCAGTGGCCTGTCAGAGTCAGGTAGTGGTTAAGGAGAGTACAGATGGTAGAACTGATCTACAAGAAATTTTTCCCTGCCACAACCAAGGGACATTTCAAGGGTTGCCCTTCCCTCTTTTTTCTCAGGGAGTGCAAGTTGAAGATCAGGATAATTGCACAGCAAAAATGCTTTCCATCTCACTCCTTTATTTACTTTTTTTTCATGATTTCCTTCCACTCCCAGGTGAAGGAATGTAGGCTGTTTGAAGAGCTGATCTGCTCGGGTGGGGCATTAACTTAATTTGAAGCATTGCTGAATATTTAGTCATGTTCTGTAGGAGTACTAGAATCAGAAAATTCTTGGATTCCTAACAAACTCTGCACGTGTACATGATCTCCAGAAAGAGAACAAGTGTTTAAAAACAAGGCTCTGTACACAATTCTGAAGTAATTTAAATATAAGACAGATATCTATATATATCTATATCTATATATATATATAAAATTTAAGTTAAAAACATCTTGCAGTACTACATTACTGACAGCTGAAAGTCAGACACCAACTGTGATGGCATAGATCTGTAAAGTGCTTTAGGGAAAAATTACTAACTGGTATAAATCTGATTTTAAAATAAAGGCACCACAAAGAGAAGTTTGAGTTAATTAAAATAGGAACATGCCATTTACAAACAGAAATCTCTTTCCAATGGTCAAATGGTCAACCAGTAGTGGTTTGTGAAGGTAGCTCTTTTAATTTTAAATCCATTTATTTATTCTGTGGCATGTGGCACCTTGCTCTTGTGACTTGCATCTTCAATCAGGACACTTCCCAAGTCTGCTAAGGGCTATAGCTGAGTCAGAACCAAGTTTCTCTTCTCTAAAAAGATTTTGTGTTTTGAAAAATTCCCATTTTGGACAAGGACGAATATGAGAGCTTAAGTGAGTGTCCAATCCAGGGTTTACAGAAGCGTTTTCAGTATGGAATCACTTTGTCTCCCATTTTCTCAGAGTAATAGAAATACACCTTCCTTTTAGAAAACTACAGGTACTTGATTAAGTGATGGCTTTATAAACAGGCCCATTTCTGACCCTGCAGACTCAGACTGGAGATGGAAGTCACACAATGCACACTGGAGTGGTGTGCAACAAGAACTGGACCCAGCGTTTTCAAACCAGGTCTGCTCATAGTTCACAAACACTGGCTGCTGGCTCTTTTGGTATCAGATTTCAGAGGAAGGTAGAAATTGTTTGTAAAGCACAAATACTTCATAGTGAATACACTTTCACTGTGTGAAAAATGAGCTCAAAGCTGGTGGTGAATGACAGATTGGCTGATTTATCTAACTTTCATGGACTATTTTCCAGCTGTAGCTCCAGAGCCATCGTCAGTATGTAGTCTATGTAGTCATCAAAGTGCTTCCTGGAGAGGCATAACGAAGTAATTAGCTGCCTAAGCTCTATCAGATATACTGGCCCCTATGTGCCCACAAAACTGCTCCTGTGAAAGTCAAAACACAAATCTGGGAGGAACTCCAGCCTCTAATGTTGTGTTCACAATCAAAGTGAGGCAAAGGCAGCTGCTGTATCAAAAAACTCCTCCCAGCTTCCATTGTCAAAGGCAAATTGGCTTTCAGGTCTTAATGGTCATTGCCCAATCCCTCATCATTCCCAGTGGCCAAGAGCAGCTCCCCACAAAGCCACACGAGCATCATTCACTCTCACACACCACACTGACTTCGGCACCGAGGTGCATCTCATGCCCTGACTTATCTTGGTAGGTGCTGCCTATGAATAATTCAGGACATCTCCAGACAAGTTTACCATTTCAGTCCAAGTGAATAAGCAGCAGTAACAAATTGGATGCAAAAGTGTAGCAACAGACTGCCGAGCTAGTGCAAAGCAAGGGAGGTTTCCATGGACACACTTCTGCTCTGTTAGGAGGCTTTAAGAGAGAAATGCAGCATGAGTGGGTCTGGTTTAAGGACATAAGAGAGGATGGGCTGCTCCAGAGAGCAGCTCCAGTTGTGTTTGCCTGGCCAGTGGGGCAGGAATGTGTGATGAGAGCTGGCAGCATGAAAGCTGTGCAATGTGCCTGTGCCTGCAGTCCGGGGCCGCTCCGAGCTCTGCCAGCGTGCTGTGCTTATTAATCACTCCTGGGGTGACAATGGGCTGCACTCCTGGCACTGCAGCTGTGCCAGATGCTCACAGCTCAGGTGCCAAGGCACACCGTGCAGGACATGGTCACACGCAGACAGACCTGTGCACATGAATCCTCTGGGAATGTAGGCACTTTGTTATAATATTGAATTGGTTTGGGGTATATAGTTTCCTGGTTTTAACATTTTTAGCCAGAGATTGTAGCAACCAGCTCAGAGGCTTATGTTAGAAGCAGGCAGAATTCTTGTGACAATGTGTTTGGCAAGGATAGCACTCAGCAGATTTCAAGGACGTTTTGACAAGAAACTTTTAAGATACATTGTCAGTGCTATAAGGAGAAAGAATATCCTCCTATTAACATGTATCTAGATTTTCTCCTTGATTGTTTGGTTAATGATCCCAGCCTTGTTAGCTGCTATCAGGGAAGATCCAGCAGCTAGAAGTCTGAGAATAAGCAGATGAAGAATCATGGATATCTAAATTAGAAATGTTCAAAGGTAGAAATGGATAATAAGGAAATGAAAAGAAAAATCTTTGTGATCATCATCCAAATTCTAGGGGAAATAAAGAAATCTGCTATGGATAGGAGGTACTCTTCATTCAGCCCTTTAGGTCAAAGGGTTTTCTGAAGTTTTCTTCTTTGAGAGAGAAAGTTAAATGAGCATAGACATAGGAATATGAGGGAATGTGGAATGTGGACTACAAATGGGAAGACTTGGAAATGTTGTGGTATTTGGGTCCATGTTGTGGGGAGGAAATGCAGTTCTTTGGGGAGAATGACTTTGCCCTGCCAAGACTTGTCAGACTTATATTATTTAACTATTCCCATTATGCTTGTCCCTTGAAATATTTGGGTAGCTGAAATCTGGTAAAGCTTTATTGGTGGATTTGGGAATTCATTGGGGTTCAGGGTTTGGACTCGCACAATTGTTTATCTTTGTGTTTTTCACCACAGCTTGTCTCTTCATTCCAATGTTTCCTTCGAGCTCTCTGAGCAGGGATTGTCTCTTGCATTATTAACATATCCTCCTTCTGGCATGAGGGGTCCTGCTCTGGGGCAGGGGTGCCTCTCCTGCACAAAGCATATCTAACTTTTTATTTTACAACTAGCTTCTAAAGATCTTGGTTATCTTTTATCTGCTATTTAGGTAAAGAATCTACAGCAAAAATCCTATAAGTCTTTCCAGCTATCTGCCAAACTAATTGAAAAAAGTCCCATTAATTTCTTTTGGGCAATTACTACTTAGTGAATAATGCAGTAAGTCACTCCAAGCTCCTGTGTAACATTTCCTTGCTTTATGGATTGTTTCCTAGCATGCCTGCAGCAGAGCTGTTTATGTTGTTTTCACTTTGTAATTTTGTGCATGAAGAACTACAATAAACATAATTAAAACCAAATTTCCCTATCTCTCCTTCTATATTTCTTCTCATGAGTCTTCCCTTCTCTTAATCTTCTTCATTCTCTTGCTTCCTTCCTCTCAAATTTACTCTTCTTTCTTTACTCTTTCAGCTTTCCCTTCTGCTTCCCCTCCATTCCTTTCCTTTTCTGCCTGTTTTTTGTATTCCCTGTGTTTTCAGAGCCCTCAAAGGGCCTACACTTAGCGTAAGCTGGGGTATCCAGAGATGACAAGTTTGTGGGTAGATGCCAATAAGATTTGAAGCTGAAACACAATCAGGAAAAAGATCTACAAACTCTTGCAAAAATGACTTGTATAGACTCATACCTGTGAATGACTTATGAGCAGACTGTCTACATTGCTTGTATTTTCCATTTAAGGTGATCAAATGTCATCTTTCCATCATTCATCCAGCTGCCGGATTTTGTATCTATCAGTAGTTTTCTTTTTAAGGAAATAGCTGCTACAGTATTGAAAGCACAACTGGATTTTGTTCCCTAAAATGTCCCTTCTGCATCTGGGTTTGTGAATGAAGACCCTGTTTGAGGGGTCAAGATCTTAGGGCTCTCCAGGCTTTGTTTCTGCACGACCATGGGTTGACCAGCTCATCCTTGATCTTCTGCTTTCCATCTGCAAGATGGAGATATTGACTTCATTGTAAATTAGTTCGAGTTATACAGATGACAAAGGTCTTTACTGTAAAAAAAATGCTTTTTTTTCTTTTATTTAGACTAAGAAAGTACTGAACAGTTCTTGATGAGTGTTCAGCCCTTGCATGTAGAGCAGATGAAGGCTTATCATTGGGATGAAGGGCATGAAGTTTTCCACAAAATTTAGCAGTTCATCCAAAAAAAAAAAAAAA
>VWZN01007382.1:37595-63092 GCA_013396955.1 Regulus satrapa
AAAAAAAGAGTCAAGAAGCCATCACATCTCATTATGCAGATTCTGGTCACTAAGTGGGAATAATTGGCTACTAGAATGACACTTAGGTAGTCACTGTCCATGACATTATGACAAAAAGTGTATCCCTTTTTAAAAAGAAAGAGATCCCTCCCTGACTGTGCTGGACACCAATAGTAGTTTGCATTTTGCTATCTTTTCTAAGGGTTCCTACAACACAGGAATATCTTGCTCAGAAATTTTTGTTTTTCCATTGATAATGACTGTAGGATTTGGCTTTTAATGAAGGTGATACAAATTTCACCTTCCCATCTTTCAGGAATGTCATACTTGAATTACAGGAAAATGCTCCTGCTCAGCACAGAATCCTGTTCTGACAGACATAACGAAACACAGATTAATGCTTTCATGCTAAAATGTTCTCTCTTGCAACTGTGCTAAGTTTACATCAAGAAAAATGTCCCAGGGTGTGGACTGGGATAATGGTTTTTTTCCTCACAACTACATAGCTTCCAAGTTGCTTTGAATGTTACTTACCAATGGAAGAAAAGAAGGTGAGAAGGTTTTCCCCACCCCTTCACCCCCTCCTCTATGCTTGCTGCTATTACAAATTACCTGAAAGAAGAAATGAAATAAGAATGAGGTTGAATATACAATAAGTGCTCTTGCACACACCTATGAGAAGGACTTGGGAAGTTCCAAGACAGCTGGGAGAATGAAATCCTCTGTCAACAGCTGAAATGGGAACACTTGGAGGAATTACCACCAAAAGTCACCATTGACTTTTGTCAAGTCCAGAATGTCTGCTCTTTTAAATTACACAGCACAGGTGCCATTATTTCTTTAATGTTACCATGTTAGAAGGCTTTTGATGCCCCAAATACAGCAGTGACCTTCACCTAATCAACTTTTCTAACCAATTAATTCAAAGGTTCCTTGCTTGCTAGAAGGAAAGACACAGGGCTTTATCCAGATTTTGTGGGATGGGGAGACAGAGCTTCCTTTGACTTTGCTGCCTCAGGGCCCCAGAGACCATTTGTATGTGAATTTCAACGTGGACGTTCCTCGCACGTCTCCAATCCAACGCCAGGGTCTTGGCAGGGACACAGCTTAAAGGGGTGACCCAGGGTTCATCTCACACTGCAACCAGGGCAAGGCAGCTCTCTGTTTCCATTTTAATTGTGTCAGTGTTAGCCAGGGCTCACGTCTGCTTCCTCTCTCACCCCACAAAGGGAAAATATGTCCCAAAATGCTTCCTGTTTTTCACTGCCAGCTGGGTCGCGTGCTCGGGGTGAAGCTCATTAAGGCAGTGTGTGGCACTAAACCCAGCAGCCTCCAGCAGTGGAAACAATCGTTTCAGCATCCTAGTCCTGAGTGGACTCAAGTGGAAATCAGGCTGCAGAGCACAATCAGACCAGGGACAAAACCTGAAAGAGGGAAGGCAGCCACATTTCGCAGTCTTAACAAACCAGGGGAAGAGGGCATGTGTTCCTCACAGGCGGTGTAATTGTCCTTTGCTTTGGACAACATAGGAAGAAGAGCCTGAAAGGAGCACCTGATGGTGCAAAATTGCTTATAGTCAGAGGGTTTGTCTTCTTTCCCACAGTATGAAGGGGTTGCCCATTTGGTCCACCCTTTTCTAGCTGATGGAGCCAACATGCATTACAAAAGCATTATCCCATTAATTAACCTTTATAAAACCTACCCTTTTCTTATTTTAAGCACACATCTGTGTCCTTGCCACATTTTCCTGTACTTTATACTCCTCAGTTGTGATATCTCTCCCTCCCTATGTTGCACCTACCTTTTCCTAAGCCTTTCAGGCCAAATGGTTTGAATAATGCTGGACATTTTGTCCCATAAGGGCCTATTTTTCTCCCAGAGCAGGTTACAGGGCTGTTATGTCTAACTCCAATCTCACACGTGGAATAAAAGACAAAGAAAAGCTGTCTAGTGTTTCACTATCTCTCCATTCTTGGTGGCTAAAACAAGACTTCATAATGATGTTTATGTTTAGAATTTCTGCAGTAATAAGCAGATCAGTATCAGTGTGTATGCAGTAAGTTTAAAGAGCTGTTAATAGACAGTTGGATGGCTTAGGAATTTAAAACCTTCATTACTATGTCATCAGTTCAAAGCCAACTCAGTTTACCAGGGATCCCTGATAGCATCAGTCTCTCCTTCCCAGATGAAACAGGTATGCTTGTCCAAACTTGGAATTGCGTTGCAATTCCACAGAAAAATCAGGAATTGCAAACTTTTCATTCCACAATTTCCTACAAAACAACATTCTGAAAAATAGTGTTTTTTAAAATTTCAATGCTCATCTAAAAATTTCATTTGGACTGCAAAACACTCATAAAGAGCCTAGATTAAAACCATGCCAAAAAGTGGAATGATGTAAGAATAAAATACAATACACCTTTTTCTCTTAAAGAATGAATTCTAAAGATCTATATTGTAGTTATGACAAAGAAAGGCTGTTTTCTGTAATAATGTGTCATTTTGATTATTTTTCTCAAGGGGAAATAATTATTAAATTTCTTTATTTTTAATTTTTAAATAGGAAAATGCATCTGTTGTACTTGTTGGATATAATTCAGGTTAATGTGCTTTGAATGTCCTTCTGATATTGTGTGTATACAAATTCCTCATGAAGAAGGGAAGATGAAGAGCTAATTACTTGGAGTATTCAATTTAGGATGTCCTAATAATTTGCTAATGATCTTGGAGTCCTTTTCCACAGCCACCAGTTGTAATCTTGGAAAATGCATTGAGACAATGGGGAAGGGAAGGGAAGGGAAGGGAAAAAGGAGGAGAAGAAGGAGAAGGAGAAGGAGAAGGAGAAGGAGAAGGAGAAGGAGAAGGAGAAGGAGAAGGAGAAGGAGAAGGAGAAGGAGAAGGAGAAGGAGAAGGAGAAGGAGAAGGAGGAGAAGGGGGAGAAGGGGGAGAAGGAGGAGAAAGAAGAGAAGGAGGAGAAGGAGGAGAAGGAGAAGACAACCCAGTGTTTCTTTAACAGTGTATATCCTTCATATTAACAGTCTGTTGCACACTGCTTTCCTCTTCCAAATTCTCCATGAGGAGATAGTGCGTTTTTAAAAATACAGTTGTAGATTTTAGATATTTTCCTGATGAGACCCAGCAAGTAAGATCAGTGGACTAAAATGTAACTCATCATTTGTTTGTTTGTCAGCCCCTTTCCACCATCATGGGAAATTCCAAAAGTTATCCACCACTGAAGGGTTTCTGCCTTCCAAAGCCAAGTAAGGAGTTCAGAGAGGTAGTTTGTTTCCTTGTCTGTGAAAAGTCACTTTGTATTTATCTATGTTGCTCTCCCAAGGGAGGATTTTTCTCAATTAATTGGATTTTTGTGATGAGAATAGATGAGATAATGGTATGGCAAGTCCAGTTTTCAGCTATGGAAATGCTCAGGACATTGGTTGTACTTAACCCTATATTTAAAAATGAGAAAAATTCATCATCCCTTTACTACTATTGCTAGGAATGTAGGTGCCAATTAGCATAAATAATAAAGAAGGAGGAAATTTTCTTAAACCACAAATTCTGAATGTGGAAAATTTCCACTTTAATTCCTGAAAAAATACCTCCATAACTTTTTAAATGGAAGTTTTCTTGGGCTATGACTCTTTCCTCCAGTGCCATGGTTTTCAGCCTTTTGCCTATGAACTCTTCATGGTCCACAAAGTATTCCTAGGGTTCAGAAAAAGGTGAATAAGTAAAGAAGGTTCATATATGCTCTTGAGTGATGTATACACATGAATAGTTGTGGAAGATTGAAAAGGTTTGGACATCCCATAAAGCAAAAAATTACACCTGCAGTCACTAAGGAGTAGAGAAATTTTGGACATGGGTATCTGGAAATTATGTGTTTAGTCTAAAAACTTTCTGATAAGTTACTTTACAAGTAGGTTAAAATTATATAGGATTGTTTCATGATACTTTTTAATACATGCAATGAAACTAATAAACTGATTCTCACTTGAGGGTGTTTAGGAATGCCAGACAAACTCAGGATACATCTAACATGTAGGTCCTGCTTCCCTAAGAGGTAACACATGCCTTTTGAGTAGGCATGGAGAGACAGACCTTCAGAAAAACTCATGCTTAAAGAAAAACGGTGAAACAAATTGCTTACTGACATTCTTTCAAAAAAGGATGTCATATGGAATTGCTCCATCCCAACCATCAGGTTGAAGCTCCTTATTTTTTCTTTNAATAAACTGATTCTCACTTGAGGGTGTTTAGGAATGCCAGACAAACTCAGGATACATCTAACATGTAGGTCCTGCTTCCCTAAGAGGTAACACATGCCTTTTGAGTAGGCATGGAGAGACAGACCTTCAGAAAAACTCATGCTTAAAGAAAAACGGTGAAACAAATTGCTTACTGACATTCTTTCAAAAGAAGGATGTCATATGGAATTGCTCCATCCCAACCATCAGGTTGAAGCTCCTTATTTTTTCTTTTCTATTTTTCTGAGCTGCAATAATGACATGTTGCTCCTGGTATGGTATCTGACATTAGACTGATCCACATACTCTGAATGCCAGGGAAATCTGACAGGTTTTGGTCATCCCCTGACATTCTTCTGTATCCCAAGGCTGTAATCAGGCTTGTCTTTTTCCTAGTAACACAACTTACAGCAACAGGCACCAGCTGACCTGCGGGTTTCTGTAAGTAAACAGCTCTTTATTTGTCCTATTGTTGAGAGAGATCTTTTAAAAATTATTATTATTATTATTACTATTACTACTGATTTTTTAGAAACAGAAGAACTCCCAAAACATTTTTCTGCAAGGCTGTGGTTTCAGTGTGTCCAGTAAAGAAAGCACTCACATTTTATATCACCTGAGGGTCTGAATCCAAGTATCCTTCTACTGATGGTTATGCAGTATGCTGCCTTTCCAGGTGGGTTATAGCCATGTATTAGGGTGTAGCTTTCATGCAAAATCCCAGCTTTAACTTAAAATTAACTCTTTGTGTCAAGAATTTCAGGTTTTCAGATTGGTACCTACACAAGTAGCTCCATGGCCAGAGATGTTTGGGTCAGTGAGAGCTACATGCACTGAACTTTGGAAACCAAATTCCTTGTGCCTCTCTTGTATAAAAGCTTTACAAGTACGGTGATACATGGGCAGTTTTGTGGATGTCAGTGGAACAACCTCCATGTGTGCAATAAAATACTGAATATTTGCAGCACTGAGCCACTTATTTGTGGTTTGCTTTTCTTGATCTTAACTTGAAACCAGTGAGGCTTGAAAAAATTGTCTTAGTTCTTGAAAGAGTTGAAGTGAAAAAATGAAGCTACTGTTTATATGGAAGAAATTTCTGAGTAATCTCAAGGCAAAATAGCTAAAGAACATTTATTTTGAAGCAGTCAAATATCGTAGCCTAACTATGACTCATAATTGCCAAGTTCAGCATCTTAGAACCTAAAAGTGACTGCAACTTCATGAGAAAAAACAGATGAAACTGGTGATGGTGGCACTTTGAAGCATCCTTCTGTGACAATGAGGTGATGTTTTCTGGACTGCAGCATCATTTCACTTGCTTGTTATTTGCAGATGCCCATAGCTGAGACAATCTGAGTCAGTGAGACACAGAGTTCCACAGGAAAGCTTGTATTTTCAAAGGAGCTGAGTGGTGATTGCAACTCATTGTGATTGTGTGAGCATCTCTAAACTTCTCACAATTTCCTGAGTGGAAAACAGAAGGAGGTTCAAAAGTTGTTGTGTTCCTTTCTTTCTCAGTCTGATTTTCAGCTGCAAACAATTCAGAAAACTCAACAATCTCTGTATCTTTTAAAAAATTACAAATAAACAAACAAACAAACAAACAAACAAATAAATAAATATATATTTAGAGAGAGAGAGAGAGAGAGAGAGAGAGAGAAAGGGAGAGAGATTTATATTCTGCTTTTTCTTTTAGCAACTGTAGTACCAGGTGCTTGAGAATCTCAGCTATCAGCATCAGGTGCTTCCTACATGGAAGACTTCTGTAAAGAGAATTTTATGAGCTTTTGGTATAAACAAAGTGTTCCTTAAAACTCCTTAGTGTTCCTTCCTGCTATAGAGAACATGTGGGAAGAATACCCTTTATGTTAAAACTATTAGTCCTCAGAAAGTGAAAGCTTGGCTTTGGTGGCCAAAGGAATGGTTTGTTCAAAGGCAACCAGTGACAGACGGGATGAAATTCTGGGTTCCCTGTTGCCAAATCTCCTTGGCCTCAAGGTCGTCCTTAAGCCTTAAGTGGTAATTAGAGAAAAGAGCTTGCAGTGATTGCTTCAATATCTCTGCAACAGAACATGTATATCACAGCATGTTCTATGAAATGCTCCCTGGGTAATGTTTGGAAGTTACCTTTGCCATATGAAGGTAAAAGTTCCCCTCCTGTTTGAAGGGTTTCATGAAAAAAAAAAAAAANGTTTAAAAAAAAAAAAAAAAAAAAAGAAAAAAGTGGATCGCCCACTGACAATTTCAAAGACCAATTTTAACAATATCACACTTTTGTTTGTTTATAGTAAAGCTCTTGTCTAAACTTGAAGATTCAGTGTTGTTTTGCCCTGGAGTAGTTTTGTTGGCACTGTTCATAATCTTTAAAATTCCAAGCTAGATTTTGGAGGACAGTCAATGTATTACTTCATGTGAAAGCTATTATTCCCTATGAATAATTAGCACTCCATTCTGGAGGTTGGTGAACGTGAGGCTTAGTGCTGAGCTGCCCCTTGGAATGCCAACTGTGGCTTTCACAATTTGCAGTCCAAAGTGGAATAAACTGTGGGCTTGGTCTGCCCAAAGCACTGCTCCCAGGTGTATGGGCTGCTCACTGAAGGAGTTCTCTTTGGGAGACAGCTGATGGAAAGCTTTTTGTGCACATGGATGCCTATCTGCTCCAGCCTTGGGTCCATCTGCAGGAAGAGCAGCTTGCAGAAGTGAAAATGGCTGCTGTGGGATTCCTTGCCCTGTGGAGGATGGCTGCTTGGAAAGTGACCAAACTGCACACATTTGTTCAGCATCCTCCTGTCCACAGGGGTGTCACTGAAGTTTTTATCCATTCCCAAAGAAGTCAGATCATAAAGCAGCAAAAGGATAATGAAGAAGAGCAGGAAAAGGCAGATTTTGTTTATGTGCCATGCTTTTCAGGCTGTCAATCCACATATCTCTGTGCTGGTCACACAGAAGCGTCTTGTAATCCTGACTAAGAAATTTCGTCTGTTTTCTGAATTAATCTGTCATAATGATGTCGGGATATCAGTGCTGCTGATATTTATGCAATACAACCTAGATATCTTTATAGATGATTAATTCTAGTGTAAACCATTTACCACAACACCCACATAACTGGTATGTGAGATACTGATAGTGTTGGACTCTCCCAGAGCACGGGAGCTTGTTGCACAAAGAATCCAGCACACAAACCTGAGAAATTGAAAAAGATAGTGCATGGCTGCTTATGGAGTTGCTAGAAGTCATAGCAACCTGGAGAAAAATTGATCCATATTTGGCAATGCAGCTCCGTCATTAAGAAAATGTGATGACTTCTAATGGCAGGCTATGAAAACAGCTTTAGTTCCAGGACTTTTCAGAGTGCTCTCAGGAGTCTGAAATATCTCAGAAATTACTTTTCCACACAAATTGTGGAATTTGTCTATTAGAGTCTGAGGTTCAGGCCATAGATGTTTGCACATGACCTCAAAAGTCAGTGAGTATTCCTGTGAGAGGACAGGGAAAGTGAACAATTGAATGTTGGCCTGAGCTATTTTTACCCAATATCAAAAAGTTTCACACATCATTATAATTTTTCTTTGCAATTTTTTTCTCTTTATTAAATATTCTGGTAACAGTGTGGATCCTCACCAGCTACTAAGTATTCTGGAGAAAAGAATAAGAATTTGCACACAGTGAACATTACATCTTTGTGTGAACACTGTGGCTATACCATATTTTTTCCTGAACAGGCATGTTTTGAGAAAGAGAGTAAGAGACACTTCTATGAAGAATTTCTAAATTACATACTCCTCTCTTTATGCCACTTAAATTGAATGCTAGGAATATAGTTTTAATGCCAGAAAAGATTATTTGGGATCATTTTGCCTGAAAAAAACCATAGATTTTTATCAAGCTGGTTTCTCTTTTGAGCCTCTCACCCAAGGTAGGGTACACAGGTTCAATTTCAAGGCTTTACCTGAGAAGGAATCCAGTGTACCCTTGAGCAAGCGATTTAGTTGGAGATCTTGGCTGCTAGGAATGCATGCCTTTGCTCCTGAATGCAGTTAGCATAGTTGCCAGATGTTGGATCTTGCTTTACCCTAATCCATTTGTTTAAAAAGACTTTTGCTATCAGTGGCATTTACAGATCATGTTCAGATCCATTTTTACTTTTCTGGGGATAAACTAAACAGACTGAAGTCCAGGAGTCATAAAACTCCTCCTTACAAAAAGGTTTAATTTTAGATTGCTGCTCCCTCTGAAAGGTGACTGTAAAAACAGTGCTGTGGAGTTTCATGTTTATGGTTTTTATGGTTTCTACATAAAGAGCTTTGGTTTACCAGTTAAAATGCAGTGCAACTGCCTGCCAGGCCTTTCCATTTTATCAGTGTCTGAGGAAAGTTGAGATTTTGCATCATCTCTGTCATCACAGGCAGTAAACACAGATTAAATCAGACCAGGGGTTGAGGATTGCTGTCGAAGTCCATCATCTGCATCCCTCTCCCCTTGGAGGAAAGGGATCACATCAGCACATCTCTGGTTACAACAAGCCATCTCATGCCATGTGATGTGGCTTGGAAGTTGCTCAGTCCCCCATCCCCTGCATCCCTTCCTGGCCCCCCCACCAGGAGCCTGAGGGCACGGGGTCTGTTCAGCCTGGAGGAGACTGAGGGGAGCCCTCACTGCAGTCACAGCTTCTTGTGAGGGGCAGAGGCGGGACAGGCCCTGACCTCTGCTCTGTGGGGACAGTGACAGGACCCGAGGGAATGGCCTGAATCGGGTCAGGGCGGGGTGAGGTTGAATATTACTAAAAGATTCTTCCCCCAGAGGGCGGCTGGGCACTGAACAGGCTCCCCAGGGCAGTGGTCACAGCACCAGCCTGACAGGGCTCAAGGAGTGCTTGGACAATGCTCTCGGGTACATGGTGTGACTCCAGACCGAGATGGTTCTGTGCTGGACCAGGAGCTGGATTGATGATCCCTGTGGGTGATTCTGTGATTTTGTGATCTTCTCTGCTCCTGCTGCTCCTTCCCCTTCCCCATGTGGTGGTGGCCTTGCAGTGACTTTCACTGAGTCAGCAGCCATGTCACCCGGACAAATGGCCCTGTTAAGGAGCCACAGGATGAAGCAGAGATCTGCTCTTGCTCCTTCAGCCACACCAGGCTGCAAACACCCAGTGAAGCCGTATGTTCCTCTCCAAAAAAATAAATTGAATGTCCTCTAGTGCAAAAAGCATCGATTTTGTTCCATGAGAGGATTTCACTTTTACACAGTCATTTCCTCACGGCAATGCTGCCCTTTGAGGCAAAGAAACCTTCTTTCTACTCCCTCTTGTTCCAGTTGGTGGGCGTAAATAAAATGAAAATACCATACTTTAAAGATAAGAATTACAAAACTAGTGGATTTGACTGGTGACTATAAGAAGAAAAAAGTATAGAATGAGTGAATGAAAAAGGGAAAAATAAATGAAGGAAAGTAATGAATATTTGAGGAAAGAATACACAGTGTTTCTTTTTCTCTCTACAATTTTTTCTTGCCACCACTCCTTCCACAATTTAAACATTTCATTTGGTTGTAGGCACCAATCCAGCAACTATATGAAGCAAGTAATTAGTGCTATGTATGGAAATAGTATTATTAACTTAGGTGACCACAGTCAAGATCAGATTTCTGTTCCTTTTTTTCCTATAATACACATGTAGAATTATATTTCCCGTGATGGAATATCTCCTTTGCAATTTGTTAATTGCCTCTTTTATTATGAAGAGAATTTGTACTCAGCGAGCTACAAAAGGCCATAGGGCTCCAACAGCACTTAGAAACAGTCAGATCTGCAATAGGAAATAAGGGGATGAATTAAATAATCCCCAAATGCTTTCCAAGCTTGGAACAAGAGCTAGGGCTGTCTTTTAACAAGTTAACTTCTCCCTGAACACATCCACATAGTCAAACTGGCAAACCCAGGCTCTCCTGGGTTAGAGCTGCACCTGCAAGACCCAGAGATGCAGGAGCAAACACTCCAGCTGTTCTTTAACAGATGGGGAGCTGGATGTGAGGTCTAGGGAAACTCCTTGGATGTGCTCCAGTTGCAGGGTAACAGGTACAATACTGGTCTCCCAAAACCCTAACTAGAGACCATAGTGTGACCAACCTTCTTGATAAAACACTGGGAATTCTGGCTGCAGTGTTCTAGGCTGGGGAATCATCACCCTCTTTCCTCTGCCTGATGTTTTTACCATATGGAAAACATTTCCAAATACATTTCACAAGCTGTGTCCTTTTAATTACCATTAATGATATTTAATTCTTGAAGATATATGTCTGCTTAAATATTTATTATAAATAAGCCTGCACTATAGAGTTTGAGTCCATTTTAAAATGCAAATCATTTGTAAAAAACAGATTTAAAACAGATCTTATGCAATATTTATCAATTAAAACTAGTTTCAGGGATTCATGGTTGCATAAGGATTTATAAATAAAAAATAATACTGGGGGATATGTTTCATTTAAAGTATTTTATTTTCTTTGGATTCAGTTATATCTAATATTTTGGTAGTTAAATTGAAAACCTGCTACATAATTTACATCTGAGAACATAAGCTAACATCTAATTTAATTTCATCTTCTTTAGAACAGATATGAAACATATTCTGCAGATTCATAGGCACATTGTGGGATTTTTTATAATTAACCTGACAGGACACAAGAAATGCATATATGGGTAGTTGTTAGCAGTCTTCCACCATGGCTAAAATCTTCTACTAAAGAAATCAAGAAGGGTGGGGATTCCTTAGCAAGAACAAAGAGATTATAAGTATTTGTTCCAAGTGTTGTCCAGACCTGGCCCTACCTAGACTGTGCGATCTAGCACAGTTCTGGTCACAGATTGTATTGGTTCAAAAGAAAACAGGAGTTCTGCAGCTGTTTCTGCCTGAAATGTTTGGTTGGTGTAACCAGACTGAACTGAATTGGAAAGTTACTGTATAATAGTATGAGTATATATAACTATATAATAACTGAGTTACTATATAATAGTAACTNAGATATTTTAGTCTCGAAGTATTTGAAACTTCCCAAACCTACAGAGGTTGGCAGTGTCTTAAAAACATCTACAGTCTCAGAATTTTGCCCTGGTATTGTTGTGTACATCAGTTTGTCCTGTTCCCCTGTATCCTTTAGTTGTTCCTTATCTCGGTCTTACATGGAAAACTCTTTCAGACATAGACCATCCTTTGCTTCTGACATTGTGCCCGTGGCAGAGTTGTTTTTACCTGTGAATTCTTGATGACACAAACAATTATACCAAAAGGCCATTGTGGCAATCTGTTTAGGATTTCTGTAGTAACAAATGTCTGAAGACCTTGAGCAGATCTTGTTTGAATTGCAATGAATCTTTAGGGGAAAAAACCCCAAACTAGTTGGGACTTAAGTATTTTCCAGTGGTAGAGAATCCATCACAATCCTCTGGAACTGATAAATGTTAATTATCAGCACTTGTATCAATTGTTATCATTTCCATAAAACAACCACAACACAACCTACCTATCTGTTTATTCCAAGTTGCAGATGAACAAGATCTGTTCTGTTTAGGAATCTGCCAGGATGAAGGTATCCTCCTGCTATGCCTCTCCATCCCAAAGGATATTGTATTTCCCCAGAAATTCAGCCCGGGACACATCAAATAGTTTTGGGGGAGATTGCTTTACTTCCCTAAAGAGTTAACAAGCAATAGGGCTGAACAAATAATGAAATATGCAACACTGTGGATTTCACTTCTTCCTGCTGCAAAATGTCCACGAGCAGCACATACATTATTTAATGTGGCTCTTCAGAATTGCTGCACTGAGCTGCACATTGGTGTGTGTGTGTGTAGGTGAGCAAGGAAGGTTATTATTCCTTCCCAACCAATTGCTTGGTGAATTACCTGTAAGTATTTGGATCTTGAGAAATATTTACTGTGATGGATCGATCATATCAATGTTCTGGTATTCTTTCTGGACTTGGCAGGTGCTATCAGCAGGTGGAATGTATTTGGTCTTCAACTCTGCCATGCAGACACACTTCAGGTTGGAAAATTTAAAAAAAATTGAAACGAAACAAAACAAATCTCCCCTTCTTGAGTCAGTCAGGGCTTACATGAGGCACCACTATTGCAAATCTTGTGTTTGGTGGTGAAATCCGTGGATAAATCTTGAAATGGATGCACTTTACTGGAGCCAAGCTGGCCCTGGGCACCTGCAGCATCACAGCCACGAAAGGTTTGAGAGTTCCCTGTCAACAACAGCCTTGGTAAGAAGTGGATGACAACTTCCAGTTTCACTCTTCTCTTTTTCCTCACAAATACCTGCACAGCCCCTGATTCACAGCCCTCAGCTGCAGGTAAATGCCCAGGTAGGCAGCAAAGGACAGGAACCCTCGGAGGTATTCTGGTCCTACCACTGCCTCCAGGGAAGAGGAATGTGGACTGAGTACAGGAGCATGGAAGATTTGAGTGCATTAAAATAAAGATTGCTTTTTTACTAACAATCCTCTGTGAAATTAGCACCTCCTTTTCCTGATTGATTGTTTGTTTGTTTTTTAAGTACCTGACACTGAAACGCAGCTAACAGGCATTCTTGGTATGGCTCGTATTATGAAACAAGAAATTATTTTAATTGCTCTAGCAATTCCCTTCCCGTTGCTGTAAACAGAATGATTTCCTTCAGCAGCACTCTGACTCATGTGGTGGTTGACAAAGGAGCTGCTCCCTCGGAGCAGGGCTGGTGAAAAGCTGTGTGGGGGCTGCAGCCTCTCCCCTCACCTGGACCCCGGGCACTGCAGCCAGCCCGGGGATGCTGCCGGGGCAGGGACTGACCTCCCAGCCCTTTGCTCCAAGCTGTCCTCCCCCAGATCGCTTTGTACAGACTCTGCCCCTCTCCTCTGCAGCTGCTTTCATTTGCAAGTCATTTCAATGCTGCGTGTGTGGAAATCATTCTAGGAGAGGGAAAGGGAAGAGCACTGAGCTGGGAGAGCTTCGAGACCCCAGCTCTCTCTGAATTATTTCTAGATTAAAGTATCTCTGTGAAGTTTGAAGGTTCTTTTTCCCCTTGAGCAGGTTCATGCCCTGTAAAAAGTTTCATGTAAAGACAGAAAATATATTGGTGCTTGGGAAAATTGTGTGGATTTTCTCTCAAAATGCACTGATCTTTAATTCACGCACCAAATGCAAGACACAAATATTATGAAAATGCATCTCTGGCACTGCACAACCTGCAGAATCTCCTCCTCTGGTGTTGGCTTTGAACTCACAGCTTCAAAATTATTGATTTAAACATTTTATTATTGCTTGCGTAATTAAAGTATGAGTGAAGGAAGGGACATGCAACCAGTTATGGTGTTCACCTTCACTTTATATGACTTTATGAGACACATTATTTATTTGTGTCTTGCTGTGGGATGAGATTGGAAAGTATCTTTAGATATGGTTTTGGCCCTTGGCAGGTGGAACATCTTGGATTAATATCAAGTCTTAAGCCAGTAGCACAATTATATGAATACTGCACTTCAGCTTTCATATTCTGGATGCCTAGTCATAATTCTGTGGTTAACTAAATGCCTAAGACTTTCTCCATAAGCCTAGGAAGTCTGTATTATTAATAAACAGGTCCTTTGCTGAGACTTTTTAAACTCCTCTATATTCTCAATGCTCAGGTGAAAAAGGGAGGGATGAGGAGGGATTTTCAGACACTTCAGGGTATAGAACACACATCACAAGCTTTTTTCTTAAATTCATAATAATTTTCTGCAGGCTGCACTCTGACTCATATGCAGTTTAAATTGTGTAAAAACAAATTGATATTATTTAAGAGACACAGATTTCTCTGGAGAAAAACCTATTTTTCCTGCATGTATCTCTCCTGGTGTTAGTGGAACTGCAGAAGCACACAGATGCCCCAGTCAGAATTTGCTAATAGACCTAAAAAGCCCTTTGATAATGATACATACACATTTTAATTAAGTAAAGAAGACATTACTTCAAACTGATTTGTGTAGTAGATGATCCAGCATAACAAGCCAGGTGCTTCTCAAGCCCATATTATCTTTGAATCTGAAAAGAACAGAAGTAAAATCTTCCTGATGAAAGGGAAAGAAATATAGAGAGCATTTGGGAAAGAATGTAATGCAGAATCAATTACTCTTATTTTCCATTAAAATCAGATGTGAAAGTGATTGTAGCCCATGTCAAATTTTTCCAATGCCAAATAAGCTGGAACTACAAATTGTTAAAAAGAAACCTCAAGTAACTTGCAGTATTTATCTTGTCACAACCAGCATTTTCAGGTGGATATAGTACTGGTTTGCTGTGGTGCAGCCTGAGATGAAGTAGAAGAGATGTTATTTATAGTAACTGCTTCCATTAAACTCGAAGTTTGTACTCTGTGCCACAGAGGAGCATCCAGCAGTCTACAGAGTTCAGATTACTCCAACTGCTCAGACACCAGTCTGGCCTTCATTCCATAATCAATAATGATCCATCCCTCATTTTTATTGCTACCTAAGCATAACTACTAAGTAGATATAGTGGGAGAAATACACCACTATTCCCACTAAAATATCTTTGTTCAACATCCTGTCTATGACACAAAAACACTCTCTTTTTTTCTCATCTTTTTTTTTTTTTTTGGGGGGGGGGGGGAAGAAAAAAAAAAGAAAAAAAATAAAATATTTTGAAAATATTTACTATATTGAAATGGATTTTCCCTTAAAAGCCTGGAAACTCTTTTGGGAAACTTCATGCAACTAGGTTACAGAGTGTTTTTTCATTTGCTTGTTTTCTAATTGCATATCGATTTGAGCCAAAAACTGGGTAGATCTGAAGACATAGAGACTCTGGAAGATGTGATCTGAGCTCAAAATTGAGTTAGATTGCAAATTTTGCAATTTCTTTTCTTTTTGTTTTCATATCGCAAAACCCTGAAGACCAACGTGCTGACCTTGAGAACATTCCAAACTATATGGCCAAACTCATCTCCTACAAAACTCTAGAATTTACAGTCTGTCACAAAGAGAGCAGAACAGTCTCTTGCTATTGATACTATGAGTATCAGGGTTAATTATTCAGTACTTAATTACATTAGGTCCAAATTATTAGCTTTTGCTTTCTGTTCTTCATACCTCTGCCAGCTGGTCATACAGATTGCATGGGATTGTGTTACTTCATTTGGATTTCTTGATACTTTTAAAACAGGAAAATTATAAGCAAAGCAATTTTGGCTCTGAATTTTATGATACACAGTTCTTTGAACTAAAATTTGTAATACTCTGGGGGTCATGTTAATACATAAAGTCCAATTTGTACTTCTGAATAGTTAGGGTAGTAAATAACACAATTCTCTCATAATCCTTAATACAAAATAAAATTAATTTTTCTTTTTTAGTGTTCCAATCTTTCATGGAGAATCAAGTGGCATTTTAATAGCATTGGTAATTTCTAGCTAGCATCAATAACTAGAAACCCTAATTATTCAATGTTGCTTTTTTCCTACATTTTCTTAATTCTGGATAAGTTAACTCTTTAGTAAAGATTTGTGCAAGAGTGTTTTCTTGCCTTTAATAGGAGTCGCTTTTTGCCTCTCAAATTCTGTTCAGAATTCTGAAGGCCATTTTCTTCTCCAAGGTGAATATATGTAGAAGCATGAACTCAATTGCATATGAAAAAGTCGAGGGCAAAACCTGACCTCAAATTTTGATTTTGTTCTAAACCAAAACCCAGGTGAGAAGGCCGTGTTTTCTAGCACTCTGTCAAAAATGAGCAGTACTGAGAAATCCCTGTTACTCAGGCACAGTTGAGAAGTTCACAGTCCAGTCAAAAAGGATAATAGAGTTTTCAGGTCTGTGGGTTTAAACCCAAGCAATTCAAAGGAATGTTGCTTAAACTTCTAAGGAAATATGCTCAGTAGCCTCTCCAAACTGAAGACTACCTGGCTTATTCGATTTTCTAGTAGAAATCCATCTACAGACCAAGAAGTAAAGCTCTTTTCCAAACGAAAATTTCAGGCAAATAGGACATATTAGCAGTAGGGAAGTGTTCAAAGTCTTGGGTTTTGGTTGGAATGGAGATGTTCACCTGTACACAACAGGCCTGGATTGCAGCAGTCCTATGTTATTAAAAACTATTATCACAGCTGGCTGCAGTATCCAAGGGTTTATGCTACTGAATATAATGCCACAACTACACCTTGGTAGAATTTGGCTTGAAGCTTAAAAGCAATTGGTAAACTGAAAGAATTAAATCATGCTAGGGAAATCAAGATTCAAAATAACCCCATCCATTAGGATTCACTCTGTCTGCCACTATACAGATTGGGCAACTATTCCATATTTATTTTCTGAATATGGTCTGAATAGTATCTGAATTAACTCCTGCATTAGGAACTTCATCCCCGGGGTTTCTCAAGACGAAATTGCGTATACACACTTCACGTTCTGACTGTGTGCATTAAGCATCCAGCTTTCAGGCAATCGTGCACATCAGAGCACTTAGAGATCATTTCAGCTATGACAGGAAAACATCAGCTCTTGGGTAACCCGTACCTATCCCAGTCAGGTATCTCTTCCTTCCAGGCTCACTGTATCATGTTTCTATGTAAAAGTCAACATCCTTCCTGGAATGCTCCCCCTTAGGGGGAAGAGCAAGGGGGAAAAAACCAGGGAATTTGCCTGTGAGACAGTTGTATGCCTTTGATTCATTGATCCTAAGAACAGTGCTGAGACATCCTCAAGAATTTAATGGCTTTGGAGCCTGAATTCCAGCTTGCCAGTGTTTTTTTTCAATGCTAAACCATGGATAGTTGAAGAGTTGTTTTGTTTGATTGTTTGTTTTTTCTTGCTTACTTTCTTGCTTGCTTGCTTGCTTTCTTGCTTCATGGTGTTTTTTTTTTTTTTTTTGTTTGGTTTGTTCTGGTTTTTGTTGTTGTTGCTGTGGGTTTTGGTTTTTTTTTTAGTTTTTTGTTGTTGGGTGGGGGGGGTTGGGGAGTTTTGTTTGTCTGTTTGTTTTTGTTTGTTTGTTTGTTTGTTTGTTTGGGGTTTTTTTGCGGGCAGTGAATATGCTGGTTTAATCTTTTTCATTTGTTTGGAAGGAACAAAACTTAGTCCCCCTCTCTATAGTCTTGTATTCACCTACACTATACCAGCATGAAGTCAGTAAATGATGTTGGTATTAAGAACTGATCCCATTTCTTTTCCTGTGCTTGAATCATCTGTGGATTATAACCCTGCAGATGCACTGAGCCCCCAAAAGTTCAAAAAGCTGCACTTAGTGTTTCCACATGTAGTCTGATTGCAGGGACACATTAAATACAAATATATTAAAAGGAAGATTTCAAGAGCAGGCCTGACATTCTTCCCTGTAAGTCTGGAATACAACCATACTTTTTTTTTCCTTTTTTTTCCCCTGTTATTCTAGCTAGTATTAATATAACTTTACAAAAATTCATTTTAATCAGAGTATAAAGTCTAGCTTAAAAATTTTATTTATTTATGAGCAATGTTATGAAACAAGTAGTATTCACCCTGGAATGCCTTTAAACTTGTTGAAACTGTAAAATCCAATTAATGCTGTCTCTTTTTTGCTTCAGTCCATTCAAAAACCAGTGTCTAAGCCTTCCAAATACTGACAGAAGTGTTTGTTAGCTTCATAGAAAACATCCAAACAGTTCATGGAATTTATGCCTTGGGGAAGCATTTGTTTTTCTTGTTTGGTCAATTAAACACTGCCTTTCTTAAGGGAGGGTGTATTGTAACATCAGGCATGATAATAAACAGAAACACCAACGGGTTGTTGAAAAAAGTTTGGGTTGGTGTCGGGGTTCCAGTTCTGCCTTTGGAGAGCTCAGATACTCAGGGAAGAGGTGATGCAAAGAAGTCAGGAGTCTTCTGCTCAAGTTTTGCTTGAGATTATTCAAACTGAATATCTCCAAGCTTCGTATGAAGCTGATGGTGCTCTAGTGGCAAGAAGTGGAAAAAAAAAATTAAGCTATGTGATTATTTTTTCAATGTGAGCAAAGGGAATTCTAAGCACATTTAAAATGTTATGAAGAAGTTATCATGGTGCCATCAAAAACATTGGGAAAGATTTTCTGCTGAGAAGGAATAGATGTACGAAGCATACAAATCCTTGAGCTGGATGGAGGCTTAGTTAGAAAGTGCTGATTCAACACAGAACACCATGATTTCACCAACATCTTTACAAAACTTTTGCTTTTTCTCAACACATTTAGGATGCATGATGCTCACTTTAAATTTTATTTTTATGCTTACATTTAGATTTATCTCTCTTTTTCTCGTAACTTTATAATAGAAAGTTCAAAATTATATGAAGCAACAGCGAAGCATTATTTTAAGTATGAAGTAATAATTTGTTTTGAATTATTTCAGTCTCACACAAAGTCAAGATCCTGAAGCCTTGGAACTTTCCCCTGAGGTGGTTTCAGGTGGGAAACCATCAAATTGCAGAGGGTGTGTTTGCTTTCCTTGGTTCCATTTACAGGTACTGCCTTCACAGTCACAAGCACAAAGCTGATCCAGCTCTTGCTCTTTCCCGGAGGTCTGGTTGCAGAATTGCACTCAAGAAGCTCTGTCCTGTTCCTTGGTCTCTTTGGTGTGTCACCAGTGATTTAAGATGAAATACAGAGTGTATTCTTCAAAGTTTCAAAATAGCTGTTGGTGAACTTCCTCCTTTGATTTTGCACCTACCTTCCCTCTACCTACTCTCTCCCTCCTGAACTGATTATCTTAAGGATGACTCTGGAAGAGGAGGGGGCTGGAAAAATACAAAAAAATATACACATCTGTGCTTCTCTCTCTCTCTCTCTTTCTCTCTCCACTGGGCTGCTGAGCACATATAGGAACCCTGGACTGCAGTCCCCAGCGCGCCTGTGGCAAACCATAAGTAGGACATGTTAACTGTGATTTCTCTCACAAAATCATTATTAGGCTACACCAGCAGATTTTACTCTTCTTCCTTCTCCAGGTTGCTGTGGGAGTGTAACTGATGCACTTCATTAGGGTTTGAAATTGTGTGAGTAATCCTATTGTTTCTATGGCTCTGTGTAAAGTGTGTATAATCACCCTGCTTCCTCATGATGGTATGAGTAACCCCTTTTTATGACAAGCTTTTTCCATATTCCCTATTTTTCGCTCTTTAACTTGTGATTCTACTCCTGCAGCTTTGGATTGATTCAGGTGAGGGAGGAGGCTGGGAAGTGGGAAGAAGGAAGGCTGCAAAGGGAGAAAAAGAGCACTTTTCCTTCCCTCCCCTCACCTGTAATGCTGACGGTTCAGTTTGGCCGTGGGCTGGAGATCAGATGATAAACCAGAAGAAAACCCCCAGGATGGGACTGCTGAGGGTTGTTGGGCCAGATGGGGCAATGGAGGTGCCTTGTCCTGCTCCCAGCAGGTGGAAGAGGTGGTTTGGTGAGGGTGTCACCATCCCAGGGGCCTTTTCCATACTCACTCTGCCCGTGCAGTTGAACTGAGATGGGAAACTTGGGGCCAGGAAATCAAGTGTAGGCAACATCCAGAGCTTGCTTACAAGAAAGTTCTTTTGACAACTCTGTGCAGAAGGATCTGAAAAACCAAAAACTTGAGCTGGTTCTGGGTACAAGGATAACATTGCTCATTACTCATCTCTGGCAGTTACCTAAAAGCACTGAATGTATAAGTTGGCCTAATTATTTCAGGTGATACATTTGTTTTCCTCGTGCTGTGGATGCCTTGCTCTTGCTGCTGCTCAGTTTTCAGCAATGCCATCACATCCAGCAGTTTGCAGTGCTTTTCACAGCGTGTCTCTGTGTTCAGCTCCCTCAGACAGTCATACTGGGCTCTACAGTCTCATGTATTTTGCAATATTCCTCTGCCACTCGTTTCTACCAGCACTGTCTCTGCTGCAACGTTTTGCCACAGGAGGAGATGGGCAGCGTTGTTCAGAGCATTTCCCAAAGGCTCAATAAGACTTTTTGTTTCTGCAGTCGAGGGTTTGTTATACTTCCTGGGAATTAGACAGTTCCCATCCTCTCAGAAGAGCAGGAGAAGCAGGTCTAAGGAAAAAAGGCTACTGGATTGATAGATTGCTTTGCTTTACTTCATAATACATAGACATAAACCAAAATCTTCCATCTCACACTTTGACATTTCTGGCAAAAATAAAATCCAGACCAATAGAAAAACAAAAACAGCACATACCAGGAATCAATCCCACAAACCCAACATTTTATTTTACTTTGCTTCCACAAAACTCTTATCCCCATATTGTTAAAATAATTCCTTCTCTTCCTTCCTACACACAAGCTCAGCCCCCTGGATAGATAGTCCATTCCTCTTTAGTGTCTGCTGTCTTTGTGGTAACATTTGTATTTTCTAGATGAAAGGGTAGAAAATCCACTGCTGATTTTCCATTGCTTTTTATTTTATGCAGAATTTCTTTAGATGCTCCAGCATGGGTATCTGGGGATCTTTTCTTCTGTAGTATCCAGCATGGAAGGGACTTGATCCTTGCTACACATACAGTAAATACTCAGCATTAGCAACATATCAATGTTGCTTAGTTGTCCTTAAGTAACTGTTGTTACCACTGGCTGGAAAACAGAATAAATGGGAGGGGAGGCATACCCTGGGCAAGTATTGATTGCTGTTCCAAGATATTGCCAAAAAATGAGATTCACAGAATCTATAGTAAAGCCTTACAGTGCAAGTTGGTGAGTTGGTGTTCTGAATTGTTTTCAGCTTTGTTGAGAGCAGTATTGATCTTCTATATCCAAAGGGACTTCGTTTCCTAAGTATTTTCATTACATCTTCTGGCTCACCTTCAAGCACACTAAACCAAAAATACTTTGTCTGGGGAACTAAGTGGTCTCTGGTCTGCCTTGCCCTTGAATTGAATCCAACTTCTGAGAGACTTCCTCAGCCCTGATGTCGTCAGCAGAGCACAGTGTTATGTTGGAACATGAGGGAAATATTAGATCATGGAAATTAACTAAGTGAAAGGACTTAATCTAATTCCTTCATCATAGGTTATTGTTCTTTTAGAGTCATAACAAATTAGGAAGACTACGTAGTGCAGGGGAAAAAAAGAAAAACACCTTACCCCAAAAAACCCCCATGGAACAAAACAACAGACTCTGGTTCGTGATGTCTTTGCCTTGTGTTCTGGTGTGTCCCTACTCTTGTCCCTTTAATATATATCATGTATTTTTCAGAATGTGCTCTCTGCTGCTGTGCATGGAGATGTGGGTTACAGATGTTAATAGGATGCGGTAGAAATTAGTTTTAAAATTTCTGGCGAAGAGGATTGTGCTGGATATGGTCATAAAGTGGTGAGACGATCCACAAGTGGTGCTGGATGTTTGTGATTCGGCTGTTTTGAAAATATACATCCCAGGAGTGGGGCTGATTGAAACAGCTGCAAAAAAAGTGGCATTTTTATTTTAAGTGTTAAGGAGAGATGATAAAGGGCACTTACTGCAAACTGAGGCTTGTAAATGTGTTGGTCACAGTTCTGGCACCCTGGCAGTGGCTGCCACATGAGAGAATCCCCGAGTCTGAGGACAGGCTGGGGCAGTTTCCCAGCTGCCCCCAGACAGACGGAGGAATGGATGGGTGCCAGACTTCTCTGTGTTTTCTCTGCAGGTTTTATGTGACCCAGTAGAGCTCTACTGAAACAGCAGGTCCTGTACCACTCATGTAGTAAAAGCTAATGGGTTTGTTGCTGAAATTTTTAGGTTTTCTCTGTGCAGTTGTAAGCATCCCATTTATCTAACAGCTGTGCTATTGTTGTTTATGACCACTGACTTGAATGAGTTACCAGGAGCTGTTCAGAAGGGGCTCTTTGCCACCTGTGGCTGTTTTTATCTATGCTCTTGTATCCCTCAAAAAGAGCAGGGCTTTAAAAAGGTGTGACTCAGCACAGTTGTATCATGTCATTTATTATTATTCTTGCTGAGAGCCTTGGGTATTACCTCAACATTATTATGAAATAGAGCCCTATTGTGGTTAGCCCTGTACACAAACATGCTGAAGGGTAGTCCTGTTATAAAATGATCAGTACAATGAGAAATACCAGCTACAGACACTAAAATGAGTGCAGAAAAACAAGATAATATTTTAGCCATCAGTGGTTGGGTTAGTCTGTAACTGCCTCAGCTAAAAACATAGGATTTCTAGATTGTAAAAGGCTTCTTAAAAAAACCCAAACATAAACTTACACCATATTTGTGAGCTAAACAGAAGCAAAGGTTTTGAGGTGGTGAAGCAACTGAAAGAAAAAAATGTTTGCAGAGTGATTAAAATAGGGTACTATCAAACCTGAGCTTGCATCTCATGGTCCTTGCTGCTGAAGAATGAGTCTGTTTCTGTGGCTGGTGGTTGTGCTCCCAGTCCTGTCCTTCTCTGGCACCACACTTTTGAAAACTGCCTCATGGCAGGAATTGAGAGTGTGCTGGGCCTCAGACCAGCTGGCTCAGATAACATCTCCACTGTTCCAGAGAGGATTTCCAGAATCCAGCTTTGGTCCCACAGGAAAGCACTGGATCACCCAGAGAGATCCCATTAAAATAAAGGTTCCAGAAATTTCCAATCTCTCTGCTGCAGAAGTTGAGCTCAATTAGACCAAGAGCTGCAGGACCTTCACTTTGGCTCCACGGATGCCTAACACTTTCTGGGGATCTGGTTTGTCTCTCACTGCTGATGAAGGTTTCCTCTAGGAAAAAGTCTGAGGAGTTGTGGTAGGTTGACTCTAGCTGGATACCAGGTGCCCACCAAAGGCACCCTATCACTCCCATCCTCAGCTTGACAGGGGAAAGAAAATACAACACAAGGTTCATGGGTTGAGATAAGGACAGGGAGAGATCAGTCACCCATTACCATGGGGGGCAGAACAGACCTGATGTGAGAAAATCAGATTACTGTGTTACTAATAAAAACAGAGTAACATAAAGAGAAATGAAAAAAATACCTTAAAATACCTTCTCCCCTCCCTTCCCTTTCTCCTGGACTCAACTTCAATCCCGTTTCTCCATCTCCTACCCCTTAGAAGCACAAGGGAACAGGGAATAGGGGCTGCAGTCAGTTCATCACTCATCTCTGCTGCTCCTTCCTCCTCAGGGGGAAGACCCCTCACACCTTTCCCCTGTTTTAATTTGGGGTCAGATATAGGGGAAGCTTGCAGCAGCTACTCTAGAACAAACCCTGTAGTCCCCCAGCTTCCAAAAGCTTGCCTCAAAATCCCAATACAAAGAACAGTAGAATGGTTTGGGTTGGAAGGGGCCTTAAAGATCATCTAGTCCGGCTTCCCTAAGAGGAAGTGGGACACCTTCCAGTAGAGCACCTCTAATCATGACATGTGTCTAACTGCTGCCAGATGCCTAATAGGTCTTGTGGCTGAAAAATGCATTTGATTTTAGGGAAGCTTTGAATGGGCAGCAGTGATTCTGCTCTGTATGTTTCCATGAGAGCTCCATCAAGACTGAAGTACCATCATGGTGGCTGAGGGGAGATTAGATTGGTGAGTCAAGAATGCATTTTCACATCTATGAATGGGATAACACCCTTTCACACTGAACCAAGAACACACAGAACTTCTGAGTAAACACTGTTTTTCCCTGTGACTGTGGTTTCTTCCTTTCACCTCCCTTCAGGAGTTCAAGGGGCCAGACCTTGCTGCTGCTGCTGCCACATAAAGTTGTTCAGCTGAACTCCGTAAGATCATGGCAAGTGGCCACAACTGAGTATCTGTCCCATGGATTGTTTTCTTCTCTGATTAAAAACTCAGGAAAATTCTTCTCATTCCCTAATTTCTCGAGGTCCCCTGATCAGGTCTGTGTACCAGCACACCAGTTCCCCACGGGCAGCTTGGAGTGACACAGAACTGTTCTGTGGCACATTCAACTGGGGATGTCATTTAGCAGCTCTCTCTGAAGGGACACTTTTTTCCTCCCTGAAAATAGAAACAAGATTTTTTTGTCTCTCAGGACAGGTTCTAAGCTACAGCAGGTCAGTGGTGTCCAGGCCAAGTGAACATTTCATCAGTCAGTGCCTACTGGTCCATTGTTAGGAACTCCAAGCATGTTGTTATTGCTTATAAACCAAGTAGGGAGGTGAACCAAGCACACAGCAAATATTGTATGGTCATCTCTGCAGCCTCAGAATGAATATTTAACCTGGGGGGGGAAAAGCACATAAGAAAATAATGTGGTGTGTTGGGAGGGGAGGTAATTTTTAAGCCAAAAACTACAGTGTTTGGAAATTACTGTTTGATTCACATGGTTTTCTAGAGCTGGAGGAAGGATGTGTATTGTTTGAGTCAAAGAAAGTCTTTGGGGAGCCATTCTGAAAATTAAAAAATTACATGATTAGTATAAGCATTCTTTAATTGTCTATCCATAAGACTGAAGAGTACTTCTTTTCATACTTAGCCATGCACAAGTTTTTGTGCTGAATGGCTGGTTTTGGGAGACTGACAGTGCCAAAGCTATAGCCTGGCTATCCTTTTCTCTCCAGTTGATACATCTGAATGTATCAGTCAAGGAGCATATTGTGAAAAGAGTAACATTTTAAAATTAGACTAATCACTGAGAGAAATAATTCATGTCATGACATAAATTAGTATCAGGTAGTTTAGGAAGTGACATCTATGTTGTAGCCAGCTGCAACTGGATCTTGTCTGTCTCTTGTCAGTTGTGGAGTTTCTTTCCAATGGATACTGTCATTGAAATAACTGAGACTCAACTGCAGATACCTTGACTTTCCATTTTCTGCTTATTTTAGCACTGTCTGATTCTTCTGGATTCCCTACTCTCCTTACTAATTATACTGAAAAAATAACAAAGTACTATGAAGCACTGCCATGTCTGTGGAATCCAGCATATTGGATTTTTTGCCTGGAGTGTCAAGCAAGATTAATTATTCTGATAACAGCAGGATTAATCCATTCATCACATACAGTAAAAAAATGCACTGTTAACATTCAGACTGAGTTATTCTCAGTCTTGAGAGGTGCAAATGGCAGAACTGGCATTTAGAGGGCATTTGTGCCTTTAGAAAGCCATATTCCCCTGTTACCTTCTCCTTTTCTTGGGCCAGATTCTTGGTGCTGGGCTGGTTGTTACCATGGGGGCAGGAGGCAGCACTGTGCAGGGCTGGGTAGGTACAAATGTTTGCCAGAACCCTCCTATGTTAGGTAGAGGGAATAATTACCCTGTCATTTGACACTCAAGGAAAAAAAAAAAAAAAAAAA
>VWZN01007382.1:69113-84282 GCA_013396955.1 Regulus satrapa
AAAAAAAAAAAAAAAAAAAAAATCTGCAAAACAAAAGGTGTGTGACTTCCCACATCGCAGGCAGTTCTGGTGGACAGCTGAGACAACATCATCCTTTAATGTGTCTGCTGCAGGTTTTCAGCACGCCGTGCTCTCTAGGGTTAAACAGCATAGTAGGGATACAGCAAGAGTTCACCAGAGAGGAAAAATTTGGCTGGAAAATCCTAAACCCATTTCTAAAAGAGCTCATCTATGGGATTTCTGTGCTGTGAAAAGCATCACCCTGCTTTTATTCCAAACACAGTTTGGAGCGCTCCTTTATTTTTTTAGAATTGGCTCATAAAGACTACAGGAGGGCAATTAGTGGAATAAACCTCTAATCCTCGGTGCAGTGCCTGCTATAGCACCGCTGTTTAACAGCCTCCTTGCTAATCAATTCTCTTCAGTCGGCTAAATGCCATAGATGCTATGTAAATAAATGCAAGTTTAAGAGTGTTCTACAGCGAGCAGTTACAGCTATGTTCCTTCCACTCCACCATAAAATCAGCAGGCATGTTAACAGATATCTGCTCCACCTTGTAGAAACGACTTTCCTTGTTCCTTTGATTGCTGCAGCTTGGGAAAAACAGGAGCAGGAAGAGCAGTAAACCTGCCTGTTCTTCTCGGGCAGCACCTCCAACATCTGATACCTCGGTGGCAGCCAAGGCATGGAACTAAGGTGCATATTTTAGAGCCAAAACAATACCCACAGGTTAGCCGGCTGTTTTATTTCTTCTGTGATAAATTTAAAGCCAGACTCTCATAGTTAGAGCTTGCTGGATGAAATGGCTGCTCCTTGTCACCTTCTTCATGCATAACATTCCTCCAGAGAAGAGGTTTTCCTTTGCAAGTTGAGATGTTTTCCCTTAAAAATTGAGATATTAGTGAAACATGTAATAGGTGTAGTTTGAAATGAGGCAGTGTGCAAAATCCCCTCAAGGACAAATGAAACTCTGTTGAGGGTGGTGGCAAATCCACATTTTCTTTAATGGAACTAGAATTTCACCCCCAGTGTGTCAGTGAGCAACACCTTTTAGCTAATTTTTTTCTCTTCTAAGGTGGGTCAAAGGAACCTGAAAAACTCTGTGTATTTGTCATTTCTCTTCTGTGCTCCTGAGGTAAGAGCAGTGATGCTCAGAAAGAGAGAATTAAACCCTTAATATTTCCAATACTACATTTTCCAATAGTACTGGTATCCTGCAGCAGAGAGATGAGTGTGAAAATATGAAGACACAGGGAGTTGAATTTTTTTGCCCTGAATTATCCATCAGAACTTTTAACAAAGCACAGGTCTTATATGCTCATGGCATTGAGCAGACATGTAAAACCAATAAGATGACACTGTGTCCTGCAAGTTTCACTGAGTTACTTACATAACATTCTTGTCAGACTTCATACTTACATTGAATAACAGATCTTAAATAAACAAAACATTTTATTTGCATTGAGTAACAAATCTTGAATAAACAAAACATTTTATATGAGTGTCTAGCATTTAAGAATTTTCAGAAGCTCCAAAGTTCCATTATCTTGCCTTTGTAGAGAACTGCTCCCTTTGGGTTTTTTGGTTGGTTTTTTTTTTTTTTTTTTTTTTTTTCAGTGTGGATTTTTTAATAATTTCTGATAATGCTGTAATACATATCATTGGCAACTTCAAACACTCACTTTTTTACAGATAAATGATCTTAATTATACAAATTCCTTCTGCCTAGTGGGAACTTATTAATATAGCGACGTCTTATACATTAATAGTAACTAATTTCCACATATATTATTTATCAATATTTTAGCATCTAACACAGGTGGTGAGCTTTTCACTAACTAAAATGGTGAATGAATTCAGCTAAACTATACTGACAGACCATATTCACCCAGTGCATGACTGCTGAAACCTAAGAATTTCAGAAAGCAGAAAAAAAAACCCCAAAAATGCCACTTTTCTTTTGTTTTAACTCTCCCAATGTTACCAGTTATGGAACTCATTTCCTTCTATGCACACAGACACACAACATTTTCAGCAACTTCATCAGGTATATTTATTAAGGATCGAGAACTGGACCTCTTGACATACTGCACATGCAAAACCATCCTAAAGTCATTGGTTTAACTATTAGGCAGTTAAAATATTTCAAAATATGCTTTGAACAGGTAAGATTGCTTAAAGAACAATCTTTTAAATTCAGTAACTGAAAAAGGTGGCAGCAAACACAGTAAATTCAGATCAGTGCAAAGTAGAGGACAAAGAGCTGGTTATGCAAAAAAATGAAAATTGAAGAGAACTCAGAGAGTTCTGGTGAAATTCCACTATAGCAAACTAGAACAATTTCTTTGGAGAATATTTGAGAAAGTTTGTTTCTTTAAATTTATTTGAATTTTAATTTTAGTATGAGAGGTTCAGAAATTTTATTTTTTTTGTTTTCTTAAATTAACAAGATTCTATACACTTAGGAAAAACAGTGGGAGCTTTTACTTTACCTTGCATTAGTCTGAAAATATACACACTTAGTATAAAATAGCTTTAAACATATGTAGCATAATTTCCTGTCAAAGATTTGGTTCTGCTCTTATGAAGGCTAGTGGTTTGTCAGGATAAACCATACATATTTGCATGGGGAAAATGCAAGGTGAGCATCATGAGCATGTAATATAAAACATGGATTATTTAAATAGAGATACTCTTTATTTTTAAATACATATGTTAAAAAATTTTAAAACCCAATAATTTTGTTAACTACTTATCTTTACTTCAGTGGTAGCAATAGGAGAGTGGTATTACTGCCCCCTCTTCATTTCTGCTGTTTTGGCTGTGCAGAGGGAATTGAGTTCCTGGTTCTGTGGGGCCAGGAGCTCCTGAGCCACCGATGACTTCTCTAGGGGCTGCCAGGAGGTGAGGCAGCCCAGATCCTGGGCAGGTCACCCCACCAGCCTGCAGCCCTCGAACAGAACTCCAGGGATCTGTGATGGACACGATGAAAATTACAGACTTTTAAAAATTGCTACTATTACAGATTCCCACAGAGCAGCCTTGTCCCGAGAGGGTGTAATTCCAGAATCATCAAGGTTGGAAGAGACCTGCAAGGTCATCCAATCACACTGCTAACCCAGCACCACCATAATCACCCCAAACCCTGTCCCCAGGTGCCACATCCAGATTGTTCTTGAACACTTCGAGAGACTCCACCAGCTCCTTGGGCAGTTTATTCCAGTGCCTGATCACTGTGTGAGTGAATTTCTTTACTAGTATCTAATCCAAACCTACCAGGCCATCCCCTCCCATCTTGTCACTTGAGACAGGGACAGAGACAGATCTCAGCTCACTCCAGCCTCCTCTCAGGTAGATGTAGACATCTCTGGGCTCCTTCCATGATCACAACTGAGATAAAGTAATCTGACATAACTGAGATAAGGTAATCTCACAACTGAGATAGCATAACCACTTGCCCAGAGAAGTCTTTTTCTGTCTGCTAATTAATCAATCAAGCCTGATGAATGAATCTCCAGGAACTACAATTTTTTTCAATTAATTTTGTCCCTTATTGAGCCCCCTTCTGTTCTAAGCACAGGTGGCAGAGAACCAGAGGGCGTGGGTTTATACTCACAGCAGCCCTGCCAAATCAGTGCCCACCTTCCACTGAAAAGAACGGTCCTGCTCCATCTCCCCTGCCCTTTCTGCTGCAGGCACCCTTCTCCCTCCTCGTATTGGCTTTGGAAATTGTGTGGCCTCAGGGCGAGCCCGCTCATTTGACAGGTTGACATATCTGGCAGTAAATTGTTCTTTTACTTGCATATTTATTTATGTGTGGTGTTGGATTTCCTCCAGGTCAATTCTCTGAATTGATTTGCCCCAGGGCTACCTGATCACTAGAACCATCCCGAGGGAATGGGGCAGGAGCGGAGAGGGAGGGGAGGAGAGAGGGTGAGGGGCAGGGTCCGCTCTCTCTGCCTTGGCAGGACTCAGAGAGATGTGACACCATAACTAGAGGATGAAGCTCACTGGCAGCTTGATGTCCTGCCTGCCCCTATCACACGCTCCTGTCCTTGCACCAGCCCCAGCAGCTGCAGGAGGTGCCTCTGACAAAAACCTGACACTTCCTCGGAGTCCTTGCTTCAGCTGCACTGGCAGAAATGCATTTCACTACTGGGCAAGCAGGCGAGAGCCCACCCATCCTGGTGGGAGGGAGCAGGCAGGGCAGGGACGTGGAACCACAGCTGATAGATAGGACACAGATGGTTTCAGATACTTTGGAAGGTTCTCTGAGATACCCAGAAGACATAATGAGCTCTAGCTGTGGGATTGGCATCCTTGGGAGCCCCTCTGAACTGTGTTCTCTTCCCACATCATTCAACACATCCTTCTCCTCTTAAGAAACGTCTCCTTATGGCAGGAGCTGTGGATTGATTTAAAAACACTTGAAGCCAGCTGAAAACAAAATTCATGTGACAGCTATCACAAAGCTGCAGCTCTAACAGTGATGGCTGCCTGGATGTCAGAACAGCGCTGGAAGAGAATCCGACTCCGTGCAGTGGCACTCGTCAAACCCTGACATGATGGGAGGAATCCTTCCTGTTCACACAGGCATCCCAGAAGCCAGAACTGTCTTTCTGCATCTGCCTTATAAAAATTTGAGCTACACGTATCAGTTCAGTTTTCTTTCCTTCTGGATGATGGGCAGATGCGAGGATTTGAGTTTATCCAGCCACAGCTGTAAGATACCTTTGACAGGGAAGGTGCAAACCCAAATGTCCCACTCTGAGGATCATTCTTAAAAAGCACAGTCAGGCTTCTGTGCACTGGATATCGCACGGGCTCCCACAAGATGTGAGGGACTGGCAAAACAGAGCAGTGAGCTTAATTATGAAACAAAAAGTAACTATGAGAGAGCTATGCAGTATCTAAGGGTACCCAACACCCAAAGATTAACTCTGTCTTCCTGAGATACGAAGGACTGGCTGTTACAGGCCTGGTTTATCACTGTGTTAAACCAATTTTATGTTGGTGTAAAAACAGGATGATAGATCTGTGCTGAATAGACCTAAGTATGCATCCCCTCTGTTCTGTCATGCACTCTCACAGATATAAAACCAGCTAATGATTGAGAAAATCAAAGAAAAACCCCTAAAAATGAAATGGTAGAAATGTCAGGTGTGGGGGAAGAGAATCATTACACTGCTTGATCAATGCACTTCTACTGAAATGATTTGGCCTGAGGGGCAAGAGAAATTTATTGGAAAGATAACATGCAGCAAGATAAAGACCTCTTGCAAAGCAGCGTTAAAATGCCTTGCATGCGTAATTAAGCCAGGCTGAAAGTTTCTCAAAGACTCTAGAGCTCAACACACACCTTGTGTGTTTGCCCACCTCCATTTTACCATGTTATTTAATGCTTGCAACCCTTTGAACCCCGTTCTGTTGTTACCGAGCTTGTTGTGCAGTACTTTATTGGGTTAGGAGACACTTTGATTCATAGTGACTTATTCACAGCATAATTCTATTCAGGAGAAACAAGCATGTGGCTCTCTACCACAGCAGCACGTTCTGAGTGGATGGTACGGCACACATTGCAAAACCTATATTCATCACAGAGCATGTGTTCAGGCCATGAGAGTTCATATTTCTTCTTTAAAACTACACGAGTCATTCTGCAGTGTAAAAGGCATTAGGATGTGCACTTGAAAACACTCTGAAGTTCAGGAAATGCCAAGGAACCTAATTTCTAAGTGTGTCTATTTGCACAGGGACGTCAATATGCAGAATGACTGCTGGGCTAAAACAATGCAGGAAAAGAATTTGCAGAAAGGGAGCCAGCATGGCTGGGAGGAGCATGTTGTGAGAAAAATACACCTTGCATGGTAGCAGGGCTTTCAAACGTGGCTTCATTTAATTCCATCTATGATCATTATCTTCAGCTGTTTAAAATATTGCAAATATATTCCTCATGAGATTGTTTCAAAGAAATGTTTGGCTTGCAATAAGCCAGTAGTAATCAGTGGCAATGGTACTTTTACAGTAAATGTATGTGAAGTTTATGAGTGACTACACAGTAGGACATAAAAATATCTATTTGGAATTTCCAAGTTTTATTGGTTGTCTCCAAAAAAAAAAAAAAAAATCTGAGGAGCCCATTTACCCAAGTAGATATCGACATACCCTCATTTACTGTAAGAGAAAGCAAACTTGTGTCCTCTGTAATGTTTACTTTGATTAACTATAGATGGTTTGCCCTTTGATTGTTGCTGATTTTCTGTGGAACCATTTGTTTTCCTGCAGAGTTAAGGGCATTAAAGGAGGAGGTGTTGCTTTCTCTTCCATCATTAGTTAATTTTTTTAAGACCTTTTGTTTTAAAAGGGAATTTAAAAAGTCTTGAAGAAACAGAGATTGCCCAGTCTCTCACCTGTCTGCTTTAGGAGTGTGCATGAGCAGACACCTGGGACATGGACCTTACAGAGGAAAAGGGAGAATATTTTTGTAAGGAGCACTCTGTTAAGTTATTGGAACAAATCACTCGTCCCTCAGGACACACAGCACTTTCATTTCTAGTGGCAAAACATGGAGGGAGCCTGTTCTAAGTTTACCTGCTATTTATTCTGAAAGGTTTTAATAAAGACTTAATTGTAGAAGGCTTTCCAAGGAATGACTTGAAAGTGAATGTATCCCTGTCCAGGGAAAATAATGGTTCTTGCTGCATAGTTCAGAATCTTTGGGATTATGGATGTGGCCGGTGGAATTTATGAAAAGTAGTGTAAATAAATACATCAAGAAGTGATCATTTGGAGGTTGTTTCTCCTAACTGCCCTTTCCCCTCCTTTTGTGTTATTTATTCTTCTCTGTGGTACAGCTCTGACTGTTTCCTTTCAGAGACCTGGGGGCCTGGCTGCTGGGTCCCCCCTCAATGTGCTCAGAGGGCTGCAGCCCCCAAACACCTTTGGAGGAGGAAGCAAACAAAGGGAGGCTCAGGTTTCCTTGTTGGTGTTCAGAGAGATGCCAGACCTGTTGTGGGTGGGGGCTTCACCCCCCAACAGCACTCTGCAGGAGTTCCTCTTTGCATACTGCGGAGGGGTTTGCTGACAATGGGCTATTTTCCACCTGAAAAATGGAAGCAGTTTTGCTGTTCATCCTCCCCGCTGGAGGTTTTTGATGCCAGGTGTGCTGCAGCAGCTCTGGAGAGCTTGAGGAGCCCACTGCTCTCACACCACAGAGTCAGAGAAAGGCATGTGGGCTTGAAGAGCCTTTTGAGAGACTCTTGAACTTGAACTTGGCTATTCCTGTGCCTGTTGTGAATGAAAGCAAAGATCCAATTGTCCCTAACCAAGCTCATGTTGCAGTAAAGGGAATTTAAATCCTCAGTGTTTTGCTTCAAGGCTGTACAGACACCTCCATTTGGCCTGTCTTTTTATTCCAGCACTGTTGTGGGAATGTAAATTAGGACCAACAAGGAACAAAATGGTTTCTGTTCCCAAGTAGATGCTAAAGTTAAGGCCATCAGATGCAAGTTTTAATTATTGTTGAGGCAATTGAATACTAACATTTTTTTCCCTTTGTTTCAGGCTGTAATTAGCTCATACCTTCATGATCACTGCTTGTTTTCATGGGGAGATGTTTTGCAGTCACTCACACTGATTTTAAAAAACTGAAATTACTAGTACCATAATTAGGACTGAAACTAGCAACAGCTCACCCTAATAATTGCAGATATTATAAGTAACTGTAATTTATGTTGGCTTTTTATCACCATGATTTTTACAGAAAGCAAACAAACAAAAACAGGTCAGCATACCCACACTTGCTTTTTGTCCAAACTCTCCCCTCCCTTCCTGGTTTCTGGGAGCTGTGGCCACACAATGGCAAAGGTATGGGCTGAGCATGTCAGTCCACCTTGTCCTCTCCTCCCCTGTGCCCCACCCTCAAGCACTGTCCTGACAGCAGCTCCCAGGGGTGTGAAAACTGAGCTGACAAAGTCAGAGGATGCAGTGGATGGGAACCCACAATGCTGAGTGTGTTGTGAAGCTACGAGGAGCCAACGCAGAAAAGTTTGGCCCCAAATCCTCCTCCCAAGAGTGTCTGCTGGGCAAAGGTCAACCTCTCTCATTTCGAGATATTGAAGAAGTACTTGAAGAATTAAAAACTATTATGTTTTTAAAAATAACTGTATTTGAGGGAGTTGCAGCTTTGCTTTTTAGGCACAATTGTCTAAAACCCCAGATGTTTCGTGTTTAAATCACTTACCATGAACTTTGAGGTCTGATGCTGCACTCAGGCCAGTCCCAAGGTTTGGAGGCTTGGGACCAACTAATAGACCATCCATATGTTGTAACTCTGTCCTTTCAGTGATGATTCAGACATTAAAATTCTCATTTTTGTGATTTGTCTTTCAGTGTGTTTTTCATTAATATTAAAATAAAAATAAACCCCAGAAAGTTATTAGCTGTATGAATGTATCATTAATGCAAGTGTTGAATGATTAGGTAAGATAAGAGTGCTTTTTCTCCTCCCTGGCATTTCCATGGAATAAGAAACTGTAATATGCCTGAAAACCCTCCTTTAAAATGTTGTTTCACAGTTGCTGACTAGAAAAATCAGAACATTTCCTGAAATAATGTGGTTTGCATAAGGTCACAGTAGAGATCAGTGGGAAGAATTGCACCATGTCCCAGTTAAAATATATCTTTTAACTACTGAATTTAGTCTTTTGTAATTTTGATTATTTCCCCCAAATGAGCATAATCAAGATACCTCCACATCTGTTATTGTGCATATATCTGTATTTATATACACACCCATACAAAGATTTTTGTTGTACCATATGCAACAGCAAAAGCAAAGTTACTTCAAAAAATTAACCAATAATGAAATGCTGTCACTTTTTCTTAGAAAGACGAGAAAACGTGAGTAAAGATTTGATTTATAAAAACAAAAACTCATTTAGAAAACTCTTCCACAGTAAGCAGAACTATTGTTCTTTATCACAGTGTGGTTGGGCAGTCACCTGCAGTGTGGCAGCTGAATGCCACTGATTTCTGCATGCCCACGGCTCTGTACTCCTCTCATTACTGCCCACTGAAAGTTACAGGAAGGTAAAAGAAACAAAATAAAGGAACTATCAGAATATCAGAAGTAGCAGAGCACTGGAAACAGTAGAGCCCCAGTGTGTTGGCTGTCTGATGGTGTATCCAAAGTTCATCTGGAAGTTGAAAGGGGCTGCAGGAAGACATCGAATACACCTGAGAGATAACAATGCAAATCAGGATTTGTGGTAATTAAGGTATGTGTGGTGAAAACAGAGGCAGATGCATCCTTAGATTAGTGAGTTGTGCCAGACATGATTGGTGTTGAAACCTCAAGAATTGATTGCCAAATTTGTTGTTATTCCCATTCTGGGCAGAGAGTTTGGAGTAGGAGAAGAGTCATTAGCAACTCCCTCAACACGTACCAATGCAATGATTAGTAAAACAGCTGAAAACATGCTGTGCAGCCCTCTGGAGAATTGGCTGCTTACATGGCTCTATAATTTTCTCTTACATTTTGTCTTTTACCTCCTGGTGTCCTAAAATTATATTTTTCCACCTTCTTTTGTCCTAACCCCTGATTTTGGAGACTAAAATGAATCATATGACACACCCTTCAGTTCTCAGGTCCGTAGGAATATCAACTTGCCGAGAGTTAATCACATACCAAAGAGCCTTTTTGAATGGCCATTTTAACCCTGCAACACTCTGCCATGTACCAAAGAAAACTGTACTGGCAAGGATCAGTGTTATTCCCAATGTTGTCTCCCCAGCTTTGTTTATGGCAAGAACCTGTCCTTTTAATTTATCATAGTTCCCTCCTGAAGTCTGGTGTTATCACGTAAAGCCAAACAGCAGATGTTGTTATGACGATGATTAGTAACGTTATTATTGATATTTATAAATTAAAGCCTCTTTAGGGGAGCAGTCGCCTGCCTGTCTTAGTTCCATGGAGCTGGCAGGACCACTGAGGTCCCCATGCTTGATTAAAGGCTCTTTTAAATAGGAATGAACCTGAACATATGTTTAATCGCTTCACTAGAAGTATGAAAAGCCTCATTTTCTTCATGGGACAAACCTTTGTTCCTTCCAGCCAGACGACGCAGGCATAAATCACGCTGAACAGCCGAAGAAGACTCTCCCTGCAAAAATTCCCAGATTGATCAAACTTAACACCTAATTACAGAGCTGGTGAACCTACTTACACTGAAGGCGGTTTGAAAGGCTGCCTGAAACATCATGGGTTGAGATGCCTTTGTCGGGAGCATTGTGCTGTGATGTGTAACGTGGGTAGATTCCTGTGGGATGTTGACAGTTTGTGGGAAATGCATGTAGGAGGAACTGGGTTACAAAGACCAGGGGGTTTAATTTCTTTCTCTCTCTCTCTGATTGCGCTGCATGTGGGCTCAGAGATTTTTGGGGTTTGGTTTGTTTTATTGGGTTTTTAAGGTATGGGGGGGAAAGAGCTCCTGGTTTTGGAAAAACATGGCCACTACATGCAGTGTGTCATGAGCCACTCGTTCCTGAAGGTTTGATACTGCACTGGTCCTACCCTCCAAAAGGATCCTGGTTGATGCTGCTCCTGAAAGCTGAAAGCTCTAATGGTCCTTTTTTTTCTTTTTTTTTTTTTTTTTTGCTCATGGCATTTATATTGAGTGCTAATCACTTGTTAAGCTATGGATTTATGTAATAAATTAATTAGCTCTGCTACATTTCCTCCACTCTCTGCCTGCCAGTCTGTCTCTGCTGGGACTTGTTCAGTTTTTTCCAAACAGTTACAAATAGCTCTCAGTATTATTATTTGCTTTTAAATAATTTGTCAGGCTAATATTTTTTTCCCTTTCACACCAGAAGTGGATTTTGTCCTGTGTGTTATCCCTGCCTGAGGCACAGAGCAGGCATGATTTGGGTCTGCACTGGCAGTGGGTTTTCCACAGGCAAACATACAGAGTTTAAAGTTCATTGGCTTACAGCAAGGCAAGGATAGGTCCAGAAGCTTTGTCATTGGAAAAAAAGGAGTCTTACCTTCATGAACAACTGAGTATCAACAGGGCTTGAGATATCCAAACTCATCATGCCATTAGTTAAGGAAAAAACATTTTCATGGTACCTTCCCTCCCGTGCTTTCTGTTCCCTCTCCTGAATGTATGCTGGAATTGGCATGATATCTGAGCAGGATCTGTTTCATCTAGAGATGGTGTTTGCTACTTCTTGAAAAATATTTCTTGAACTCTATGAATTTGCATATTCTGGTTTTCTTCATATGCATTCAGTCCATTTAAATTCTGCTAGAACAAAGAATTCCAGAGAATAGTTTTGTATTGGTGCTGTGAGAAAAAAATGCAGTCTTTTATCACTCCTTATGGATTTTTATCATGTAATGTTTCCACTTTTTTGAAAGAGAGAAACATTGAATAGGAGCACAGGATATTTCATTTGTACTATTGTCATCATATTGAAACCTCTAATATATTCTTTCTTATTTTGTCTTTAAATTAAATTGACCTAATCCTTTTTATCTTTCCACATAGAAAATTCTTCATTCCACTATTTATTTTAATTATTTTTTATCTGAATCCCCTCTGTCATTGTATTATTTTCTCTAAAAGCACTGACCAAAACTGAACACAGTGTCCCTGTTGGCAGTGCATTATTCATTTACCTATCATATTATGCTGTTTATAATATTTTCCACCCTGTCTTACGCCTCATAATACACAATTTGTCATTTTTATCCCACAGATTCCCCACTTTACAGAAGCTTCCCTGCAGAGCTGTCTTCAGTGAGTCTTCAGGAGTGAACCAAGCCTTTTCCAGAGTGTAGCAATTTATAACTCAATAAAGTGCCTGTGACTTTCCAAATTCTTCTTACTAATTGTCAATGCTTCTCACTTGTCAGCATGTACTGGGCTGCCATTCACCTGGCCTCCTTGGGGTTGTTGCTGTGTTTTTCTTCAATTTTAGCCAGCAGTGTGCTCAGTTCTGGGTCCCTCACAGCAATAAAGACATTGAGGGGCTCTAGAGTGTGTCCAGGGAAGGGCAATGGAGCTCGGGAAGGGGATGGAGCACAAATCCCATGATCAGCAGCTGAGGGAGCTGGGGCTGTTCAGCCTGGATAAAACAGGGGGACCTTATCACTCTCTTTAACTCCCTGGCAGGAGGTTTTGACTGAATAGGCATCGGTCTCTTCTCCCAAGAAAAAAAATATAGGACAAGAGAAGAAAGTCTCCCTCAAGGAGGGGTTTAGATTGGATACTAGGAAAAATGTCTTCAAAGGAACAGTTGCCAAGCATCGAAACAGGCTGCCCAGGGAAGTGGTGGAGTCACCAACCCCGAAGGCATTTAAAAGACCAAAAATTACTCTTCTATGTAATATATTAATTATTTAATATTAAAGTGTAAGCATGGCACTGGAGGGACATGGTTTAGGGGTAGGTCTGGAAGTTCTGCAGCTGAAACTGATGCCTTTTCCCACTCAAACAGCTCTGTGGCTGAGTGTGTGTGCTCTGCAGATGCTCTCACATAAGCACACATCCCTTTCTCCATACCAGGTCCATTTCCCCCAGTAGCCCTGCTGGAAGACACAAGACCCACCCCCTACCCAGATCAGTTTCTGCCAGGCCATTTGGATTCTTTGTTCTCACTCTCCATCTCCCACCTCTGTGCTGTGCTCCACTTGTCAGTGCAGACACATCTGAGCTCCTTCCTCTAAACTGGCTGGCCCAGGCGGAGCTGGCAGCAGTGTGGGAGGCTGAGAGCCTCCCCGAGGAAGCTGTGATGATCTCTGTGCTGATGCACCTCCCCTCCTGCAGCACGGGAGCTACGCTGGCAAAAAAAAAAATGAGTCACGTAAAGCTCCTCAGCCTCCAGCTGCACCTCTGAGTGCAACTTGTGCATGGCCTTCCTATTTCAGCCATGAGGAGGGCTTCTCCAGCATCCTGGGCTGCCACGTGTTGGACAATCTTTCTGGGGAAGAAAACCACTTTATCAGAGGCTTTTAGATAGTTCTATTGCATAATATCCACTGAGGTAACTCCACTGAATCTAGATTATTTTAGGTGTCCATCTAGCAAAACTCATAATTTTTTGCTTAATATTAAGCTACAACCAGTGGGATTTTCCCCGTGCTCACATGCAAATGTGTGCTCCTATGTTAAACTCAGTGGCATCTTTCTGTTTGAGTGCTCGGCTGAAGAAACAGGCTATTTTATGGGATGCAATCTTTACGCTTCAATTTCCAAAAAGTCCATTTCTGGAGCCTGCAGAGCAGGCTCCGTGGTGCTGTGCTAGAAAGGCTGCTCACTGATAGTGGGAAATGTTGGCTGCGCTACCTTTCCAAACTCTGGCCAAAAGAGCATTCAGATTAAGCAATAATTTAAGCAACATCATGAGGAATGGGGAAAGCACATGGCCAGTTAGTCACCAGAGGTACAGACGCACGCAGAAAGTAAATCCCCAACCTGTTATAGTAATGCACTGTGTTACTGGAAATGCAATATGAGCCTACTTTCGTGAGCAAGGATGAAAGAACTCGTTTAACCTTTGTACAGTGTTTTCCACCCACACACAGGAGTGACATCAGATGCTCTGTATAGGTAAAAAAACAAGTCAGCATTTGGGAGACTCCTGAACAAGAGACAGAGATAACCCCTTACCTCTAACTTTGGGCATTGAACACGCTTGTGGTGGGTCACTTGAAACTTCTTGCTACTTTTTCCTGGATCCTAATGACTCTGACAGAAAGAAAAAAAAAAAACCAAAAACCAAGCCCTTCAGCCCTGTGGGTTAATGCACTGTATGTGAAGCACTTACTGGAAGGTATTTTATGTTTGTCCATGCAATATAGAGTAGAGCTTTTGCATTTAAATTGGAGGGCGTTTTAATTTTGAATATCCTGAAGATCAAATAATTGGCACTGAAGAGGGATTTCCACAAAGCCAGTTATTAGCTGGCCTTTGATTAAGATCACAAAAACCTGGGAATAGGAGTTTGAGTGAACATCACTGAGCCAGATAAGCAGGACAGGGCTGGAATCATCTGGCTCTGGGCAGCACCCGGGTGGATTTCAGTCCACTTCAGTGCCACCTAAAGAGCATTTCTGAAGTTCAAGATTTCCTGAGCGACTCCATGCTAACCCTTGTGTTACCTTCAAAACACACTGGAGCTTAGTTCTTGTGTGTCCCAACACGCAACAAGAAAGGATTTGGTTTTAATTGATAGTTTTGGGTTTTGAAACAATCTGATTCCTCTCTCCTCCCCCCTGCTCACCTCCCACCCCTCAAAAATACTTGATAAATAAACTTTGAAGTCCTGGCAGAAGTAGCATGAGTTGGTGAAGGGAGAAGGTGGGGGTGGCAGAGGTGGTGGAAGGAGCTCAGTTTGTCAACACAACAGCCAGGAAGCGAGTTATTTATAAGGCTTGTGGTGGAGAGGGGGCCGGCCCACATGCTTTTAAAAAAGGGCTTAACTAATCACACGCTGCAGCTAATTCTGCTATTTGTAAATACATTTCAATCTGTCTTGGTGGATGAAAGGAGAGCTAAAAGAGGATCACAGTTCAGGGCGTGACAAGTGCTGCTCCATGCAGGTGCCCAGATTTCTCTGGGCTGCAGTGATGCTCCCAAAAAGGACTTTGCTGTCCCTAAGGAAAGTATGAATGGAGGTACACAGGAACTGATACTTTCTGGGATTCACAAATCCTACATAATGGCTCTGACAGTGCTCAGCCTAAATTCTGGATGCATTCTTAAACCACAGAATGTCTCATTTTCAGCAGGGTTTCATGATTCTCTCAAGGAGGAAGTTGACTGTGGGAAGCATATGACCATGAGACTATACTTGGCTGGACTGACATCAAAAGAAATGAATTTTTGACACACAAAGACTTTTAAATCCACTGATTCATTACAGTCGCATTTATATTTCTTTATTTTCCCTGTGTACAGCATATAGTGAACTGTTCTTGTGGGTTGAGTGGCGTTTTAAGTCCCATGATGGAGGCATGACACTGCTGTCACATTCCTCAGTGCAACAGCCATGGGAAGGCTGTATCCTCTTCAGCTAAAAAAGGTCCAAAAAGTAGCTTTATCTCCAGAGGGATAGTCTGCAACTTAAGGCAAACTCAAATCACATGTGTGTGTATATATT
>VWZN01007382.1:118567-149992 GCA_013396955.1 Regulus satrapa
ATCTTTTGAGATGTTTTTTTTTTTTTTTTTTTTGCACAAAGCTGTAACAGATATTTGCCCTTGGCAATCTTCTCTTCCTGGGCTTCCTGCCACCTGCCTCTGTGTGCAACTGATGGCAGCAGCAGCCTCTGGGACTTGCTGGAACCCCTGGAGGGAGGAGAGCTTTTTTGGGGTTTTTTTGAACCCTTGTCCAGAGGAGGTGCTGGGCTCTGCAGGCAGCCTTCAAAATTTAGTTTTCAAGTAGCCAGCATCCCACTAATGGTGCTTGTGCCTCATCTCTAAACCTCTCCTTGTCACAAGAGGGGGAGAGCGTGACTGACAAGGTGCTGGACAAGGACAGAGAAGGGTCTGCTGGCTGGGGCATCAGGTGGTGTGAGAGGGAGCTGGGTTCTGGCGTTGCTGCCTCTAACACAGAGTTCCTGCCTGAGGCTCTCATTTTGTGGCCAGCTGCTCAAATGCTGGTACGTGTCTTGTTTTCTGGATTTCCAAATCAACTCCAGGAGCCACATGGTCATTCAAAGCCAGTTTTAGATGGTTTGCTCTGAGGAATTCAATAAAAGGCACAGCCACTATTAAGGAGTAATAGGGAGTGGGGCTTAACTATTGAATAGATTACGTGAGACTGGAAGAATCAGACAGCCTGAGGTCTGGAATGGTCTGGTGTTTGAATTTTCAATTCCAGGTCAAACATAACTTGCTGAGATTCCCCTCCTCCCCCCTGCCAAGTTTTTATGTTCCCCAGAGTGCAGTGCACTTAAACAGAAGTGATTGGAACAAAAAAGGCAGTAGATGTGTCAGTTAATCTATAGCTCTTTTCTATATTAAGTTAGTTTTAAATAGCATTAAAGGCTGGGTTTAGTGAAGCACTTAGTAAGGCATCTAACGGCATATTTGAATTGAGGCCAGCATTGATAAACTGGGATACTGTGTGATAAAATATCCTAATAGGAGCACTGCACCCACAGTGGTGGATGTGTATGTCCCACACAGGGCTGTGCTCTTCCTTCTGCTCGGATCCAGGGTTGCAATTTAAAGCTGGTTTATTTGTGGGTTTGGTTCACATTTTTCCAGTAAGAATGGGATGATTTTTTTTTTTAAATTTTAAATTTAGTGATGGATTTGTAAGCAAAGGATATTCTTTAACTTCCCAAAATACCTGCTGTCTGTCACAGACCTCACTCCTGCTTTGATTCAACACTTCTTACTTTTCCAGTGGATATTGGCTCATTTGATGTCCCTGTACAAGATCCAGTTACAGAAAGTTTTCTGAAAAAGGGTTGTGAGACTTCAAGAAAACTGAAAGGGAAAAAAACCTGACCAGTCTTTAAGTAGACCAGCATTAAAATAATGCTCATTCTTAATTTATAGAGAAATATGTAAATTGTGTCTGGAAGGTCACTGTAATGAGGCCTTTACAATTTAAAAAAAGACACTATTTGCTAGTTTAAAAAACGCAAACACAAAACCAAACTAAACCACACAAGTTTGGGGTTTTTTTTGGGTTTTTTTTAATTAAGGCTAAGACTTTCACAACTTGCAGAAGAACTTTTGGACGGTTATCCTCTTAAAAGAAGGGATAAATATTAAAAGTCTCCAAAACACATGAAATAAGAACAAGAAAAGTAAACATCTTGCAAGGAATAAGGAGTGCCACCAAGGACCTGTCTATGAGGCACAAGATGTACCTAAAATATTAAGAAGATTTTTGAAGTCTTGTTAAAATCATGTCAACCTGAACAATTATAAATAAAAATGAAATTAAAAGACACATTGTTTTAACCCAACAATTCATTGAAAAAATATTGACTTAATTTTGTATTTAATTCCTGAAAAAAATTTTAATGTTATTTCCTGTGACTTGGGGCAAGAGCCCCTTGGCAAAATGTTATTTAAAATGTAAATCCTTCATTAGTTTATAGGAAATAATAATAATATTTTTTCTAATAGTACATTTTCTTCAGCCTTGTGGATTGTGATATCATTTCAAATTTAGAATAATTCTCAGCAATTCCATTTCCTTTAGGTTTCTCTCTAAATCAAATCAAGAGTCAGCAAATGCCACAGTTTTCTAAATGAGGATGCTGCCTTCTAGAAAACAGCATCTTTAAGATAAGAGAAAACTTAACCAAGTGTTTACATCCAAAACAAAATAGCTGTTATGTGCAAGGAAGTGAATATTTGATTATTTTACAGTAAAATGTAATTGCAATTGTTGTGAAGAGACCAGTGAAGTGGATACATTCAGAAAGCCTGTGATTGGAGAGAATGGCATTTCCCATTGTACCCTCATAAAACTAAATGAAGCAAATAATGTTTGGTTTTCATGATGCATTTGATAAACGTGTTAAAATAACATTATTTCAATTAGAATTTAATAAAACTATTATCACCTTCATTTAAGGAAAAAGAAAATGTCTTTTTCTTATTTGTGATCATCAACTGAAAGATTCTGTCTGGAAATTCTTCCAGAAATTGAGCATAAGAGCTGATAAAATACAAAGTACTGTTGTTGTGTACAGTGATAGGGCACTTTGCTAGTTTTAAGTCTTCATTTGAAGTGTTCTGGTGACAAAATTACTCCTATTTTCTGTATTTATGCTAATCTTGCAGTGAACAGAGCTAAATCATAGGAACCTCTAATTTCAAATTTCCACCTTTTTCTTAAAAAGGAAAACTTTAGTAAATTTTATATAAGTTACTCATAAATATGTGTCTCTGCTAGGCAAAATACCAGAATAGCAAAATATAACTTTTTGTCCTTCTCTTTAGATCTTATTGGAAAGGTTATGATAAACCTTTGTTTCCTTTCTATTTCCACATCTGGGCTCTTGTTCTCCCTCTGCATGCATAGATGTCTAACTCTATTTTACAAAAAGACAAAAAAACCCAAACAAAAACAAGCACAGGCAATAGTGGCATAAAGATTTAAATTTTTTTTTTTCACCAGGAATGTGTTTCTATATTCCTATTTTGGCCCATCTGGGTAGAGTATATTTCTCTGCTGTGTATTAGTCCAAACTGGGACGTGGCTGTAGAGGAATTTTGTGTGTATGGGTATCTGATGCATCCATAATTTAGAGTAAAAGCAAGTCTAGGCTTTAACCCAACAGCATTTAAAACAATATGGTAATCTGTAGTCTTTCCTCTCCCTCCTGGAATAATTGTCCTGTAAAAAGTTTTTTGCACCATAGTTTTCTTCTGCAGAATTTTAGACTCTAAAAAAACATTAAAAATCAAAATCCCAAACTAACCTAGCTAGCTGATACTGCCTTAGTGAGTTTTTTAAAATTTCTATTTTTTGTCAACTCTCACAAACATATTAGGTTGTTTTAATTTTTGGTTGATATATATCCCTTCTGTTTTGTTTATGTATATATGCATACATAAAAATATGGGAGACGTTTACAGATACCTAAAAATATGTGCTGTACATATATATAAATAAAAATACATGGGGGTGTGCACATATATATATACACCTGTCCTACTTCCTTTGGTTGTTTCTATCATTGTGACTGAGACAAATGGGGGTTTTTTTTCTTCAAACAAAGAAAAATAACCTCTCTCAGTAGGTGATTTGTAAATGAAGTTGTCCTGCATATCTAGTTCCACTTCTGGAACTCCCCCTCCAGAGAGAATGTGAAGGGAATATCCCCTGCATGATTCATAGGAACAAAATATGAGTGGGGGTAAGATTTTGACAGAGAATTTAATGGCAAAAGCCCTGTTGACTCCAGTGGGATGAGAGGATTCACAGTAAAACACCAAGGGTTTAAATTACTCTTGATCCCAAACGTAATTTGTGCTGCTTCACCACAGTTCACTCTACCTTACTGTGTAGCTTATGAAATTAACTCAAGTAGTAGGAAAATTCAGATTAATCTCAAAGTTTACTAGTGCTTTTGTTGTCCCTATTAGGCAGCAACTTAAAATACTATTAAAAAGGTGTTGAACAATATCAAGCTTGGTTTGTTTTAAGTGGTTTTTTTAGCACTCTTTTCTCTCATGTGCTTTTATTTCTATGGAGGAAAAAAAAAAATCCTCTTCATTTCAAATCCACAGTAAAGTAGAGATCAAGAAGAGCATTGATGGTCTGCTCAGACCTGAGAACCTTAATGGCGTTTCATGATGAGTAGTGGAACAGTATAAGGAATTTCTTAAACATTTATTTACGTGGCTGAGATGTGCCTATAAGGAATTTCTTAAACATTTATTTACATGGCTGAGATGTGCCCTCTGTTCTGTGCCTTCTGAGTGCTTAGATGTCGGATTCAAAGCATTTACATCTCAGGCCCGGCACAACTGCTGCTGCCTCTGTGAACCTGAAGCCCAGCTGGTGGGGTGCAGATGGTACATCTGGTGTTCCCCGGTGTGAATCCAGTGAAAAATGGGGCAGGTTTGCAGCAGGAGCCTGGAGTTTTGTTGCAAGTTTGGTGAATTACAGTGAGATGTCACAAAGCTGCTTTTTGCCCAAGGAGGGGTTCCTGCATTGCTCTTCAGAAAGAGATAAAACCAGAATACAGCATCTGGAATATCAAAACCTCACATTTGCACGGCTGAAAATGCCATACAAAGTAGAGTTACGATTTTAAATGCTCCATTTACTCAGAACATAGGTGCCTATCTGGTTTTAAAGACCTAAAGCTGCATATCTAGTAGTTTAGAGATCCACCAATTTTGCTAAGAGTCGCCAAGAAGAAGTTGACAGCTTGGACCAAGGACTGCTGTGGTTGCTATGTGCAAAAGCCTAGAACAAACCAGCGGGAAATAATACCAGGGTGGGAAAGTATTGCTATGGTTACAGAGTATTTTCTTTAAAGGAGAGGTGGATAACGCAGCAAGAATCACTGAAACTTAGGTAATAATGTATTATACAAAAGGAAAACGGCTGAAAGATAATAACTGTCTTCTGCTCTTAATGGCGTTTTGTTAGTTTCCAGCAAAGAGGGATTTAATTAAAGTAGGAATAATTTGTGAAAGCTTTGTTAGAAAAGTATCCTTAGCTTTTATTTTTTTAGAAGTGGAATGCCAGCACAATACCTTGCATATTTTGGCTCAGTCTCTTTGTTTTTTAAAACAAAAAGAGATTATTATTTTTTTGTCAAGGAGATTAAGAGTTCTTTTAAAAATAATAAAAGTGTAATTATACACAAATAATTTGGTTCATATAAACTTTTAAGACAGGCTTTCAGAGCATTAAAAACTATAAAAGAACTCAGTTTTGCAAAAGAGATAGGTAATCTAAAGTGACTACAAAACACAATAAAATTAAAATAAATTATGAAAGTCTGCTTTATATTATATATAATTATATATATATATAATATGTATATTATATATGTAATATATATAATTATACTTTTTAAAAAGTGTTGCTGTAAATCTGAACTAAACATTTCACCTGGGAAGCATCCTGTTTCACTTGTAGATGTCCTACAGGATTTAATTGCAATCCCCTCTGTGGGTTTGAGCCTGAAAATCAGGAAGTAGAGAACCACTGTGCAGCTCAGAGTTGTGTCTGGTGCTGTGGGCTGGGCCATGCCCTCCTCATGCTGCCCGCAGGTGCTCTGCTGGGAAAGGTGGGGCTGGATTCAAATCATGAGCAGCCTGGTGGGACAGGACAGATCTGTGCTCTAGGACCAGGAAAAGGGGAAAATGTAAGAATTGGACTTATTTTGTTGTTTCCCTTGGCTACTGTGCTGTGTTTCTCCTTCTCTGTGACCCATGCCTTGGAGTGCTGCCTTGTTCAGCTGCTCCTTGAGGCCACCTCTGCAGTTCACTGGGGTGAGAGCTCCTGAGCTGTGTCACTGTGCTGAAGGTCTGCACCCGACCATGCTGATGTGTCATTCCTTGTCCAGGGACACGGAGGAGAACTGATGGGGCTGGGGAGTAAAAGATGGAAAGAGAATAAATGGACAATTTCTCTGTGCTCAAGATGAGCCTGCTCTACTTCAGAGCTTGACTCCACTGCACCACATCAATTGTTCATCACATCTCTGCCTTGGGCACAATTTGTTGAAGTTGAGGAGGAGGAATTAAATTGTCAGCTGAAATATGTTCAGCTGTTTGTGACTGTTTTCTGTAGTTTTAATGCCATTTTGCCTGTACTGTGGATTGGGATTTGGGACTTAGAGGTGAGGCAACATCCTTTACTTTGCTCTTGACAAGTATAATTAAACATGGAAATAACCTGCTGTACATAGCAGCACAAACCCTGGCTATTAAAACTGAGATCAAAGACCCTCCTCAAGTTAATTTTGTAGCTTTTCCAGCAAATTCCTGGCTTTTATGCAGTGGACACATAAGACAGACTGTGGAGTACAGGGGGAGAAGGAATGATCCTGTTGGGGAGTGATTATATGAGGGTTGGACTTCTTCTGTATAAAAACACTGGGACAAGGCTCCTGACAAGTCCAGAACAAAGATCTGAGATGGGGGAGAAGCAAGGGAAATGAGGTCAGCTGGGGAGGTGAGGAATGACCATGTTGTCAGGAAAACAGGGAATTTTAAAAAGAAGTCTTAAGAGAGAAAAGAGAACTAAACTAGATGCTGGAAGAAAATGAGGAGCTGGGGGCAGTGGGAAAGCAGGATAATGATGAGGGCCAGTACTTGGAAGCTTAAGAGTGGATGAAGAACAAGTCCTGGAAGGAAAAAAAAATAGAGTAGAGAAGCAGAAAATGCCAAGGCTGAGGAAATGGGTCAAAAATTGTGTGCAACTCAGGTGCACTGCTCCCTGCAGTGAAGAGCCAGAGATTTCTGAGGAGAGCCTCCTGTCTTTTCCTAGATGTCTTGTGCAGCTGACCCACTGTCAAAATGATGGCTTGCATAGATGAGAGCATCTCACTGCTGTAATTATTCCCTCCATTAGTACAAATGACAGAGACAAATGTAGTGTGGATTCAGCTGTTCCACATGGGGCTATTTCCCTATGAGCATTTGTTCTACATTTTTTTCCCCCCTAGGGTTTTAAAAAGTATACTGAATAAAACAACATTGCATAATAAGGTAGTAAAATGATAAGGTAGGTGCTAAAGATTATCCAAAGTTGGAATTAATTTTTCCTATGCTGTCTTAGCTCACTGCAGTTCCTATTATACAGCCATGTCAGAGGATCTAATTATTTGTCCACATGATATTTATTCCACAGGACTTCCTTCTTGCACTCACTAGCTCAGGTGAATTTGCATGGGGGTACATCAAAATTTGTCAGCTGTAGATTCTGAAAGGTGTGCCCTGAAAGAGAGAAGTTTGCAAAGAAAGAACAATTCCCTTAAGGACAGCTGAGGGCTGCCCAGGGACTCTCCTGCCTCCTCCCAGAGGTGAGACAGCCCAGTCCCTCACCACTGCTCCGAAGCCTTTTTTTTTTTTTCCCTACTCCTTTATCCCATTTTCAGAGCATCTGGCTGCTCGATTGTTGGCATTGCTGAGCAGCCTCTTCTCCTTCCGTGAGGCCAGTGACAGCTGCATTTTATTTAGACTCTGGTGCCTGTTTGGAGACACCTTGCTCAGACAGGGTTGCCCCCAGCCAAGATCTGTAGGATCTGTCTTGCTGTGGGCATGGCTGGGCTGGTTTGGAAGCAGCTGAACTATTTCAGTGCAGCTCAGCCTGCCGTGGTCACCTGGCACCATTTCTTATTTTGTTTGCTATAGCTTAAGTTGGATGACCAGAGTCATCCAAGCCTTGCTCTCTTTACACCTCAGTTCCCCAGGTGTGAAATCAGTGAAATAGTTCTTCGTTTTTTCATAGGGAGATGGTGCTTACAAATATAATGGAACTCATTTTCCCAGTATCCATATGGTGGTGATAAACCCATGAAGAAATTTGCAGTCTCAAAGCTGCAGTTAAATAGGAGGTGGCAGGAAAGTCCTGTGGCCATCTGCTGAATGGCAGAGTAGACTGGAATATCCTTTGCTCGGTGAGCAAACAGCCAATGATCTTGTGCACTGATTGGGATGGACCTGTTTAGAGGAAAAAGGAGAAAATAATCCAGGTTTTGAATGATAACTGAGGATGTTTATCGTGGTGTGTGCACACAAAGCAAGATGGATTTACAGGTGCTCAAGGGTCCTTCAGTCTGGCCCCATCTGCCTTTTGAGTGCTCAGCTTCACACTGTTTAAGATCCCATTTTGTGCATAGAAGCACTAATGCTTTACCGAGCTGTGTGCCTTTTCACCTCCTTAATGATTCTGTAAGAGCATTAAGGAACTGGGAATGATAATTCAGCAATAAAGTTTTCCTAAGATAAGTAGTTAAGAAGAGTTCTAAAAAGCTGGTCACTTGGCAAGCCCACATGTGCCTCCATCTGGCTCACAACCTGAAAGACAGATTCAGAAAGTAATTAAGATAATTTATTTCAAAATCATGACTTTCAGTCCCATTGTTTAGGTGCAATGGACATTATATTTAAGGACTTGCACAAGCAAATTTAACATTCCTTAGGACTCGAAAACTCTTCTTTCTCTCTGTCCTGTTCTTGCTCTCCATTATTCCTTGAAATCTGACATTGATTCAGTTTGCCAAGGTCCCCTCCTTTCTTTTGTTTCCCCATGGTTCTCAAATTAAATAAGAGTTGATTTAAATAATGACATGCTATAGAAAAGAATTAGGCTTCTAGCCATAAAAAACTGTGAACAAGCTATTTGAATTTTAATTAATACTTCACATTTGTACAGGATAAACTTTTGAAATAAGCTGTTAAACTTTTTAACTGGAACGAAGTAATGACAGTTTCTGAAAGACCAGAGAAGTTAAACTCTCATTTCTTCTCTATTTAATTTTTTTTTTAAACCTAACCAAAACCAACCTTTTTTGTTATTATGAAGCATACTTGAATTTTTTGCTACATCATCAGTGAAAGCAAGCGTGGTTCTTGTTGATGAACATCACTGCTTATTAATTATAGCATTGATTGTTTGTAAGACAGCTTGGTAGAACAAAACAGAGACCAGGATGCTGACCACTAATCATCAGTCTTGTTGATGCTGATAACTTTTTGATGTCCTGGATAATCCCAGTGAGATAGAACTGGAAAAGAACAATAAATGGGAGGCCCTGGAATCTTCCTTCTTCTTTTCTAGTGGGAATCACTGCAGGAGCCTTCATTTTGGGTGGAATTGTTGCTTGAGATGATGTAAAGTATGCTGAAAAACACTGAGCAGATGTTTCTGTAGACATGTGCTATAAATACTCTCCCTGGTTCTGTATACATGGGACCAAAATTAACTCGTACAGGGACAGTCCAGGTATGAGGGAGCTGTTACAGTCCTCCTGTTTGTGTGCCTACATCCAGCACAGTGAGATTACTCACAGCATCTCACACTGTAGCCATTGGGTCCCAAAAGGAGGCTTTAAGGGTGTCCATTCACAGGAAAATCCCAAAATTAATATTGTCTATCAAACAGAAAATGTCAACACCAAAGCCTGAAACTGCAGCACCTGAAAATACTGCAGTAGAAATGAGAGTAATTATTGGTGTTCCTTGATTGGCTTTATTGGTCTCTCTAAGGAAGCTGAATAATGTCAATATACTTAAACTGGTGCTGGTCCCTGAGGAACCAGTTCAGAGCTACAATATCCCTGCACCTTTCTGAGCCAAGTGATTTGGTTCATATTTTTCTTAGAAATGTTGCTCTGGAGAAGCCTTTAATTGTTTTTGGAAGTGTATCAATAGCAATGAAGAAATATTTAAAGCCCCCTTTCATTTTCTTTTTTTTTTTTTTTTTCCTTAATTAGAAAGATCATGGATTTGTGAATATTTCAGAGTATAAAACTGGATTTGAAAATAGGGAGGTCACTGGAAAAAATGTGAGGAAAATCCAAGCCCTGGCAATGTAATGTTTTTTGTGGGAGAGTTTGTGACTTTCCTTGGGACTATGAGGCACAGGTGCAGGACTCTGTTCCATTTTGGCTGATACTTTTTTTGTGCTGCCAGTGTCTGACGGCTCTTAGTGAACTTTGTGCTATAAGACAAATAATCACTTGCTCTCCTACTTCGGAAAGAAACCCGTTTATTCCCCTTTTCATGCTATGGTAAGGTGGCCCAGATTTGCCTCTGTGTCTTGTTGAATTATGAGTAGTTTCTAGTATATGGCCGAGCATAATTGCTCTTTATTTGGGACAGACCAGCATATACATTTTTGTGATAAAGAGATTTAGGGTCCTGGACACACATCTTGTACAAATTATTCAAATACGAGCATGAAAAGAAATCCCATTGTAATTTGGGGTGCTTAGGATGGGGTTTGGTGCCTATACATATTGCTCAGTGCTCTTTGAGGTGCTCCAGTATGTCCCAGGTCTTTGCATGGGGTGTGCAGATCCTGAGCCCTCTGGAGTTTGGAGAAGTGACTGCAGGAGGTCAGGGGAGAGATGGCACCAGAAGACTGGGCTGGAGGAACTGAACTGCACCTGTAAGATCTGGAGAGAATTTGTGGCTACTGTATTCGTGTCGGAGTAGCTGTTTATTTGGTAGCTGGCTATCCCGTTGGCAGTAGATTGTCAGATAAGGAGACCCAAAAGAAAACATTTTCTGCTCTCCTTCCTATGACAGTTTGACATTTCAGAGATTGCAGTGGGACTCTACCAGTTCATCAAACTCAGAGAGCTTTTGCTGCTTCAGTTCTGTTGGAAAACACCATGAGAACATCCTAAAAACAAGTACCTGAGCAACTTTGCTACTTTTAATTATGGAAACATTTTACACACATTACCTTTCTAAATTCTCTGTTCTAAGTCCACTTTCTCAAAATGCTGGAAAACTGTGGAAGAGGCAGAAAATGTCAAGGTGACAGAAAAGAACTGTCATTGTTACCTTTTCTACTCAGGGGAAAAACTGGTATTTGAGAGAGAGAAGAAGAGAATAGTGAGGCTGAGGGATTCCTTGTCAGGAAGAGAAGAGAAGAGAAGAGAAGAGAAGAGAAGAGAAGAGAAGAGTAGAGTAGAGGAGCAGCGAAAAGAGAAAANAAGAGAAGAGAAGAGAAGAGAAGAGAAGAGAAGAGAAGAGAAGAGAAGAGAAGAGAAGAGAAGAGAAGAGAAGAGAAGAGAAGAGAAGAGAAGAGAAGAGAAGAGAAGAGAAGAGAAGAGAAGAGAAGAGAAGAGAAGAGAAGAGAAGAGAAGAGAAGAGAAGAGAAGAGAAGAGAAGAGAAGAGAAGAGAAGAGAAGAGAAGAGAAGAGAAGAGAAGAGACGAGACGAGACGAGACGAGACGAGACGAGACCTCTTGGCTGGAAGTCAAGCCAATATCTGAAAGTAAGAAGCAATGTTGTCAGTGTGCACCTTAGTCCACATATGCAACTTTTCCTTTATGCAAAGACCTGTACACTTGGAAGAGCTACAGAGGCAGGCACTGGATCCTGCCCCTGGGGAGGAACAGCTCCATGCCCCATCCAGGGGGAAAAGCAACTCTCCAGAGGGGCTGGTGTTCACCAAGCTGGCACTGTGCCCTTGCCTTGGAAAGGATTCCTTGCCTCCTGGGCCCTGTGAGGAGGAGTGCAGCTCAGCAGGGGAAGGAGTGGGATCCCTGGGTGATCCTGAGGGGATCCTTCCTCTCTGCTCAGCCCTGAGGAGGCCACGTCTGGAGTCCTTTCTAGGACTCCCCAGTAAAAGAGAGATGGAGCCGCTAGAAACTTCTCTTCAAGTGAAGGGACACAAAAATGATGAAGGGTCTGGAGCATCTCACCTGTAAAGGCTGAGAGCTGGGGCCATTCTGCCTGGAGAAATGCAGGTTTTGAGGGAGCAGCATGAATGTGTTCCAATGCCTGAAGGGGTGTTGCAAAGCAGAGCCAGGCTCTTCCCAGCACTGCACGGTGGCAGGAACAGAGCCAGTGGCCCCAGACTGAAGCACAGGAGGCTCTGTCTGAACGTTTTCACTGAGGGTGGTAGAGCACAGGCTGCCCAGAGATGTGGTGGAGTCTCTGTCCCTGGGGTGTCCAGAAGCTCCCTGAAGGTGGCCCTGGGCAGTGGTCTGCGGGTGCCCCTGTTTGAGCACAGCAGTGGGACCAGATGACCTCCAGAGGTTTTTCCTAACCTGATGTATTGTGTGATCTTGTAGGTGTGCTGACATGCCTCCTCTGAGGTATTTTTGGACAATAAAGAAGGTGGAAAATACCTTCACTGCTCTTGCATCTGCATCTGTTTATTTAGGCCTCAAAATTTCTTCTAAAAGTTGGGGGGGGGGGTATTTATAAAATTAATTTATATTAATGTGCAAAAACTGTTTTTTATTTTAGAAGGCTTAAGTAATAGTTCTGTTTTTCTGTAGCACTGAAAGTTCTGTGGGTACAGTGTACAGTCTACACAACTCTGGTGTTTGCTGATACGAGTGAACAGGAGTGTGGCAAACACCACTGCTCTGTGGAGCATAAATTCACTCACTGGAGGTAAAACAAATATCAAAACTCTGTAAACATATTGAAGTTCCTAGATATAAATTTGTATACATTATCTGACCACACTTTGAGCATACTGAGATCAGATGGGTTATTCTTGGATAGCTGAACACTTATTTCACCTCTGATTTCTTTTTTTTCTTTTTTTTTTTTCTTTTGATTTCACCTTACCCATTTTTTACATAGAATTCCATTTATTCATGCTTGCAGCCATAATGCAGTTTTTAGATGGTTGTGTATACTGAACAATCTGATAAATGTCTCTCCTGTCTCTTCCCATCCCCTCTCCCTCTTGTCCAAGTAGCAAAATGCTGATTAAGTTTCTTTCACTTGGAAATTTTGCTCTGATTATAGCAATGATTTTTTTTTCGTTTCTTTTCACCTACTTCCAAGTAGAAGTAGTGGTGATCTTCCTTGTTGTTTTCTCTGAGTAATTTATTTGATGCTATTTGTTCTCTAGAACACTTGTATTTAGGTAGTGACTCAGTAGTCTGGATGTCCTGGTGGAGGTTGCTGGTTTGGTGGACACACTCAAACTGGTTTATGTCAATACAGAATTTCTCCTGTAATGTTGACTCAGTATAAATATTTTGAAGGAGATAAACTTAAAGTGATCACAGCATTTCTTTCTTTACCTTGTTTTCTGGTTTGTTTTGGTTTTGGGCATTTTTTTTGTTGTCTTTTTTGTTTGTTTTGTTGTTTTTTGATTTGTGTGTTTTCTTCCTCTTTCTTCCTGCCACAAGTTATCAAACCATTAATGGTCATTTGTACTGAAATAGTCTATCACTTACAATAAACCTGCTTGCTGTGACTTGGGCTATATTAATTATATCTAACAACAAATTGTGGGGTTTTTTATATTTGTTTTGTAGTTCAGTTCTACTCACACTTCCTTGGGGACTGATGACTAAAAATATGTTTAACTGTACAGATTGTTCTAGCTGTTAAAGAGCATTTCCTTATTCCTGTAGGGACTTGCTGTGGGAGCAGCTCTGAGTTGACTGAAGGGCAAATTTTTTTGGCAGGATGAAAGTCATCCATCTCATACCAGATCAAAAGAGCATCTCTCTCAAATACATGCTATTGAAAAATTTTTTTAAAGTGAAAAAATCCTAGTAACTGGACAGTCATAATCAAAAAAGTGCTTACCAATGGTCTACAAGAAAGCCAACTGGTTTAAAAATAAAAAGCCCAGGAGCATTGGTAAGTTGACCAGTGGCAGTGTCTGATCTTGCAAAGTTACACCTCATGTTTTCATTCCATCCATGATGCCTTGGGGGCAAAAACATACATGTTTTTTGTATCTCAGTATTGATGGGCTTGCTACCACATAATTGGTGAACTTGTTGCAATAAGAGCCTCGGAAAAAGAATTTTGTTTGAGTTCTTCCCAATAGTGTAACAGAGTAACACCTAAAAAGTGACCCATGTAGGTAAAGGTATTTAGGATGGCTTTTGCTCGACCTTATGGGATGCTGTCCCATTGGTTCAATGTCTTAGAGATGCAATTTCTTCAACTTTAAGAACTGGATGTTGGTTCAAATTAGATCTGAGAAGTTTATTAATGTTAATGTACCAATTTTTAATGTCTTGAAAAGTTTAAAAGTGTATGTTAGAAATAAATCTCTTTCCAGGCACTGTATACATGTTTCCTGCAGCAGATAAAAGAAACATGAGCAGATGCACTTTGTTACTCTAGGCCAAATTCCTTTAAATATGTTATTCATAACTTAAGTCTGTGCATAATTCTGGTGTGATGTGGGGTTAATGGTTTGGAATGTTCCTCTATCCCTGCAGAAAATGCCTGTGCACCGCCGTTCATGCAATTAGGTTAAAATACCTGCAGGACTGTTGGACTTTTTGATGCTTGTTAGCATAAAGCAAGGAAGTTGCTCTTTTTACTGGGCACAGGACTGGTAGCCAGAGGATGAAGCTCTATTCTTGCCTCAGTCGCCAAGCCTTCCTGTGTGACCTGGAGGAAATAATTTAGTTTTCTTGACACCTTCTGCTCTGCAACTCTAAGCAGGAGGAAAGTTCTGAAAGTCCTCAGTAATGGAGCTTTTTAATTCCTGAGCATTTTCACGATGTCTTGGGATCCTGAAAAAGAAAGTACCAGATAAAGGCAAAAAACTGATTGCCTTTATTTCTATAAAGGATATTTGTCAATGTTCTTCCTTTTCAAGATTCAAAAGCACAATTTGGAAAAGCCCTTTCAAGTCTGAAGTCTCATTTCCTTAATAAATCCATCATCAGACATAAATACTTATTTTCCCTCCCTCTCTCTGGCTCACTTCTTATCTTTCATTTCTTACTCCTCAGGAAAGTCTCCTACAAGTGGTCCGTGAGTTTCTGCTGGTTACTACTTGATGCCATTTTAGAAAAATGAAGCATAATTAAGTAGTAAGAGGAACTGGGCAGTAAAAGGGGTAGCTTTTGGACAATTCATTAAATACTCGGTGCCTTTTAATGGTAGGGTACTTCCTCTGCTCATGAATTATTCATTTTAATGCTTTTGTTATAATGGCGACAGTGTTCAGTCTCTGAGGCAGCTCTGGACAGCCTTCCTCTGCTGAAATACTGCACAGCAGCAGCCACCATTTATTTTATAAACTAATGCATCTAAGTCAATAACACAGTGAATATATGTATTTTCAAAATTGAGAAAATGAGAAAAGAGTACAGATAACAATATTGTAACTAAGGGGATCTGTTTTGCTGAAGGATTCAGTTTGTTTACTTTTCTGGGAACTATTTAGGGATGTAATTTAAAATAAATATTTTTACAGATTATTGTGTTTAGTATTAGATTCAAATTATGTCTATAATGAAAACAGACATTAGTGTCTCTGCTTCATACAGCATTGTGTAATAAAAGGCAGTTTAAAAACACTCACTGTACATAAACACATCAAGTTTTTCTTAAAACTAATGTTTAAAAGTCTCTTTGAAACAGTTTTTTAAGATGAAACATAACACAACCACATAACCCACACAGAAAATGCATCTGAGTCATGTGCGTACAGAAATAAAAGTTTCTTTGTGGTATCTAGTATCAGTCTTTCATTAAAGCATGGACTTTCCTGAAGAGAAATTCCAGGGCAGGCGCTTGAGGGTTCTCCCCATCTTCCCCCCCGCCTCCCTACACTTCCCTGAGTCCGGGTTAAGCCCCTGGGTCTTGGCAGGGTGTGTTAGGGACAGTGAGGAGCCGGGAATTTGGGGCTGGGAGTGGAGAACTTGGGGCTGGGGGCAGGGGATTTGGGGCTGAGAGCAGGGGATTTGGGGCTGGGTGCTCTGCCCAGCGTGCTCCCCGCAGCGCTGTCCCTCTCTGATGTGATTTTAGAAGCGATGTTTTCTCCCAAGCCTTGTCCTCGCTCCCAAAATGCCTTCAAGCAAGAGATAAGTGCGTGTGGGGGACGGAAGCAGTGAGCAGATAGATGAGTGATTAGGTCATTGGGATGAGGACCGAGGGGTTTTTTGGGTTTTTTTTTTTTTTCTTTTTTTTTACGCCGAGCTCCCTTCTCGTTTCTTGCTGATCAGATTCCCTGCGAACACGGAGGGCTGAAACTGCGTAAGTAGAGGAAACAAAACTCCATAGATGGATAAAGCTGCAGAGCTGTAAGGAGCAGCGAAGAAGAGAGGAGTCTGAACTGAAAGTATATGTGGTTTCGGGGAATCTGAATCACGCAGTATTACTTTCACTTTTTCTAGGCTTGTATTTCCTATGAACAAACCATTGGGGAGATAGAAGTTCTGATTTAGATAATGTCTTGCAGTCTTTGGAATAACTCATTTCTCTGGAGGGGGAGTCCTTTGGGCGAAGGTCTCGCTCCGTGAGCGGAGAGCTCTCCCCGCTGCCCACGGCCACATTGTTCCTGCTGGGAATGGCAACTTTGGGCCTTTTCCTCCGGTTCTTTCATGTATTTAGGTGACCACCCCATGTAAAATGGAAGCACCAATAGGAACCCCTCCTTTCCTTTTTCCTGTAGCTCTGCTCAGACCATTCTCTGTTAGCATGGTAGTGGTACAAAGTGTGTGGTCTTTCAGCTCTGACTAATGCATTTTGTGCTGTGTGACTGAAAATGTCTCGTACTCTGCCAGGGCTGACTGAGGGTTGTGGAATGTGGTGCCTTTTCTCTGTTTTCCTCTGATTTTTTTTTTTTTTTTTCTTTTTTCTCTCCCCGGTACAAATGTGTAGGCAGCTTGTTGAGAAACCTCGGGATGCAGGGGAAATGCTTGTGCGTTGTGGAATGCGGCTTCCCCTGGGAGACCCCAGCCAGGCGAGCAGTGAGCGAGCAAAGTGAAGAATGAGAAAGGGAGGAGGTCGGAGGCAGGGACAGATAGGAAAGAGTGAGCGAGGAGGAAGGAAGGAGGTGGAAGCGGAGGGGCCCATTTCCCTTTTTTCTGAAGCAATGACAGCTGGTTCTGTCCTGCCTCACATGACAAAGTGCTGTGGAGAGGAGTGTTTAAGCTGGAAGCCAGTGAACAAGGGTGGTCAGCTGATTATGTTTTAATTTCTTTCCAGGCTTCAGTCAGGTGATCCCTGATGAGTGGCCAGCCCACCAAGAAGGGACTTCAGCACACAGGTAAGGGAGAAGCTGTGTACTCCTGCATGTAACTGGGGGGCTCTGGGGAAGAAGGTAAACAGCTCTAACACTGTTTGAATAGTTAAAAAAAAAAAAAAAAAAAAAGAATCCTGGCTGGCTTGGGTGTGTTACACTGTGATTGTCTCTTTCAATGCTGCTACTTCTGCTATTCAGTCTCGTTCTCGATTTTTTTTTTCTAATCTGTCTTTAATTAGAAGCTTTATTGCAAAGAAAAAGAAAAACTCAGTTGTGTGGTGTTAAATATAGACCTGGGTATTGCATGAATATTGCATTTTGTTACTTTTTGAATAAAATAACTTTCCATAATGCAAGTGTGTCAAACTCATATTTAGAGGGGAATTCCCAAATACTTGAACTATGAGTCATAAAAAGTTAAAGGACCAGTACAACAGTTCAGGATAAAAACTCCATTCAGCCTTTGGTGGCTGCTTTTGTACATGTTGGTAGTAAAATATGTCTTAAAAAAACCCCCAAAGATTCACAAAGCTCAAGCTCTTTAAACTCTGCTGACCATAACCTAAAAGATAGGTGGCAGAGGAAACAGATGACTGGGGAGGAGGATTGTGTGGGTGCTCTTGGTTTCATGCATCTTTTCTTTCATTGTGTCTAACAATCTGGTGAATGAGTTTTCTTATGTGCTGAGGGTGCTTCAAAGGGCTCTGACTCCTTGATTCCTGTTACATAATGTCTTAGCAAGAAAACAGGCTGAAAACCAGTAATAAGTTACTTACTATAAATGAATGAGCACAGAATAGAAATGCCTGGTGAGTGTGACAGATAAAAGTGGGGTTTAACTGATTTTATGTCTGGCTATTGTGTCACACTCTCTTCTCTTTAAAGATAACTACGCAAAATTTCCTTCCTTACTGTTGTTTCTCCTTATTAAAAAAGCTCAGATTCTCTCCGAAGTTCTGAATTTCTCCTGTTTAAAGATGTGTTCAGAGTTTTGTAAGATGAAAAACTCAGGCAAGTGTTGCCAGCTCCCACCTGTAGCTGTGAAAACCTTCATGTGGTCTAGGGCTGAGGACTTTATTTTGAAAACCTGTCATACAAATTTCCATGTTTTACTGGTGACATTGCTCCTGCTCACTAATTTGCAGTATTTAAATAAAAACTATTTGAGCAGTTTTAAGAGGCTGGTGCTATAAACAAGAGTAATAAAGATGCACAGACTTTCCAATTTTTTGTATAATTTCATGTTGTTTCTCTTTTTTCTCATTGTTAAAAAAATCTCTGCTTGTGACGAGCTGGCTGTGGGGTGTCAGTATTGTCTTATAACAACAACTGGGTTCTTAAATGCTCAGACACCCTGAGGTTTGATCTGGGGGACACCCTGGAATGGGCTTGTGGGATAGGTGGAGGAGCATTTCTGTTGGCTTCAATGGAACTTTATCATGTGCAGGCCTGAGAAAACACCCAGGTTTGAGTGGAAACCTGGAGGGTAATTGCAGCAGCATGGGAAGCATCAGAGAGGCTGCGGGTGGCAGTGGATTTGCAGCAAGGGATAAGAGCTGTGAAGTCGGGTTTTGGGCTAGGTCACGGCGCAGAGAGCGCTCTCCAGTTTCAAATGATCCTTGGCAATAGTTCTCAGCTGAAGGTTTTCAGGACGTGCTTTTCCCTTTTCGTGGGATGGGCAGAGGAGAGGTTTCATGAGGCGAGGAAAGCTCGGCGGAGTGAGCCAGTGTCGGGCAAGAATGGTTCTGGATAGCAGGGCTGGCTCTGAAGTGGCTCCTCTGCCTGCCACGAGGGCCAGCAAGGAGGTACTTGGTGTTCAGTGCCCCCCTTCCCACTGGGAACTGGGAGTCCCACGGGCTCGGGGCTCAGAGGATGAGGCAATGGCCCCGAAATACCCCGAGTTCCTGCAAGCCCTTCCACGTTGGCTTCATCTTAAGCAAAGCCATGGTTTTTGAATGGATGCAAATCTCCTTAAGCTCCTTGCAGTTGTCCTCAGGGGAATTCCTGGCAGGTGGGCTTGTCCGGGCTGCACGCTGCAGAATTGCACACGCAGGATGTTCGTGGCCTCACGCAGGGCTGTGGCTGTGGAGTGGGAGAGGGTCAGGCACGTGGACCTGGAATGGGTAAAAACTTTCAGAGAATGTAAGAGTATCTATTTACTTTCCTTTTTTGTTTGTTTGTTTGCTCAGTTGTTATTTGGTTGGTTGGTTGGTTGGTTGGTTGGTTGGTTGGTTGGTTGGTTGGTTGGTTGGGGTTTTTTTGCCTTGCTGTTGCCATTTTGGTTTTGGGGTTTAGTTTTCATTATTTTATGGAGTTTAACCTATTGATTATCTGTGACCACTAGCATCTTTAATAATGTAGGCTGTCTAGTTCAAATATATCTCAGAGACAGGAAGTGTTTTAGTTTCAGGTCTATTTCTGCATTTTCACTTGTCTTCTTAATATGTTTTTGTCTGAAGAGAGGGATTTGTTTGAAATATTTCAAGTGCAGTTCCTAGATTTCTACTTATTGACATGAGAATATCTCTTTCACATAATTTCTGACTTGTGATCACTTTAGGTTATGTTTATTTAACCCTGGCAATGCCTAATGGTCATGATTGCCTTGAAGAACAGTCGTAAAAAATAAATAACTTGCCCTGCAAATGAGGAACTGATTCTCTATATATGGCGTTATAAAGGATATTTGCAGCATTTAATTTTCCTTAGAAGAGTGGAAGAAGAAATAAGAGTTTAACATCTGTACTGAGTAAACTTGCAAGAACATGAGCTCTTAACACCTTTAAATACAGAGATGCTTACTTTTATAAATAAAATTGGTCTAAGAATGTAAAAAAAAAAAAACCAAAACTGAAACCTCAGTAAAGTTGAATCACAATATTTTAACAGAACATTTATTATAATGAACTTTTTTATTATGCATTTTACCATAGATTTTTATTATTAACTTTAAAAATTTTTTTTTGTTTTGCTTTTTATTACTAGATTTTATATATAATATATATAATTAAATATATCATATATAAATATATGGCTTATTATATATAAAAATTGTATAATATATAATTATGTGAAATAATATATATTTTATATAGATATATTATACTAGATATTANTGGTTTTGGGGCTCCCCCGCGGGCGGGGCAGCGCGGCTGTCGCCCTCCGGTGGCGGGACGCGGTACTGCAGCGGAGGAGCGAGCGGGGAGCTCCGTCCCTTCGGGGCCCTTCGGATTTCTTTGGACTCGGGAAGGGAATTCACTTTCCCTTCGGATTTCTTCACCCCCCCGAAAATTAAAAAATAGAGACTGTTAGAGGCGGCTCCAGCAAGNCAGCGTTTCTCGCTCTCTGGTTTCTGGTTTTTTCCCTGGTATGATGGAGAGGGACTTTTCGCAAGGGCGTGCAGAGACAGGGCAAGGGGGAATGGATTCAAACAGAAAGAGAATTTGGATTAGGAATTAGGAAGAAATTCTTTCCTGTGAGGTCGGTGAGGTGCTGGCACAGGCTGCCCAGGGAAGTCGTGGCTGTCCCATCTTCAGAGGTGTTCAAGGCCTGCTTGGGTGAGGCTCTGAGCAGCCTGGTCTAGTGCAATGGGGGTTGGAATTATTTGGTCTTTAAGGTCCCTTCCAGCCCAGGTTTATGCTTTTTTTCTGTATCGGTGTGGGTTATGTGGTACAATACACTGTTAATGGTGATTGATAGTGTGCAGAGACATACCAAAAACCACTCACCTCTGTGAAAACTGATAATATGCTGAAACAATAAAAAAAGGAATCTTCAGAAGTCTCTGTTTACTGAAATGATCTTTAAAGTTAGCAATCCAGATTTCCCCTTGCTGCAAAAGCAGAATGATTTTTTATATGTCTGGATTACTTGGAAGGGCTGTTTGAGAACTTTGCATAATCTTTTGGACTGTAACAAAATGTTGGAAATATCCAAAGCTTTCTAAATCAAGTGTTTCATGTTAATATTTAATATCAATATACGTGAGCTACTTCTCAAATCGATTCTGCTTTCCCTCTTAGGAGTTGAGAAGAAAAAAAACCCAAACATTCCCTCACTGCTACATGCACTTGATAGTAGTAATAAGCTTCTAAAACAGTCATGAGCTCTGACACTTAATCACTTTTTGTGACGAATGATTATTCAGGAGAGAAAGTCCTGCCACAACACACATTTCGTTTGAGAGCTGTCACTGCACCATGTGCTCTAAACCTCAATTCCACACTCGGTATCCAGTCAGTTCACCGAGGAAAAGGTACAAGCAAGGAACTCTCCTTGATCTGAAAACGTCTCTGTATTTTTGGGGCATCTTAAGAATAAAGGGGATGCTCGGAGAGATGGAAGGACCAGGCATGTGGAGCTGCTCACACGGGATTTGTCCTTGGCAGCTTTTGCCTTCTTTTTTCTCTCCTGCCACCACATGCAGCACTTGGACCAGCCACAGCAGATTGCACTCTGTGGAAGCTGATGAGAAGGATTTCTGTGAGCCTGAGCACAGAAGGTGCCATAGCAAGCACCATGAATGTCCCACATTTATAAAAATGAGAAAAGGCGAGGAGGTATGAGAAGAGTTAGTCAGTGATGCTAATGATGTCCAAAGTTCTTCAGCCAAATCAGGACTCGGTACTTGCTCATAGGAAGCAGAATATGACTAAAATGAGGAAAAATAAGGAAAAAAGGCTGCAAGTTAAACGAAGCAAATAGCATAAGTTTTGGGGGTGTTAGGGTTGGTTTTTTTTTTTTTTTCCCTCATTCATTCAGATCATAGCTGGCTTTACATTGAATCACCTTTTCTGAGGAATTTGTGTGTGTGCATTTTTAAAAATAGCATCATGATTTGTCATTTGTAAGGCAAGAATATGGGTAAAACCCAAAATGGTGACCTGCAACTGAGGCTGGCAGTCATTTACATCTTAACAAGAGGAGTCAGAAAATCCACGTTAGGGCTGCGTCCCAGGTGTTGCATTCCAAGCACTCCAGTAATTCTGTGTATTCTGAAGCTCATATTTATTTTGTTATTCAGTCGAAAGTCATACCAACAGAAGCAGCATATTATGACAAGTTAATGCAGTTTCTACTGCACAGTGCCACTGCTCAAGGTGTTGTTTTCATTAGAATTTTTTTTTTCCCCTTAAAAATAGAGACCTATTTTGGTGGCACATCTTGTTTGTCATAACAATAGAAGCTCAAGATCTGCTTTTCCAACTGTTTTCTCCTCATTTATGTAATTATTAAATACCCAAGTGTGCTCTACGTGATAGAAAATTTTAATCCTCTAATCTCTGCATTTGATCTGTGATACAAATTCATTGCTTTTTTCCAAGACTGCCCACTGCTTCCTACTGGGTGGGAATTGCTGCTTTTTGGAGCAGGGTATAACATTCTCAGGAAGTTTGCTCCTGAGGAGTGGCCAGATCTGAACTCTTGCAATAAATCTTGTAAATAGGCAACTGTGGTTTTAATTGCATTTTAATCTGTGCTTGCTCAAATTGTACCATTGGTTCTGAGCAATGGCTACGTGAGATCTCTTATTAACCACTCCTTCTGAAAAATGTATAGGACAGTGCATTTTTCCAAAGAATATTGAAGAAAATAATTTCTGGCATTCGCTAAAATTAAAAAGTCTCACTGTTGAGAGATTAGAAATCTTAACTGTTGCGAGAATTCTGAAGAGGTAATGAGCCTTTCCCATAGCCCAGCTTGTTCATCATGACACCAAATTCCTCTGAAGAAAAACGAGCCGTAGAGTTTAAAGCTTTTTCGCTGAACATTTTGTTCTGCGGTCGCTTGCGCAGAGCGTTGTCTGATATGGGACATACATTACGTGCTAAAGCTGAATATTCCCCATGATTGAAGACAAAGCTCTTTTCAGAACTTTTCATCAGTCTCTGAAGAATGCTTTGTAGACACTGATGTAAATATTTCCTGAGAACCCGGGGGGAGGGAATCCCCCCCAAAAAAACCTCTCCGTCTGGAAGGAGAGTTCAGCCCGGCAAGCCAGGATGGGGATTTACTGCCTGGGGGCGGCGGTGCTTTTGGGGGTTGTTTGGTTTAGGTCTTTAACTGGAAGAGGTTTTACCGCAAGCCCTGCCTGTGCTCCAAACCCACGGGAAGGACCGGGAGTACCGGGAGGAAGCGGANGCGGGGGCCCGGCCGCTCTTCCCCCGACACCTTTTAAAGCCCCAGCCCCGGTGCGGAGCTCCAGGAGCAGGGATAATTCTGGGCAGCACCCATTCTGCACATTAACCCCACATCGCCCAGCTGCCGTGCGGGTGTGCAGCCTTTGCTGGTTTCCAATTCACTTCACGCAAATTTACATCGTACTCTCTGCGAGCAAAGCCCTTGTAAGCAGCATTTTTTGGGGTAAGGTTTACTCTCTTTAATTTAATGCAAGGTGGTGAAAGATGTGTTTCTCCCACCTTTAGGTTTCCTGAGCCTGACTTGCCACAGCTCTGGATGTGTTCTGTGTTCAGTATTCTTGGGAGCATTTGGCACAAAAGTGCTGAGCAGTTTTTTTTTTTACTGGTGCCTGTTTCCCCCCGAAACACACAGCACCTTTTGTAATTTAAAGGAATAGCAATTAGTTAACTAGTTAACCCCTAACTATCTACTAATATGTGCCTGTTTAAAGTTTTCCTTTCAGTTATGAAAGTGCAAAATAATATTAATTGTGTGGTCTTCACTCTTCTTGTTCTGTGAGAAGCTTAGAAGCTGTTACAGATTAAATACTCGTCAATTTATTCAGTGTTAGTAATGATTATGTTAGAGAAAATACAGGCATAGAGTGGGTTACTCTGTGTAGCCAGGTTATTTTGTTTTCCCTTTTTGTGGGATTTATTTTTCAAGTAATAACATCCAGTTAGTCAGCTATTGGGTGGACAAGCTGAATAGATTCCAACTTTATAAATGTTAATGCGTGTTATGAGTGGCCTTGAGTAATAATGGATGACAGTAGAGCATTCAATCAGAGAGGAAGCCTGAACCACTCCAGAGCAGCTCTGCTGCGTGCTTTGGGGAGGACGTGTGTGTTTCTCCATAACAGGAGAGAATCTGGCAAATGCAAAAAGCTCCTGGGGAAATGCACCTTTGTTTTTCCAAAGAACACAGCAGGCAAAGCCCTAGAATCACAGAATCATAGAAAGGGTTTGATTGGAGGGGACCTTAAAGATCATCTACTACCAACATCCCCTGCTACAGACAGGGACACCCCAGCCCAGCCTGGATTTGAGTACCTCCAGGGCATCCACAACTTTTCTGGGCAACCTGTGCCAGGGCCTCACCACCCTCAGAGTCAAGAATTTATTCCTAATATCAGAGCTAACCCTCCTTTCTTTCATCTGAATCCATTCTGCCTTCTCCTGTCACTCCAGGCCCTTGTAAATAGTCCCTCTCCATCTTTCCTATAGCTCTGCTCAGGTACTGGAATGCTACAATAGGGTCACCTCAAAGTCTTCTTTTTCCAGGCTGTGCAATCCAAATTCTCTCCACTTTTCCTCATAAGAGAGATGCTCCATGCTCATAATCATCTTGTGGCCTCCTCTGGACTTGCTGCAATAGATCCATGTCCCTCCTGGAGATGACTTCTCCTAATTAAGTACCTTTGACATGTGTGATGCCCTACCTTCCTTTATCAATCTGAGAAATCCAAGCCTTAGTCAACAGACAGTTTCTAACTATTATTCAGAAACTGAGCTCTGCAATGGGTCTTAAACTAGAAAAAAATGAAGCAGTTGTGGGTTGATACTTAAAAAACTGAACGAGACAGCAGCAATCCTCTAATCTGGTAGCGTTGAGTTAGCATGAATGATACTTGTCAGATGTCCCTGCAAGTATGAGCTGACACTTGTTTATTCCTTGCTAATTTAGGCACAAGCATTGTCTCATAAAGTTGTGCAATCTTTATTGGAAATATACAGGCATTTTTTTTCAACCAATGATGAGAATGAGAATTCATCTGCTCTTCATTTTTTAGTGTAATTATTTAACGTGTACATCTGACATTTGGAAACTTTAACTGAAATTAGTCTCTCTTAAATGTGTTTGTCACTAAGATTTAAATGGGTTCCAGTATATTTGTTTCATATAGTGGAGGAGGAGGAGGGGAAGTAACATTTGAAAGTTATCACTGCTTGCCTAAAAGCATACAAATGCTACCATATGTCCGGAGGTTTTACATCATTTATTAAGATGAGAAAATAACCTCACCATTCATACTTTGAACAAGATATCTAAAAGTGAAGTAGTATTTCCCTGAGAATGATATTGTGCAGTCTATTCAGTGTAGGAGAGGTAAGAGTGGTTGATTATCTCGACACAGTGTTGCCAAGAGCAATAAATCAGGTATTTTTAAGCTACCCTGTGAACAGGAATACTTTAATGTACCAGCACCCCTTGCCTTTCAGACTTGACTGGGCAGTCGTATTTTAAGATGTTTGTTACAGTGTATTTTTACTCTAACCTGCTTCCCAGAACATTTAATTGCGGAGGCGTCTAAGTGGTTAGCTGTCCTGGGCTAAGTGCACGACACTCGGGAGCCTGCAGGAAATCAAAGGATTCCTGGGCATGGGGTACAACAATCCTGCCAAACTTTGCTGCATCTTGTCATGGGAGGACGGCTGTGGGGCAGGAGGGTGCAAGCAGAGCTCCAGGAATATGGAAATGTGCCACCCTCCCTCTTGTGTCAATTCTGTACATGTAGCCAGAGTGCCCTGGGAGTGCTGATACTCCGTGTGCAGGGACACTTCAGCTTTGGGAAGGGTTTAACTGAAGGATTCTCCCTGTGAGCAGGATCAATTTGGGTGTTGGAGGCAAGGGACATTTCAGTAACAGAGCTGCTGATGTCTGTGACACGAAGGAATGAAGGTGTGCTGGTCGCTTTTTGTCTGCTCTTGGATGGTTTTAGTAGCTGCTCACGTGTGTTTTCCCAGCAGAGATCTGTGAGTGGGACCTTTAGGCTGTTGAGCAAACAGGAAGCTTAAAGAGCTTTGATGAGGAGTTACCAAGGTGGCACTTTTGGGAGTATTGGTCAGAAAAACCCTGAAAAGATTGTGCAGAGTTCTCAGACTGCCCATTTAATTGTAGTAATGGCTGTGATGCAGCTCCCTTAACAAAGCAGGTGGATGCATAAGAGAAAGGAAATGTTTGGGGTATAGAAGGAGTGAAATCATCATTGTGAATCTGTTAACTACTCCTGGAGCTTTATTTTTTTGGGTGGGTTTGTTTTTGTTAGTTTGGGGAGGGTTGTTTGTTTTTTGGGTTTTTTTTTTCCCCTTTAGCTGCTGTTGTTGGTTCCTCCTACACACACACACACACACATCCCATGCTGGTTGTTCCTCTCCAGCTACAGGTTGATAGGATTTCCACAGGAGTGTTTCACAATTGTCCCTGAGTGTGTGGGGGTGATAATCAGACAAGGGATGTTATCTCCCCATGCCATATTTGCCAAGGCTCTCCCTGAGAAACCCTGTAAGCAAAGACAGCCAACACAGCCTCTCATACAGTGGTGATTTCAGGGTGGATAACATGAGAATAAGTCAGTCTCTGCTTTTCCTCCAAGTCCTCCTTAGCCAGATCACCAGAAGATTTTCCTTAGGACAAGATAGCCGGCTTAGAGCAGAAAATTTAGTATTGCTGGAGTGCTTCTTGTTTGGAAGAGAATGTTTCTGTTGATCTTCTCCACATGTGCGCACAGTAGTTCTTCAAGACGTCATTTGTGGTCATTTTTTGCTAGAGAAAAGGTTCTGCCCAAGCAGACTTGGCCACAGTCACGTCACAGCAGCCAAGGTGTAAAATGGGGTGATGTACCCTGGCTGTTCAGGCAGGTGACAGGAGGACAGCATTGTCCCTGCTTAAGCACCTGATTGCTGAGCTGGTCTGGGTCAGGTGGCAACCCTGGTTTGGAATCTTGCTTGGCAGCATCTGCAGAGGGGTCTGGGCTGCCTGTGGAAGCTCAGAACATGGGTTAGGAGCCAAATGTCCCAGCTCTGTGTGGGAGGAGCTGGCTGTGGCTTCGTTCTAAATCTCAATTCTAGGTCCAGCCTTACTGGGAGTACTCCAAGCCAGGTTCCCCCGTGTTTCGTTGGGCAGCTCCTTGCAGGATTGGCTGTGCTGGCTCTTTTGATCATTTATGTCACATGCAGGGGTTGGGAAGAGTGCTGTTACAGACCAAACTCTGCTTTTTAAGGTCTGTGTTGGCAGTTTTGCTCAACATCTTTCAGGCAGGGACAGTCAAGCACATCTGTCCAGGCTGCCTCTGGTGCACCCTGTGGGGAGAAACCAGTTGGATTCTCAGTTTTCCATCTGTCTTTTATCCTTTAGCAAGAAGTCTTACCTCAGCATTTCTCTTTTTTTTCTATTGTTTTCGGGTTTTTTTGAGAAGCATAGAACACATTTCTTGCCCATGCTCTCCACACAGAAGTACAGGTGTGTTGTCAAAGTTGTATGCAGATTATTCAGCACAGTGAAGTAACTACAAGATACTTTCACATGACTCCAGAGATGGAGGAATTCCATGCTGGCTGAGCAATACAGAATTTCTCAACCTTAGGGGCAAGGGAATTTTGTAAGGTGTTTTTTATTTTTCCCTCAGTAATAGAGCTTGATTTGTTTGAACTTTAATAGTTGGGGTAGAAAAAGGCAACTGGCTACATCCCATTTTTCAGCTCAGAGAGCTTACACAGAATTACTGCTTGTAAATTCTAAGTGATGTTTAGATTGTTAAAGAACAAAGTGATTAAATTATATGATTTGGATCCTCTGAAGTCTTTCTAAAGATCTGAGTGTTGTTTGGTTTCGGTACGCTTGCTTTAGTGTTTGGTTAGGGCTCTTCATAAACAAAATACAAACATTATCTTTATTACTCACAGTGCTGCTGCATACTTGCGGTTTAGGTTTTGCCAACTATTTGCATTGTATAGCCACAGACTCTGTCTGGGTGGCGTAAACAAAAACAAAGCCTTTCTGTTCCTATCAAGACTTGTTTTCTCAATTAGGTGCATTAGTGTATCGTTCGGTAGAGAGGTAAGATTATGTCTGTGAGTGTGTGACTCTCCTCGAGTCTGAAGTGGCAAGAAACCACATCAGAATAGATTTACGTGTGTCTTATTAGCTGTGAGCACCCGCAGCATGATTAATGCTCTGCAAGAGAGACAGGCAAGGCTGTCTCTGCCCCTAGAAGCTCACAGTCTAGCACTGATAAGACTTGCCTTGTAATTTAGGAGGTGTGAAATTAATTTTGTGTTTATTAGTATTGTGACCCTCCTCTGGATGCAGTTCTGGGGTGCAGAAGCCGTTGTAGGCACATGAATCAGCCTGCACTGGCTTCACTAATCCATGCAAATCAAATGCCTCCTGCTAGCTCTGTAAAAGGTGCCAGATCAGAATTGTCCATGCTAAGACTTCTCTCTCCTGGAGCATGCCTTGAAAGAAATTTCAAATAATGGGTTTCAGGAATGGCACGCTCATTTAAAAGCTCACATGTGCATCCATTATGGAGTCACCAAAACTCATAATTCTGGACTGCCTTTTAAATTGAACAGGGCAGGAATAAAAAATGCACTGGAGGGCAAGCCATAGTTTGTACCCATGGCCACACTGTGCCTATGAGTTTTGCAAGAAAAAAGTTCTATATTTTATTATGAGTGGTATGTGACATTCCTGAACTGCCGTTTCCTGACATCCCCACACACTCCCCCTTCCTATAGCTCTTCTTCATAGGATTGGAGAAACAAAATGTGTAATTGTGGAGAAGTATTTGTTCTTCGTTCTTGATCATGTTCCCATCCCATGCTTCAAATTGTATGTGCAAGTGTTGGCATTTTCAAATGGAATTTCCCATCATCTTTTCTTGAACTGTTCCAGCAATTCTGAAAATGTGAAGGATGTGTGACTTTTTTGAAAGCAAAGCAGAATTTCAGTTTTCAAAGGCTACTTTCAGAAATATTTCTTAAGCCATTCAAGTAAATAAATAGTAGTAATATGTGTACTAATTCAAAGCCATTGTGTTTAGAGGAGGTTTTCTACAAAAATCTGTGGTGTTTAGAGAAATCCCTAATGATTTTGCTAAGTGCATAAGTATATTATTTTCTGTACTTGGATAAAAATTACTCCCTACCCTTAATATGATTTTGTAGCCAAGTGCCTAGATAGAAGGCTCTCTTTTAAATTTGCCACTGAAACAACTGAGAAGACCTACTAGAAAAGATAGGTTTTAGCAGCTACTTAAAAACATCACAGCAAAAATAAAGAAAATTATATTCATATAATAATAATAATATTTAAAATATGATTAATATCTGGGACTGAGATGTAAGAGCTTTTCTGTTTAGTGGCTGAGAATGTTACTGCTCCAATCAATATTGGTATACAGTGATATTTGCCAAAGGAAAATGTTCTTTTCCTTTCTGTACCTTTCTAACGCCTGCAAGAAATGGCCACTGTTTGCCATGGAAGGCTGGGAATTAACTTTACCAAGTGATATATATCATCTATAGGACAGTTAAAAGTCCCTACTATGCTCTGCCATTGTATGCTAAAATTAGGAGGATAGACATTTGAGAAGTTTGGTTTCTACACAGCAGTTGAGGAATTATTTAGCCAGAAATGTAAAAAAGCCCAACAATCTACAGCCTGTGGTAATCTGTTATGTAATAAGTAAAGATGACCACAGCTATGATAAAAATGTTGGTTTACCCTTCAGGAAGAGATATTAAGCATCTTCTCTGGCTAACTTCTGGAAACGTGCATTCTGTTTCTACTTGGAGCTTATTCTTCCTTGCAAGTAAAATTAAGGAACATCCGTGATTTTTGTCTTGAGGAAAGCGAGGGGGAACTGGCCTTCTTTGAGGTTGTGAATATCAATTAAAAAATTGGTATATTCTTAGTATACCACTAGACTATCTCAAAATACTGGTTGCCACAGTGGCACTGATCTCTTTGCAGGAGAATTTCTATTGCTGCGTTTTGAGGGATTTTTAGGGTTTGTTGGACAGTTTCAGTTGCTGTGTTTTAGAGAGTGATTCCAGTGGGTGCTGTTGCCTAGTAATCCTTCAGTCCTGGGTGGCCATTTCAAAGACATCTTCTGAGTTATTTTGTTCCCCCTCACATGTCCTGCAAGTGAGGTGAGACTGTGAGATGTTGTAAGGCTGGGATAATCCACATGGGATGCACTGAACCTGCCTCTCACCAGGCACTGCAAAGTTGTCTGGGCTTTTGTCCTACCTGGCAGAGGCGTGGGTGAGCCTGGGTACTGAGTGATGCCAATTAAAAAAAAAAGGAGGAACAGCTTCCACAGGGATGTAGCAGGGAGGTTGTTGGGCCAGCAACTTCATGTTTGAGATGGTCAAAGGGGGTCTTCCAGAAAGGCTGAGGGATTTGTCTCCCATTTTTCTCCTTCCCCCACACGCACCACTGGAAAGTCACAGCAGCTGCAGTGGGCTCGACAGAAGTTTTCTGTCTGTCTGGGAATCGCGTCCTTAAGGCTCGTGGTTCAGCTGAATTCCTGAACATGCTGTATACCCGTCCTTTATACAGAGAGTTTTAATGGGCACGTGCAAGAGAATTACTATGGGAAAGATCTGGAGTTGTTTAGGGGGAGGAATTGATTCCAAATGATGCCTTGCTGTAGCTTTATTGTGTTCTTCAGACAGGGAATTAAATGACATTTTCTCCATACTAGAAGCTTGGAGGCAAAGATTCACTTACTTTTTAATTATCAAAATCAGTGGTTCCTTACTAGTACAAAAATGCATATATCCTTAGTTGTCTATCTAACTAGTAATGAATAATGCATAGGTTTGCTCCCAAGTATTTATGTTGGCCTCTTTAAAAGAGGTTTTATGGTCTAAGCCCCTTATGCTTTTCCCAGTATCTCATAGCTAAATGGCTATTCCAAAGTGTGAAAAACCCAGTGTTCAACAGCCATTTTTCCATGACCTTATCTCGCTCTTACAGGAAAAGACAAGGAGATATTAAGTGTTTTTCTGTTTGACTTAGTCATTAAATAAGTTGTCTTTATTAGAATGCCTAATAAAGCATCTGTGCTAAAGTGGTAAATCACGTATTCCCTGGACATGCATCCTTGAGCTAGTCCTGCCTGAAGAGACTACGTGTGGTCTAATATCTAATTTTCATTACTAACAGCAGTCTTTTTACCACTGGAGCAAAAGGGCATCTAACAGATGAAGACAGATTTTGTTCAAAGATGCTCATCTTTTCCTTGTTATAATAGGGAAAAAAAGTTAAAGGAAGAGGAAAGTAATTGAAAGGATTTAATTTCCCTGAATTTTTAGAATTTATTATATCGATTAACAAAATTGCTGCGTTTTACAGCAGAAACTTTTTTATATGAAGGCAGTAATTGTAATTAATTTTTAGTTTGTGCCACATATTTGATGATAGCTCTGATTCATGCTATTATATTCTCTCTTCCTTCACCCACAGCAAAACAAATTTAATTTGATTCATACCCTTACACAAAAAAA
>VWZN01007382.1:156250-177055 GCA_013396955.1 Regulus satrapa
GGGTTTTTGGTTGTTTTTTGTTTTTTGGGGGTTTTTTTGTTTGTTTGTTTTTTTGGGGTTTTTTTTGCGTGCGGAAGCTGAAGTGACTTTTAAATCGCCAGCCTAAGCGCGATCGCTTTGCGTTCTGCGTGTTAAAACTAGATATGACTTCCCACGTGCCTGTTACTTAATATCCTCCCGGTGCTGGGGGGAAAGAAAGTAATGCACTTCAAGAGTTCCCTTCAAAGCAGAAACATAGCGATAAATATGTGGAGGTGTTGAGAATGCTGGCTTTTGCAAGGCTTCCGAATGTAGTGTGATCCGAGAAACCACGTTGCCGTGTGAGGGTGTATAAAAACCTTTCTTTCAATTACGTTTAAATACGGTGCACTAATTGCTGCATTGAATACTGCCTGCAAGTCAGATGGGGAACAGTAGTGTCTGTAATACATTGCAGACCTTGCGTTTGGTCAATAAGCTAAGAATGGATATGTTATGGGGAAATTGTAACCTGCGTTTCAAATCTGCTGTTAAACTTTGTAAGCTTTATTTTTACTTTCTTTTTAAGCTGTAACTTCTTCGACATGGGTTTGGGAAGGTCTTTGGTTACAGGTTGAAAGGTGTCACGAAGAGTATGGTTTCTCTGTTGGTTCTGATGCATAAAATGCTGCTTCTTATTTTTATATATGTTGCTTTCATCTGTCTCAGATCCCCATGTGAAGATTTCTCCAAAAAGGGAAAAAAGAAACTAGCTCGTGTTGAGATTGCATTTCTGTTATGAAGCTTGTCTTAATTGTTCAAAGGCCTTTCTCTCTTTCCTAATACAATTTTCGGAAGCTCTTTGAACAATGCTGTATACAAAAATAGAGCTCAAGGTTGTTGTGTAGCTAAATTTATTGCAAAAACGAGTAGGAAATGTCTAATAAGAGGAGCAATAAAAAGAATAGATGGTGAGATAAGCGTGTCTTCCAGAGGCACTCTGGCGTCACAATTCGAGAAGAGCATAATCCAACTTCTGAGTCTCCTCCTGAGCCCAGGTGTGGCAGGGCACCATGTGAGGGAAATGTTCTGTTTTCAGGCTTGAGCACACGGCTCTGAGGTTCTGTGATTGTGGTGGGGCTGGGGAGCAGCTCCCTGCAGCTGGGTACGTTTTTACTTATAGATTTACCAATTAAAATTCCAGAGGAAGAATTCATAAGGTTAGCATTCTTCCCAGAGGTCCCCCCGGTCCCTTCCCCCCACTCTCCCAAAAATAAGAAGCACATACTACTCTGTTGAAGTAGTTAGTGCTTGAAAAAGTTTTGACTGTAGTCGATTTGTCGTCTATTATTAAAATGATCAGTCTCTTCCCACTGGGTTTCGCTCACCTGTTTTGAAATACTTGTATGAGGTGAGGGCTGACTGATTTAAGCATAAGCTAAAATTTCGAGAATTAAATAAACATGTTCCAGTCAAATTCTGTTTAGATCATGTCTGTTACTTGTACTTTGGTTTGTGTCATGCTGTTGACTGTTCCAGTTAATTCATAAAAAAAAAAAACAAAAAACTGACGTATTGTAGTATATGATCTCATGCAAAACCACATTTTACTCTCATTCTCTTAGTAAGTTTTCGCTGTCTGATTTTTAATGTAATGAAATGAAATGCAATGAAAATATTTCTGTTAAAAAAAAAAGAAAATGCCTGGAATTACAAAATGCTTTGAGAGAATCTGAAATTTTAACCGCAACAAGTAAATTTTGTTATGTGTCATAACAGTTTTTGCTCATTATTGCTAGTGGTGTTGCCTGACTGATGTAGAGAAGGGCGAACATGAGAAAGATGAGGAATGGATAAAATTAACTTTTTTTTTTTTTTGGGGGGGGGTGGTGTAGTTTTTTGTCAACTTAGATGCTGAAAATATTATATGGTTGGTTCACCTCCATCCCTGATTTATTCAGTAGTTTGGTAGCGCTTCAGCAGTGTGTGGGCTCTGTAAAATGTTTTTCACTGTGTGGCCAGCAAGAGAGCGTGGAGATCCCTCCTCGTGTCTGATAGGGCAGCACGGCGTGGTGACACCCAGAATTCTCAGATAGCAGCAAGTTCTAGACTCATTAATTTGGATGTTCCTAGGCCGTGTGCCAGTGCATGCCACCCTCCTCTCCTCCTTCACACATCACACACACACCTCGGGACCTCCTGGGCAGCGATAACTTTGGTTTTTTTGAGTGAGAGATCAGAAATTGCTGCAGTAGCTACAGTGAGCCATGGAAACCTCAAATGTGTGGCGTTTACCACCCTCGCCCTGTAGCATCTTGAAGTGGTTGGATGATTCCATGAGGTGTTTGTGTCTGAATAAAACACGTGCACACTCCCGAGTGTGGCAGTGAGGGATTGCTTCTGGCCGTACCACGGTTCCCTGTCTCTTAGACATTACTCTTTCCCCTGCCCGGGAATTGGGGGCTGGGTTAGCTGTTGCACTTCTAGTTAGACTTAATTTAGGGAGAGATTTTAATAATCTGTAACTTGTTTCCAGTTCCTGAAGATATGTTACATTTACTACCTGGCAAAGGAAGGAGGAGTTGCCCTTTAGATGACTTTTCTTCTCTGCAGTCCTTTTAGCAAAATTTTCCCCTTTATATTCTAGTTCTATTGAGGTTTGAAAACTGATTTCTTGACGTAGAATCTGTTGTCTACACATGCAGAAACACTTTGTTCATCTATCTGTACACTTTGTTCATCTATCTGTAGTTTTATTATTGCAGATAGTTCTTCTGCCCTATACTTGTTAGAAATGCAGTGTAACATGATTGGAGTAGTTTTCTTTGGGGGGGTTATCATGCTTGATTTGTTCTTACAAATTACTTGACACAGCTGAAAAGTTGAGCTGGTATTATTTGTTTGCTTGGGATTTGAGAGAAAGATGAGACATCTTTCAAAAGACGCGTGTAAAAGACGTAGCAATTTTATAGGCTTGCGATAGGCTGTTAATATTTCTTTAAATGTCTTGTTGAAAATCCTCAGCACCAATAAAAATAAGTTAAACCTCAGCTTCTGCATGGGCAGGCTGAGGTGGAGAGCATATCTAAATCCTCCTGTCTCCTATATATGATAAATGTGTTTTATCATTGGTTTCAATTCATAATGCCAGAACATAGTCATCAACTCATTTCTGTGAAGATCTTGTATTGCTCATAAAGGCTGATGAGCAGTAGAGATTTAAATAAGTGATTTACTGCTACAAATAACAGTATCTTAGAAGTTCAACAGTCCCAGGACAGAAAAATCTGCTTTTATGATTCAGACGGATGATGTAAAGTTCAAGAATGAATTGACTCAAGCAACCTTACAGAGTTGCTGGATAGCTTTGAAGCTGACGATGGAGTGATGACCTACAAACTGTTCTTTCACTTTCGCACCTACTTTCTGGCACACTGGGGGTTCTCTGGACCACCATCCTGCCCAAATGGTCGGGCTGACAGTTGTTAAGCAGCTCCTGGTGGCTGTTCCTGACCTGCTCCCAGCGATAACTGGCGCGGGCCTGTTGTGCAACTCCCAGCAGAAGGGCTCGCCTTGTCTAGGCTTGCCTAACAATACAGATGCTGCTGAATCTGACTATTCCTGGTGATCGGTTTGAACTGAAACTATTTGTCCAAGAAGAACAGTTTAAGCCTTCTTTTCAAGTTTGTGTACTGTTATATCCCCGCAGTGTCTCAAAAGTCAGATCATCGTGTTGCCTGAACACTTTTGGAAAGGTGGGACTGGGTGTGGCTCAAAGGAGAACATGCTCTGTAATCTCCTAGAAATTTTTCTTTTTTTGAGTCTGATTTCTTTATAAAGGTGAACACTTTAGTCTTTGACTATAATATAAAACAATGAGATGTGCTGCTGTAAGCATCCAAGTTTAGGGAAGAAGCTGTAGCTGTTCTTTTAAAAAATAGACTATATTAGCACAGCTCAGACTATGTATTATGAGGTATTGAACCAGGGAAACTAATGATCTGACAGAATGATTGCCTAGAAGTACTGAGCAAGCAACATGTTTCTCAAATGGAAGTGCTCGCTGACTTTCTGTGTAGCCCTGTTTGGATTCTTCCCTGCTTCTAAAATGTGCTTTATTTCTCTTGTGCGAGAGCACAGGTGAACTCTGGAGCATCTCAACCATCAAGAAGTAAGTTTTCTAGGACAAGTTCTTACTAGTGCCTGCATCCATGTTGAAAATTTGTGGCTGTCTCCAGAGTTTTTTGTAGATGAGGGAGAATAGAACCCCCTTCGTTTTGAATATGTGAGCTCGAACTCGTGTTACAACAGTACATGCTTGCTTTTAGTACTAGGCAGTGATGCAACCCTCAGCAAATCTGCAGACTGGAGTTATTTCATACATAATGAGTCAACACAGAGTCAACACAAAGTCAACATCCTGAAAAAAACCTGATGTTGGCCTTCTAATGGTCCCTCTACACTCCATCTTTACAATGATGCCGCCTAATACATGCACAAGTATCTTTCTGCAGAATTTTGGGTTTCTTTTTGCACATCACTTTGTGCTCTTGAGAAGTCATGAACTGTAGTTATTATGTGATGAGGTTTGTCTGTTTCATAATCATCTTGAACCAGATGTTTCACTTTTCTTCACCATCAGAAATCTCTCCTATAAATAGATGCATAGTGCTGTGCAGTTTTGTGTAGCTGTCTTGGTCGTGGTGAAGCAGCGTGTTTATAAATCGGTGCTCATTTTAAGAGCAACATCTGGTCTAAATTTTGTAGCCAGCTGTTCACACCTTAAGGAAAACATCACTGGTCTGGATGGCTTGTGAATAATTAAATATTTGTATTTTACTAATCGTTTGGTGCCCTTGTCTAACAAGTGTGGGGTTGGGCAATACACGTGAGATGATTTCTACTGGCAATTGTTTCTATTCTCTACCTTCACTGCAAATACTTGGAGCAGTTGCTCCTTTGAGAGGCCCATTTTGCTTTGTGCTTTTAATTTATTGGGGGAGGGAACAGATATTAAAACCCTGAATAACAACATTTAGTCGAACAGACTTTTATTATGCTTATACTCAATCCTTTAAATTTCAGGCTTAGTTTAAAATTGTGATATTGAGATAAGGAAGGTTTAGCATTTGGAGGTGTGTTTTACTGAATGGGATTTGAATGCTTTGAATGGGAGATGGTCATGTGAAATCATTCTTTGGTTCTGTGCAAAAACTGGAGGTGTTTTCCAGCATCTACCTGCAGAGACAAAGGGGAAGCTTGTGTGCTAGCCAGCTAGGAAGAAAAAGGGTGAAAAAATTTGGTATGTGAGGAGAGAAGAGAGTTGACCATCCTGATTGTTTCTGGAGGCACTGTGGAAATCAAAAGAATTGAAAATTTGATGGGTTTTGAACGATTTCCTTGATTCATTTAGCACGTGGGAAGAGTCCACATTCAGGCAAATCTTGCGAGTTGTATCTAAATTCACTAATCAGTAAGATGACAGCCTTTGAATGGAGGAGATCCTCATGTGGCATCAGCGAATATTTAATTCCTCAGACCTATGGCTTTGTTAAGCTTCTGGATGAATTAACGAATATGTAATTATTCATCATTAATGACTGTTTGTAGCATCACTAATCACTTATCAGTGCACAAGTCTTAAAATCTGTTTAGTATGTCTCTTGTTTAGGTGCCTAATAAAGCACTGACTTCTCAATGAGTAAAGGGGGGTAAAAATGTTTTGCTGGATATATTTTGTGTGCTGGTGGTAATCAGTTTGTATTTTGCTTACAAATAGACTTCTTTTTGGGAGCCTGCTCTTGACATAGTCCCTAGTGAGTGGAAAAAAAAAATTCAGATTATCATCAGTAATTAGCGCTTCAAATTCATCTCTAACAGCAAAACCAGCCTCCAGGGTGCTGGCTCCCTAAGCAGGCGGGTGTTTTGCCCTGTGCAGTGGCACAGGGATGAGGTGCCAGGGTTTGGTGGGCAGCAGCTGAACCGGGCACGCTGTGACGGGTTGAGCTGGAGCCGTGGCCCGGAGAGCTCCACGCCTCCTCCGAAATTCCTCAGGGGAGGAAGGAGTGGACGGGAAGCCTCCCTCCCCACAAGCAGCTGTGGAATGAGGATGAAATCCAATGTTTATTCTTTCTCCCGGAAACTATAGGAAATGTAGCACTCACGTACATTGCATAATAGTGTTTGCAGTTGAGATAGGGAAAGCCTGAGTAGGGCGCAAGGAGAGAGGTGTAAAAAACTGTGTTCTCAGGAGCAGCCACAGGATGGGCTGTGAAGGTATTTAGCTGCTTTATCGGGGAACTGATCCTTGCTTCAGGGATTCTGAGCATCCTTAGAAGATTTTTGACCTCCCTTTAGTAGGTGCCAGCTGAGCTGCAGTGCAATGTCTTGGGAGCATCTGTTGGTGCAGGCAGACAGGAGGATGTGCCCTGTGGCTGGGGAGAGGAACTGGAACTTGAGTGGCTGCTTTGTTTCCACTCTGCTGCCCTGGCCCAGGCAATCTTTCGGTGGAAGCTGCCTGTAATTTATGTGTCTTGTAAAGGAGTTGCTCACTTGAGTGCTGTAGTGGTGCAGTCTCCTCTGCTGTTATCAGCTACAGGAGCTTGGCTCTGCTCTGTGATGCTCTCAGATGGCTGAGAAGTTGAAATGACTGATGATACCCAATCTTCACATACAGAACATGAAAATGCTGCCCTGTGTCAGGCAGGTGTAGTGTGAGCTTGTCTCTCACTAGTGACGCCACTTTACCTGGGAGATCACCTGCCTGTCTGGAACTGCTCAGGAACTGTTTGTTGAGCAATATCAGGCAGGTCTCACTAAAGCTTCCTTTAGTACAGCAGCTGGGAAAGGCAAAAATCTCCTGTCATATTCAGAAAAATCAAAGTGCTTTCTTCCCAACTGGCTCGTGGCTGTAGGAAGAATGAAGCTCCACTGTGAAATCCATATATTAATTTAGTGGAAGTGTGCTGGTGTGAGGGTGTTGCTCCAGGTTGCAGCTGCCTTGCTGGTTTTGTTCAGCTGATGGGGAGGAATGGCCCTTTCCTGGGTGTGAAAGGTGATGCCTTCCACAAGGTGTGTCAGTAATAGCGCCAAGGTAGGAGAAACCTTTATGTAAGAAGGAGCTGAAATGGGCCACTTATTTCATTACACCACAAAAGAAAGCTCTTATGACTGTTATCCTATCTAGGTGTCTCTTTCTTGGCAATGATGTGTTTTAGTAGCACTATTATATAACCAAAATTCCCCTTAAAACATTTGTGCATCATACTCTAGAAAATGAGTACAGAAGGTGGTAATATACTTGAAGTCTCTAATTGCCTCTTAAGTATGAAGTACCGTGGCATGTCTTGCTCTCTTGTTAGGATTCATCTGCTTGGTTATCTGATCTGGTAGATGAGGGAGGAAGGAAAAAAAACCAAAACTGTATTGGCAAGCTGAGTGCTGTGTTTTCATCAGGATTTTCTGCCCAAAGAGTTGCATGTTGTAGCCAGAATGCCTCTCAATAATTTGTAACTTCAGGGATTGTTTGGTTTGGTTTGAACACTTCAAATTGCTTTTGCTGCCTGATAAATTTGCCTACTGGAACTTTCTTATTTCTTGGCTGAGGTTAAAAGCAATGCTGTGGTGGAGGAGCAGTGTGCAATTCAATACCACAGAGGTACACATCAATTAAAAGGTGCCTAGATATGGGCAAGGAAGCTTAGTCAAATACTCATCTAAGGGAGGCAGGGGGGAACCCCAAACAAAAAGCTTGTATGTTGTAGATAAAATTGCTTCTTTGTGATAGCCTGGAGCATCAAACCCATGGGGAAAACTATTCCTGGGATGTCAGATAAATTTGCTTTTAAAGGGTTGCATTCAGTAACTCAGTTAGGAGCAGTGAAGGTTCTGCTGGATGTCCTGAGCAGTGTAGTTCTGTAGTCAGACCAAAGGTGTTTTCTTCCTGGAATCCAACCTTTACTTTTCCTGATTTGTTTGGTGCAGAGTTGCTTCTTTGGCATCTTATGCTTGTAAGTGCAATTTCTATGGAATTTCAGAGATCGGTCTTTTGGGATGTGCTGATAAACAAAAGTTGTTAAAAGAGCTTGCTTAGCAGACACCTTGATTTCAAAACAACACACCCACTTCATTGTGATGCTATTCAGGGAAATGATTCAGTGCAGTTTCAGTGAGTTTAAACAATGGCCTAGTGGCACACCTATTTTGTAGAAAGCAGAGTTTTAAATGGGATGCCTGTTTTCTGCAAGTCTATACATAGCTAAGAGCTGCAAGGTGATACTTCGTAGTATAGATGTCCTGTACAGAGCTTCTCTCACTGCGTTCTATTTTCCCATGCACTGAAGACTGCCAAGCGAATTGGAAATATTGGAATGATTTGTTGCATCCTTCAGGTTTTGCTTTCAGAACTGTTTTATCTTGCCATAAAACACAGCTAGGGCTGAGTTGATTCACACACAGTATATACAGCCAAGTCCATTTTAAAAGGTACACTTGGTTTAGGGTAACCCCAAAGGGTTTTGGGGTGGGGAGGGGGTTTTGGTTGGTTTTTGTTTTTTGTTTTGTTTTTTTTGCCTGCTCTGTGTGCAGGCTGTAATAACATAACAGGTTATTTATCTTTATCTCTTTGCTGATGGCCAGTTTGGGTTGCAAATAGTAAAACACAGCGGACAGCTCACGGCGTGGAGCCCAGCTTGCAGCCTTCAGTTCTGCGCATAAATTTGTGTTCAGGAGCAGCAATAGTAGAGCTGAGGCTGACCGTGAGTGGCAGGCTGCGGTGATGAAGATGTGTGTGAGCACACCTTCCTGCTGAGCACTGGTTTGTCAAGGCAGAATCCCAGCCTGGGCTCTCAAAACAGTGTGAACTTTGTCTGCTTTATCCCTGCTTCATCCCTGCCCACGTGCAGCTCGGGCACGCATCTCAGTGTGACTGTGCAGAGCATGGGTACTGTACAAATGAGTCAGTTCCTGTTCCTTTGGCTGAAGCTTCGTTAGGAGTTCTCAAAAAAGTACTTCAGAATGTGGATGTGGTCAACACAGTCATTTTCCAGGCATCTTAAAGGAAACCCACATCAACTGTGAAAGTGACCTTTGAACTCCTCTGTCCTGCCACTGGCAGAACTCGGGTGGTGCTGGATGGGAAGGCAGCTTTGCTTCCAGCTGTGTCTTCCCTCACCATTTGCACTTCTTGCCGTTTAGATTAAGTGCCTGGTTATTCTTCTGAAACATTTCCAATAGCCTGTCTGTGTATGACTGATCACTGGTGGGGAGTCAGCTACAGACGTAGTTAGAAACAGCTTCTGATAAACTTTGGGTCATGTTTAGTTCTTCACCATGTTTTAGTATTGAAAGCAGTTAAAGCCAGTAGAACCTGTAGTGTTATTTCTGAGTTCTTAAGGCAGAATGTGGTGAAAAACACTTGTACTGCATCTCCTGGGGTTTATTATATAGCTTCAGCTAAGTAACTTCTCTCGAAGCCATCAATTATTAAGAGTCTCTCTTTTTGAGATGTCAGAGGGATTACTTTCACTGAAAATGTCTGCCTTGTACTATGAATCTCTTGTCTATTTAGAATGACTTATTTTTAAACAACTTTATCAGAGCCTTCCTGCCTTATACCATGGAGATTTTTTTTTGTGTGTGTGTCTGTATAATGTTTGCATTTATGGGCACCAGGATCTAGGCTCTGAAGAGCATTACCTCCAAAATTACTATTTTGATGTACTTCCTTTCCTTTTTTGATATGTGCAGCTCTGCCATCCAGTTGTCATCTTGTGCTGATGTTTGTGCTCTTGCAGTGCACTGGATTTCCCAGCTATCCAGTGATGCTGTGTGAGGCATTCTGCCAAGCAAAGGGAGATGCTTCCCCTGGGAGCCTTTGGAAGGCTGCTGCAGTGGGATGGCAAAGCAAGTCTCCAAATGGGAACATACACTTCATTTAGAAGAAAATGCTGCTACCAGATGATGGGGAAAAAAGCTTTGAACCTGTGTTGGAACATAGAATTCCTGGGTCACTTATCTGGAAATCTGTGCATTATTTACAGTGCTGACTGTGCTGTATAGGTACAAAACAATTAGAGTGGAAAAGCTGTGTTATCCATAACTCTAAAGCTTGTAAATGAGTGACTCTGCTTTATTAGTGAAGCATTGAGCCTTCCTTACAACATTTGACAGGAAAAAGGAATTTTGTTGCATTACTTGGTGTTTATATCAGTAGTTGGGAATCTCTTATGGGCAGAGAGATAAAGACTCAGTCTGAAGCTGATCATGCCATTAGCAGATACAGAATGGAGAGTCAAGAGTGCCTGTCGTCCTTGCTGCCTATCAGAAATGTTCATGCATGTGTTTTTGTTTGGCTTTCCCCACTCACCTTTAGAAAGGAATGAGGATGAATGAGACTGGCTTTTTGATAGTAATTCTTGTGTTACTGCTGTGCATTACAAGCTATCAGGCTTAACTAGATTTTACCAAATGATTTATCAGTATAAATCTACCTCGTGTGTTTAAAGTAAGTTCTGATAATATTTAGAATTTTTAACAGCTGTTATGCTTGCAAAGGCGATGTTTCCTTCATCTGGTATTAAGAACAAAAGTATGCAGTGTGAGCTCTGAATTTAACATGGCCACATTTCAGTTCTGTTAAATTTAAGCTTTCTCAATGTCATCTTGACCTGTAATAGGAATCCAGTTCTAAAGGCTTTGCTTCAGAGATTAAATTTAATTGCAGTAATGCATCTGACACATTCCTGACTGTTGTACAGTATTTTACAGTGAATGTTTCTTTCCTTGGCCAGGTAACCTTGCATTTAGATAAACTACTGTGCATGAATATAGAACTCTCTGCCACTTACCTGTGCTTATTGCAGAGATTGCTACTGATATTTTTCTTTTTAGACCAACAAAACATGTAATGACACACTTATGTCTGTGTGTATTGCAGCTGTGGAGAGATGGAGACCACTTCACTTGTGAAACAAATCTTTTTTCCTGCAGTGCACTCTTCTTTCACAGTACTGATGCAAACACACCTGAAATGGTTGGTCTGTGTCCACTGCTTGCTCATTCATACTTAAGTTGCCTTTGAGTTTTGCCCTTTTGAAATGCCTGTAGTGTTCTGATGTACTGTAAGTTTTTTGGGTTGCTTGATCATCCTCAGCTGTCCTGATCTTTAAAGCCCTACCTTTTAGAGAAGTCTCTGCTGTCATTTCTTCGTGCTGCATCTCTGATTATGAAAAGGCCCTTTTGGGCAGCGAGTTGTTGAGTTGGAATAGGCCTGATTCAAAAATGTTCTACTTGAATACCTTTAAAGTATGTGGAATACAAAAAACCAAACAATCCCACAGAGCCCTTAAAACTTCTCAAAAGAATAACCAGGACTTGTTCCTGCTCTGCAGTGGTGTTTCTAGGAGTAAGAATAGATGTTTGCATTTAGAATATATGTCCTATTAAGTAGTTGAATTTAACATTGACTAATGAGTGGGCATTGCAGTAAATCAAACTGGGTGAAATAGGGCAGGTATAGCCTGGCTTTCTGTAATACACTCTGTCTTGAGTTGGTATTTTAAATATGTGTTGGGAATCAGGAATAATGGCTTTTCAGTGGAGTTCTGCACTTGGAACCTGCGGTCACACACTCTTGAAGCAGTGCTTATTCAGGCCACATCAGGAATGCCATGAGAAGCTCCAGTTAAATCTGCTGTTGTAACTCAGTGTTTATAACTCTCCAAGAGACCTTCTCAAATTGCAGAATGAGTTTAATCACTGTCCACCACTACACACTGTAGTAGTGGGGTGTTAATCTCAAAGCTTTGATAGCAGATACTGTTTAATACACAGCTCAAAATTGAGACCACCTTGTGATTGCTGTGGTCTGCTGTTCTGTCATAGTCTGAACCTATTAGCAATCCATACAAGGTTAGGTTTTAGTGATATTCCATACTATCCAGGATTCCCCTTCAAGAGGCCTTGTTCAAACCCACTGGCATGCTTGTCCTTATTCTTTTTCTCAGTATTGTGAATTCCTGTCACCATAGTCACTGCCTGCCCTGAATAAATTTGCCTTCTTCGTTTTAAGGTCACCTTGGTGAAGGACAAATTTTTTTCCTGTTTGTCCTGGATATACTTTTGAATTTTTGAGTATTCCTGAGATTCTTGAGGTATCCCAATTAATTGGATACTTGTGTGAGTTACTTTTCTGTTCTTTCCAGTCACATCTTACACAACAGTCCTGGGCTAATTTTTGACTTTTTCTTGGAGATGGTCTAAAAACAGTTCATGTTATGGAAAAACTAAAAGATAATCTTGGCAAGATTCTGAGTGGGTAAAACAGCCTGGAGATTGTATCTAGAAGATGCTTCTCCAGCTGGTGCCTCCTCTATTCTGTTTCGTGGGAGTTATATCTTACAAAATATTTCTATAAGTTCAATCTTCTCTTCCAGGTTCTCTATTTCCCCTTTGGAAAAAAGGGATTAAGTTAAAGTTAAGTTTAAATATCATAATGCGTTCACTTGAGTTTTTTGACCTACTAAAGTTGTGGGTTTGTGGTTTTTCTTCAGGATCCCATTTAAGACTTACCCCGGACTTCTGTGCCTTTTTAGCATAGTTAACTGTGACATTTTCTGGGAGTTCACTGCTCAGCACTCGCTGTGTACAAACTGCTTTTGCCCTGACGGATGCAGCCCCGTGCTTTGGCTCCCTCTTAATTATCTGTATGATGTCAAGCATGAGAGGGCAGCCTGGCTTTGACTTACACGTGTCACTCCAATGTTAATGGCCTTATTGCACAGCTCTGTTGGTGGCCCATGTCCCAGATCCAAATGGGCCTTTCTGCTGAAAAGCTTAAAGAAGGTAAAGCAGTACTGACAGCCATCTATCTCCCCTCCCAAGGCACTTGTTTTGTCTTTGCTTACCTGGCTGCTCCTGTGAAGTGTGTGTATGTATTTATGCAGAAGGAGCAGGGGATCTTAATTTAAATGGTTGTTTCAGTAAAACACGATCTTCTTGTTTCCCTTGGGATTCTCAGTTCTCTGTGTACCTTAAAACTTCTCTGCTGGTCAACTTCTGAGAGCTAGAACTGTGTGACTTCTTCCACAGTGTTCCTTGGAGTACCAACCTGGAAGAATCTTACTGGCTTGAAAAGCATTGATGCCACTGTCCCTTACACATCACTATTCCTGCTTTCTCCTAAGTCAAATATAGAATATTGCCTATCTAGAACTGCATGAATTGGTGTTTGTAACCTGCGTGTGACTTGCTGGTGACTATTGCATTATACAGATTTAATGCCAGTAAATATTACCCTGGGTTCTGTAGAAGAGATGCCTATTTTTAGGAAGTTTCTTAGCACACTGTACCTGTTGCTCTTCTGCTAAACATATTTCTCTTCACCGTTTATGGTCTAAAGGAAGCAAAGTCATGTGAGCTGTGGGATAAACACACATTTAGGTCTCTGTGGCACAGTAGCATGCTGTTGTCATGTGATAATCTTCAGGCAAGATAAAATGTGCCCTTGGCTTTCAGATGTCTTTGCGAAGGTTTCTTAACACTTGAAGAGTTGCGAATCTTATTTTTGGTCGTTGAAAGGTGCTTCATCTTCTAAGCAATTTGCAGGACACTTACCTAAACCACCAATTCTAGTTTAATTTCAAATTTTTTGAAGACCTTAACTGCATCTGTACTGTAGTCTGGTCACTGTGTTCAGATTTCTAGGCTTCTGAGGGCTTTAATGCCCCCTGATTATTTTTTTATGTTCACCTTAAGACTATATGTGTTTTTATTGAAGTTGTAGACTGCATTTTCTTTCACACTCTTGTAATTTGACCGCTTGTGTTTCTCGGGTATAGATTGCTGGTGTATAAGATAACAATTGTGATACTTTGGGTGGACTTGCTCTGTTTTCTGGGATGGTTCTAGCACCTACCGGGGGAGAGCAAGGTGGCCGTCATCTAAACTGCATGGCTTGGAGGGATAAATTGAGCACCTCTGATTCATAAGGCACAACAATGCCCAAACCTTGCTTGTAGTCCAGATTGGTAATCCTGTAGGTTTACAATTAACAGGTTTAAAACACTTAAAAACACTTACCTAGGTAGTTACTTTACTTTTTCCCCACTTCCTCAGCTCTGCTTGGGGGCCGGAGTTACTTTCCCTATAGCACAGGGAGGTGATCAGAAACATGTGAAGTTCTCAGCATAGATGTCTTAAGTTCCATATTGCACTTGGCTGAAAGGAGGAGGGGGTGGGGTGTGTTTACCTGCCCCACTGAATTCACAGGAAGGTAAGTGGGAGATGATGGAGGGCAACAGGACAGTGAATTAATTTATATTCACCTCCCTCCTGTTACATGTTAGGGTGTGATACAGGACCAGGTAGCTTTGAAACATCACCTCTGTAATTGACTAATCAAGTGCCTTATCTTGTGAAGTTCAAGTAACACAAATGCTGTTCTCCTCTGAAGTAAGTACTAACTGCACTTAGAAGAGTAATTATCCTTAAAGTAGGTCCTTGAGAAGGATGCAGAAGGGGATCTCACTGTCAGTGCTGCGAGTTAGTCTTGGAAATTGTTGGCACTTGGCTTGTTACCCAACTTCTGGATCAAACTGGTCTCATCCCTGGTATGCTTCCACTTGTTTACTATGTGCTTGTCATTTCATGCTGGTGTTTTCTTTCCCCGATATTTTCTGCACGTAAAGTATCCAGCGTGAATAAATAACTGTGCTACTAAAGATGAGGGCCCTGTTTTCCACACAGTCCGGGTACTATAGGGGGTGGAACTGTGTGGTAGCTTGAATTGAATTGCATGGTAAGGACATAGCAGGGCTTTCAGAGCCCAGCCATCAAAGATTATGTGCTGTAGGGGTATTGAGAGAGGCTTGTCTGGGTAATTTCACCCAGCAATCAGAATTTATTAGTGTTTAGTCTTAACTTTAGCTGAATCATATCTGCACCAAAATAGAATCTTTTGTGATTATCCATTTAGTTTCTACTCATGTTTCAGCTGCATTGCTAGTCAAACTGTTGACATTTGGAATTCTGGGGGTGTGCTGTTGCAAGGTGCATGCATTATGTTTAGAAAAAGACAATTAAGCTACCTGAGAAACTGATAAAGTAATTCTTTGATGGCTGCTGAATCCTTAACATCCCCACTACAGCAATATTGATATGCTGTGAGCACCAGCTGTTTGCTTCTTGAATGGCTGGGTGGATCTGTTGTGCACATGTTCTAGACCCTGGTGCGTGCCCGAAATGCTCCTGTGCACTGATTCTGGCAGAGCTGTTGCAGTGGCTCAGGGGCTGTGACTGCTGGTGGGAACCTGGGACATGCAGGTTTCTCACTCTTTTTCTTTACCTTTCTGTGCTTTGGCAGTCTCCTGCACTGTAGCTCTGCCTCATGCTTGGAAATGCTTGGTTTGTGTACCATACAAGCAGGTCTGGCTGTGGGAGTTTCTCTAATACCTTTCGTGTGTGCAGCGCTACCTTCCATACCTCTTGTAAAAAAAAAAATGAGCTGAAGTCCTCTGGCAAGGTGTTTGCTTAACGCTGTGTGCCTCAACAGAAACTTCCCTGGCACTGTTTGCGGCCTTTATATAAAATTCTACCTTACTGCTCATAAAATGGTGATTTGATGAATAAGTTAATTCAGTTTCTCCCATTCTATTACCATCCAGAGGACAGTTACAATACACTGGGGTATGAGCATGCACTAACAATAGCTGACAGCTGAATGTTACTCACTTGCAGAACAGTGTGGTCCTAATGCAGGCATTACAGAAATTTAGTTCATTACTTCCTAGCATACAGAAGCCCCTAGCTGAGGGGCCTTAACTCATGCTTATACCTTTTCATGGAAGTTCTGTGCCACTCTTCAAAGCTGCAGGCTTCATTATTCCATCAATTTCATGAACAGTTTGCTTAACTCCTTATGAGACCTATTTTATTATGGCTGTAAAACGTCTGTTGAATTAGTCTGCACCTTGGCTCGGTCATTTTTTTGCATGCTCAAGTAAGTAATTACTTATAGCATCCTTTATGGATTTTTGCAGCTAAGCCAGTTTCTTATCTGTATCAAATCCTTCAAAGACCACATCTGTGAGGTCAGTGCAAAAATAGGACCTGGTTAAAGGTAACTGTGTTTGCATTTATCAGCAATCAATTTTTAGAAACAGGTTAGTTAGTTTGCCTTTGAGAACAAGAGTGGTTTTGCCTTTAGGAAGTTGTTTTGGAAGGCTGTGCCAACTCTGTACCTCCCTAGGCTTGCTCATACTAGTGCTCTCTGGCAAAGCAATGTAAGAAATGTCTTGGGCTGGATTTTCATAAATCTATTCAGCCCAATCAGAAGCTTCACTTAATAGAGCAATGTATAAATAGTGCGGAGAGTCAAGTGACCATCAGCTGGTCTGAATGGGTTTGACCACTACAGTCACAGGGTCTGAGGTATGCAGGAGCTGGGATCACTGAAAACATGCTTTGCTGTAGAGATATCCTGGCTCTGGCATAATTATGTAACTGCAGAGGAATTCATGTGTGTGAGAATGAGTTTTAATTGGACACCTGTATTTAATGTTGGTTTCACCTTCTGTGTCATTACTGTGGGCTTTTAAAAAAAAAAAAAGTTACTGCCTCGATTAACTTTCCCATTTTGTTAAGTGGTGTGTATTGCAGTGCAGAGCTGAGCTCCATGATTATGCATTTCCTTTATAAACTCTGTGCCTACTCGCTTGAAACAATGCACTGATCTGTTTTACTGAATTCAGAACTTAAGACAGAATGGCTCTTTGCCTAAGTTCATATTAGGTAATTAGAAGTTCTTGGCATGCTTGGTAAATGCTGAAATTCCATTGTGTTGTGCATTAAGCATGGGGAAATATTTCTTCAACTGCAGTGCCAGTGCACTAAATTATATGTTTTGGCTGTCCTTGGTGATGGCTTTATTAAATCTCAGTGAAACTGTCAGCTCTGGACTTGCAGGGATGTTGGCTTGCTTTTGTTTGGGAAGTTACTGAAGCCAGCATCCAGGTATTGGTGGGTTTTTTTAATAAGTTTTTTTCATTAAAAGCATCCAGCTTCCCCACTTGTAAATACCCACTGTATGGATTCTAAACAAATCAGTTAAATGGCACCTATTTCTTTGTGTTCAGTTCACTTGACACCTGTGGCTGTGCTGTCCACAACAAAAATATTTTTACCAAATTCAGTAACTTCATGGGAAGAGCTATTGTGTCCAAACACAAGTAATTGGTGTATTTCCCTTTTTCCTTCCCCACCCACCAAAATATTTGTACTGAAGAGCTTCCCCCCTCCTTTCATTACAGACTTTAATGCTTGTCAGTGCCATCCCTGTGCTTAGAATGTATTAGCCCGTGATGTGACTCTCACAGCAGAGCTGTTTGATGAGAGCCTGATTGCTCCCTTTCCTATCAATTCCACATCTTGACCTTTGATTTTAAAAGTTGTGTAATCCAAACCAGAAAAAGAATGGTGGCCTGTGCATCTGTTGTGTTTCTTGCCCTGATTGATGTACTTGAAGATCATTCAATCATATATTGAGCATACTTTGATTCAGCAAGTAAAGATGTGTGTTAGAAGGTGATTTACAAGTTTTCTAGTCACCTGCCTTTGTATTTAATGCACAACACACATCCAGTAGGGATTTTTTTTCTAATTTTAGCATGATATGGCGATGGGCTCAGTTGCATCTTGGGGTTTTTTATTTTGCAGTAAACCCTTATATTAGAACAGTTCACCAGTGTCAAAAGCTTTGCCTGTTGGATTTAGATGATGACAGATGGTGGGGTTTTTTTTCAGTAACTTGGTATTTCTGGCTTTCATGAAGCAGTGAGACTCCTGTCTGTGCAAATACCAAACCAAGACACTGTTCAGGATTATGGTACAGCTTGAGGCTTCAGGTTACATATGTGCAAAGAGCTCCTGCCTCTCTGAGGTCTTCACAAACCTCCTCCCTTTCGCTTCCTGCAGGAGCTCGGAATTTGAAGTGACCCAGCCCTTTGTCATCTGAGGGGCTGGACTTTTTCCTGCTGCCCTGGTTAGGGCTGGGATAGGGCTGGGTGTAATGGACACCCTTAGAGGTCTGGGAGAACTTCAGAAGTCTGGGGGTCTTTACAAGACTCCTCAACAGCTGCCCCTTAGCATCACCTGCCCTGACACCGAGGGTGATGCCAGGGTTCAAGGCTCTGCTCATCCCCTTGTCTCACTTTTCCTCTTAGAATCGCATGGGGCTCTGGCTAAAACTCACAAATGACAGAGTAGTTGATAATGTAACAAATCAAAAATTTTTGGGATTTCTTTTCATTAAGATAAAAATTTCTAATTTAAAAATAACATTTGTGCCACAGAGTCTCATTAAGCTGCTGCCTGAGCCTTTTGGCCTCTCCTTGAAGACATGGTGTGACCATGCTTTCTCTGGCTTGTTCTAGAACCTGCTTGACTGAGGATGGGAGGGGAGATATTTCCTCTGAGTGGCCTCAAGCCCAAAGTGCCTGTGGTGGAGAAGCTCTGTCTCTCCCCCGTCTCAGGACGGATGATCCTTTGCCTCCTGAATACTGCTAGGCCCTGGCTGAGGGGGAAGCTGGGGCTGTTGTGCTCTGAGGTTGGAAATGGCTTTAGCTCTGAGCTGCAGCGTGGTGGAAATACTGCAGTGGGTTATGCTGGCTTGTCTTGAGGAGGATTGAAGCCAGGGAAGGGTGAAATCGTTGCCTACAGAAGGAGGGAGAAGTGGAAGGGTTGCAGTGAATGAGTTGTGCGAGTCAGTGTCCCAGCAGGGTCCGTGCCTGCGTTCAATTCCCAGCTTCAGTCCCGCTGCTCTCGTGCCTCTGGTACCTATTCCTGGGATACCTCCCTGTTCTGCAAGCTCCAGAGGCTGGCATAGGTATTGTACAGGGGCTAAATAATGTTTGTTCATCATTAATAAATGCTATTTGTGAAACCCTATTGTGGAAAAAAGTTCAGCAGTGCATGCGTGATTCTATTACAATGGGGATATAGTGACTACCACTCTTTTCCAGAAGAATCTGACAGCAAGCTGTTATTTCCTTTGCAATTGTCCAGTCTTGAATCACTGCTGAAATTGCTGTAATCTAATCAAACATTAGTGGTAAAAGCACTCCCCAAAAAATTATTAAAAGTACATAAAAATTCTTACGGTCGGTTATGGTTCTGTGTTTATAAAAAAGAAGCAAAAAAACACTTGGCAGGCTGATGGCTATTAAAATACTATGTCATTGAAGTTGAAAGTCTTCCCAGTTCCCAGATAAATGTTTTATTTAAACAAACACTTTGAATATTTAACGAGCAGTTCTATCTTGATGGGCATTTTTTGTTTGTTTTTACCAATAATGACATTTCTTGCAATGAAAATCTTAATATGGACAAGCCCTTCAAGGAGTCGCCTGGAATGCACCACTGGAAGGTCAGGCTGGGCATGCATCCACTGGGATTTTTCTCAGATGTGCTGCACTGTACTGGGGCAATTCCTGAGCTGGCAGAGAGGAGCCAAGATTTCTTCATTTAACAAGATAGAAGAATTTCAAACCACCATGAATGGGAGGGGTTTTTTTTATGTGAAGACCTGATGTGCTGGACTGATTTCTAACAGGAACTGACTGTCTTTCCTCGTCTCTGCTAGATTACACAGCAGTTGTACATTTTTCCCTACTGCAGTGTGGGATATGTTTTCCCGTTCCAGTATTGCCTCTATGCCTATAAATTTACTTTTATTTACTGAATACCCTTTCTGACAGACTAAGAACGGCCTGCTTTTGCATAATTCATGGGTTTTTGTCATTTTGTACAGTATTGTTGGAGGATTAAGAAAAAATTTAACATGACTTTAGTTCTGCTATTATTCCACTTTACATTTGTGAGCAGTTCTTATTATTTGCTTTTTGGGGGCAGGTGTGTACCAATATATGGAGATGAAAGAGTTTATTTCAGAACAAAGATGTAGGACCACTGAGAGTACTGTTTAATTCTAAAAGTTCGTGACCATGTACCTGAGATGACTGTTCTGGCAACACACATTTCTGTTTGCTGTCCATAAGAAACCTGTGTGATACCAATGGTGGGAAATTCTTTATTAATGAAGGCTAATCTACAGAATTCTTTCTCCTACTGATTTTAATTTATTTTTTTTCCTGATTGTTTCTGCAGGTCGTGTGGGATTAATGCTGTGGATCAATCAACTCAGAACCTGTAGTTGCCCATCAGTCGCTCAGTAGTCAGTGTAGATTCTGTCTTTACAATCAGCAGCTACATCTGGCTACTGGGTCTCTGATGACATCTCCTGCCTCCTGTCTAGACTTTGTGTTGGATTTGTGTCTTCTCTCCTGGGTGCAGAACAAGTTCACAGTGCAAACGAATTAATGCCTGAGGTGTGGCCCCAAATAAAGGATTGGATATCTGTTGGATCTGCTTCGCTGTGGGAATCAGATTAAATACCTGGATGTTGTGGATTGGAAAGCCACAGCCTCTTCTGTAGCCTAGTCCTGGGGTTTACAGTAGTCAAAACTGATGAGAACGTTTGCAAATTTGAGCTAAGATGATAGCTGGACTCCCCTTTTTTCAGTGAAAGATCTTTTAACTCTCCTGTAAAGGGAAGGTATTGAAGCACCTTTGCTGATTGCATACCTACAAGTGTGTTAGGGGAGGAAACCGTGCTGTGAACTGGGTGTGCATAGCTGGTGCTTATCAGTTCTGTGTGAAGACTGTCCAGGTTTGGGGCATGAACCTGGCATACAATGTAGATTTCTGTGTTTGTTAAGCAACAGCTACATTGTCTGCTGGGTTTCCAGCTGCCTGGAAATACAAAGTGGAGGGTTATCTACACTTTTTTTTTTT
>VWZN01007382.1:198350-218878 GCA_013396955.1 Regulus satrapa
TTTTTTGACTCAGCACTGATCACCATAAAAAAATGCAACAACAGAACTTCCTTCCTCCTTTTTCTCCCATTTGCACAGGGCTGGCAGAGTTTCTCAGTGCTCAGGATCTGGTTCATTTAGTGACCTCCCAGTGAGTCACCAGGGGCACAGAGTCACAGGCACAGCCCTCAGAAGGCACGTGGTGACCATCTCCAGCCCTGCAGAGCTGCTGGGGAATCACAGGACTGCAGTGGGTGAGTCCACAGCCAAGGAGTCAGCAGCACCCTGAATGCCAGGAGGAGCTGTGGCTTAGCAGGAGTTTCTTCTCTGAGTCTCCTTGCCTGGCAGCAGCTGGCTAGGCTGGGACAAACCCTGCTAGCCCTGGGTTTTCACTTTGTTTTCCATCTGGGAGTGTGCAAGACCAGTCAGTCTGTCTGTGAGCAGAAAAGCAAAGAGCCAGAAGATGTACATGTGGGCAGGGCAGGAAGAAAAGGGGGCGATTAGGGGGAGAAGTTGTTTGGAAAGAGCTCATAACTACGGTTATGTGTCCGTACACATGTGGGTCTGTAGGAGAAAAGAGAGCAGCTTGTGGACTGGAAGTGATGAGAAAGTTCTGCAGTTTGGATTTGGACGGCTTTTCTGAGGATAGCTCACGGCTTCTTGCTCCGTTGACAGATGAGCTGCCTTATCCCTTTTCCAGGAAAAGCCTTTCTGTGATTTTATGGTATTTTTCTACTCACTGTGGTATTCACAGATATGAAGGGAGGTGGGAGCAGAGCAAACAGGCCCCCTAAAATACATAATCACTGTGTGCAGTTACATTCATGAATGTCAGCATTGATAAATACAGTGTGTTGTAGAACCAACCAAGCGTTACCCAAACACAGAGCATTTTTATATGACCCATCAGAGCTATAAGAAGACATTTTGATGCTGGGAGTAAGTCCTCCCTCCCCGCTCCAATCCGACTTCTCCAACTCCAAAACTTCTTCTGGTCACCACTGTTGCCTTCAGGTTCTTTGGTCTGCAGCCACAGAGACAAGACCTGGTACTGGTTTGTTGCTTTCTCCCCTGTTCAAAATGCCCCTTTATCCCTGGTGTTCTTCTCCTGTCTATGGAAGCCTTGCACCCTCCTGTAAACCAAGTCTTCCCTTTCCTGGGAATGAGACCTTGATCTTGTGTTGTGTTCTATCCAACTTGAACAAGTTCTTTTTGCATGTACTCGTTGTGTGACAGAAGACATCTGAGGCATCTTCCAAACATGAAAAATCGGCCTCTTCCACTGCAGTCAAGGGGAGGCTTGCCAACAGCTGTACAAAAATTGGGCTCAAACTCTCATCTGAATGACAGATGAATAAAAAAATGCAACAGACTTTGCTGCTGAAAATAGATAATTTCTAATTCCCACAGCTCTCCTTGTGGTTTAAAATAAGCCTTTCTGCATTAAGACTACAGTTTTCAAACTAACAAAATTTAAAAACCCAAAATGTTCTTTCTGAGTGTTGTTTCAATTACTTTTTCATGAGCCTACATACTTTTGATGTGTGAATCTTCCCATTAGTTTCAGATTGCTTTGGTTTGGACTCCATTGATGAGGCATACCCTGTACGGTGGCAGTGGGATGAGACCTCTCATTTTTACATCCGAGGGACCAAAGGAAATGAGTCAGCAAATTGGCCAGGTCCTATCAGATTGCAAAACTGCTGAGCATGATCAGTCCTTGGGGATAGTCAACACTATCCCCATGCCCTGCAGCTCCAGATCAGTCTGCTCAGGGATCGTGGTTTCAGGGTTAAAAATGAGCAGGTATTTTTATTGTGTTCTACCCTAGTCTCTAATACATGCATTTGAAGGACCTGACTATTAGTTGTTATTAAGAATTTTTTTTTACTCCTGTGATTCAATCAGCTGCTTCCTGGAATACTTATACTTAAGTTATATGAAGTTATACTTAAGTAATGGATTGTTGTTACTAGTGGGTTTTGAGTTAAAACAGACACCACAAAGATTGTTCTGGCCACAAAGAAGCATGTGGAAGAAATCAGAAAAAGATAACTTGGAGGAGAAAGATGTGGGGTTGCTTTCAAGAAGCAACAAGTTGACTTCTTTTCAGGTAGATCTTGACCAATTTATGAAAAATACTCTATGTTTGTGCTATCTGTGACTGAATTTGATGGTTCAGGAGTTTTCTTCCACTTCTTCATTCCCTGACTTTCACCTTAGGTGTGCTCTAAGCCTACTTGGTGCAACAGGGAACCCCAAACAGGCTCAGATGCATTAAGCATTTATTTTTGTTTCTTTTCTTCATGCCTCTTTCTAATGTATTTAATATGTTATAAACAGCAAGTGTGAACCACATTGAAATCATGAAATGTCAATACGCAAACAATACAATTTCTCAGGGACAAGGCAAAGGGCAGGAATATAAACTTACGTCTCAAAGGCAATGAATGCTCCTAAATTAGCCTTGAAAAATGCATTTAATCATGCATAAAATTCAAGAAAGTTTACATATTTTGGTATTATTTATTCTTCTTCCCTATCAAGTACATAGTGCTTTGCTGATTATGGAATATGGCTAGGGAAAGAAGGTAAGTTTGTTCTAAGGAAAGCACAGTAATTGCCTTTATATATCCATTCAGCCACTCTCGACTGTTTTATGTCCAACCCCTCTTATTATATTATGTCTAAATGAGGATGAAAATCCATTAATTTGGGATTTTGCTAGTGATTTGGTTTGGGACAGGATTTCAGCCAGGAGCACCCAGAGCCTGACAACTAATAATGACTGTGCATGGGGAGTTAAAATTTTGTATACAAAGTAAAAAGTATTGGTTTTTTTCTGATTTCCAGTGCAAGTCATCATTTACCATATGGTCAGGTATTTACCCCAACTCTGTGTTATTCAGCAATCATAGAGGTTTGCGTGGGGTGGGGATGAAGCAGGGGGTTGTTGTTTTGATTTCAAAGTCCTGTGCATCAAACTGTCTCTAAATTGCTGTCACCACAATGCCTGTGAGCCAGTCTGCTGCGTGAGTCTGACTGGAACAAGCCCCAGAAAGAACTGTCCTTTATCCTCCCCCTCCCCACACTCTTGCTGCATGTCCTTCAGAGCTGGGATGCACTCTGGGATGGACTCTAGTGCACTGCCCCACCTTACCTGACTTGCAAGCAGACAAGACCTGTCAGACCAAGCATAGGAAAGATAATCAGAGAGCTAATACTGGTGGTTTCAACTTTGCTCTTTCTTTCAGTGGTGAAAAGCAAGTTTGCCTCTCCATCATTAGGACACTCAAGTTGCCAGAAAGGCAAATAGCCAATAAACACCCACTGGCCACCTCTACGGGGGTTAATGTTGTTGTTTGTCATTTATTTCTGCGGCTGGTACTAATTTTCAGTTTGTCATCCTTTGACTCATAGAAATTCTTCCCCTTCCAAAAGGATGCATCTCCCTGCCGACCACGGAAAAAATGTGGCATGCAATTCAATCCTTTCCTGATAGCACCGGAGACGAGGAGAGGGCAAGTTAGAACACCATGATGAGGAAGTTCTGTCATTTCCAGAAGGAAGCATGATTCACTGCGCAGAGCATTTTTGGGAGCCTGAATCAGAGCTGTCGAGGAAGTCAGTTCTTGGACAGTTTAATGTTTAGTTTAACTATGACTTTACCGGCGAAACGCGTGCCTCTCCCCACAGCCAGTGGGTATGGAGAGATCAGATAACATGCCACCGAGGAGCAGGCAAGAGGATTGCCAAGGAAGAGGCTTTCAGATGCTTTGGATAAAATGAGAAGCGCCCCAGAAAAATCTGTCCTTAAGTGTCATTGCGAAGCAGCGCTCTCCCGAAAGCAGATTTGAGGGAGAAATATTTTGTCACACTCCTCCCGAGCACAGCTCAGGCAGTGGGAGGGACCTGCAGGGTGGCCATAAGGAGCCGGCGAGGAGGGGAAGGCCATGCAGTGAGCTGCAGCCGGGCTCCTTCCCAAAAGGTCTGGAATTAGCGCGCTAGCAGAGAGATGGCTTCATTAGTCATGGCACAGACCTGCTAAGTAAAGCTCTCCGCAGAAAGAATGAGTTGCGTGTTAGCTGCCAACAGACCGCAGGAGAAATTCAAGTTGTTGTTTTCAATTGCCTGTTGTAGGCTAAAAGAATCATGATTTGATTAATGTAGTGTCCCCCCCCCTCCTCCGCCCACCGCACACCCCCTCACACGCCATAGTGCAGGAAACAAGATTAGATTGGAGTGTCTTTCCCTGATCTTTTGCCTCCCCATCTTCCCTTCTTCCCCACGGGAAAGACGGAGTTGCTGGCAAAGTACACATCTGGGAAGGGTCCTCAGCTCAGGAGCTGGGCATACTCCTGGACTACCACAACTGGTTTGGAGCAGGCAGCCAACTATGCCCTTTCTCCCCAGATGTAGCTTAAGAAAGTGAGAAGAGAGAATAAAAATCTATGTTATTACTTGTGAAGATTAGCAGACTGTTGATGTATTTGTGCCTCCAGGGATGTGTGTATATCACTGAGGTCGAGCAGAGGGAACTGTCAGGATATTTACTGTATGGAAATACATGCAAGAACCCAAAACACAGTGTAGGAGGGCGGTGTTTATAGCCTGTACATTTAAATAAATAGAAACCATCCTTCAAACTCACTCTTTGCACTCTGTTGCATAGGGATTTACATTTCTGGCCTCACGGATAAGGAAAGACTGAGTATTAGGGAGAGGCAGCGTTCTTATAGGATGTGAAAGGAAATAATGGGATACACTGAGCATGCCTACGCATCCCTCGAAGACGTCACTCTATCTGGGAGCCAAAAGGTAAGGGAGTGGGTTTGCTGACTATGACACATGGTGGGAGGAGATCTGAGACACAAAGGAGTCATGGGTGTGAACCAGGAAACAAGACCGTGCCCACCCAGCTTTTTTGTTTGCTTGAGGAGGATGTAAAATATGCTTACACTAGTTGTGCTCCAGCTCCAGCGCTAATTGTTAACAATAAAAGGTCACCAGAAAACAATTGCTGGGAACTAGAATTACACAAGGGGCCTGGGTAAGGCGATCACTCCTTCGCGGGGGAATGCCATCCCACCAGGGAGCTGGGAGATCCTTGGGAGGGCCCGGCCAGGTCAGCCAAGGAAGGGAGGTGTGCGCCTGTGTCAGTCAGAGCTCCCCGCCAGCTCCCCGCTCCCACGCCGACATGCAAGCACCAGGCAGTTTCGAGCTTGTTTAGCACTTCTTTTAGGGAGCTTAAATGCAAGGTGAAGGGCTGTTCTTTTTCCTGTTATCCTGGGAGGAGAGCATTGGCTTTGACATCCCTTCCTGTGGCAGCACTGGGGCTTTTGGGGGGTCCATGCCGGGTAGGTTCGCACAGCAGGAGCAAGGACTGCCATCTGAGGGAGGGCCGGGCTGAGCTGGAAGCAGCATATCCCAAAGGAAAAAGAGGGAGGTACCGGTCAAGTGTCTTATTCCCTCCCAAAATACGTCTCTACTTCATGGGTGTGAGTACTGCTCTGGAAGAAATTTCTAAGCTAGCATTAAATTCATCAGTGTGAACACCAGTGACAGCTGAAAAATCCTGCCAGCATGTTGGATGAGTATTTGGTCAACCCATCCTGTCCCAGCTCTGTGCTCTTGTGGCTGTCTTGTCTACTTGCATAGGTCTGCTTGTGTGGTCAGCACACCATGAGCTGCGCTCTGACCGTCCTGGTTATTCACCCTGCAGTACTGAACAAAACTTAGGGATGTCTGAACCAATGAGAGATGCTTTTAGGCCATGTTCATGCTGAGGAACAGCCTGAATGTCAGAGAGGGGCTGAGTTCAGTCCATTTGACAGTCACTGGTGGGTAAAGCCACAAAAATGTTAAACCCATGTGGATCTAGAGGCATTCTGGAGCATCTCATGTCTGAGCAGACTCAGACCCTGTCTGCCCTGCAGAACATTCCACATTCACACAAGTTCATCTTTTACTAAATGGTCCAAAGATATTTATTTACCTTTTCCTATACCTTGCCCTCTGAGAAGTTGTGTGTGTAGCCCACCTTCACCTGAAGTCCTGAACCCTGAGCTTCCTCTAACTGTTCTCTAACCCAGAGCAGAACAACTTTGTTACCCCCACCAAGGCTTCCATCAGCCACCAGCCAGCTCTCTCCCAGCCCTGCAAATCAATTCCTGCAGCCAAACTTCACAGCCAGGGAGAGAGAACAGACATATGTGAAAAGCAGTCATTGGGAGACAGTGCACAAGTGTTTCCCCTTCCAGTGGTTGCACGTGTCTGATAGTGCCCATGCAATTTTGAAGGTGTTCTGTTTTGTGATGGGGCTCAAGTCTCTTAAAAGAAGCCACTGCCAAAAACCATTTTCTCAACAATTCCATCAGGTCTAGAGACAGAGGCAAAGATGCCACGGATGACCAAGTAGCTACTCTGTAGGTGTTCAGTATGGAAAATTTCTCAAGAAAGCCGCAGGAATAGCATGCAGTAAAGCAGGATGGGGATAATAACTTCTTGAGCAGCTGAAGGACACTGAGATATGTTAGATGATTTATGTGTGGAGAGCTTGCTGAATTCTCAAACCTTCCCACATGCTGTTCCCTCGTGTGAAGAATTTTCTGTTCTGCAGACAAGGAGAGCTCAAGAAGTGACAAGGCGCATCCTTGTGAGGGCTGGGAGTGAAAAGGGGAACAAAGATTAATTCAGGGCCCGGTTCTCACTGAAAACACCATCATTATAAAAAGTGGAGGCAGGAGGCCTTTAGTTCTCTTTGAAGGGATGCCAGGTATGTGCTAGAAGCTGTTGGAGCATGTCTGGGATTATGCAGATGCCATGTGCAGGTCATAGAGTCTGGCGACTGTGGTGTGCCCAGTACCAGTGCTAGAAAAGACACTCCAGAGCCACAGGACTCTGGGTGCTGTCTCTAATTTGTCTGCCTATGAATCCAGCCCCATTTAGTTCAGTTTGGTCACAGCACATAAGAAAGATCCTGATAATCTGGTGAGGGTCCCGAGCATTGTTGTAATCCCCAGAGGTACAATAAAAACTACCTGTGGGGGAAGGACTGGACAAACTGCGTTTGCCTACTGTAAAGAAAAAGAGATAGGAATGAATGCTGAGAATGTTTTTAAATATCTGAAGGGTAACTACAAATAACAGAACACAGATCCTGTGATGAGATAGAGAGATAAGGAGAGGCTTCAGCTGGAACAGGGAAGATTCTTATTACACAACAAGGAAAAAAACCCCAATCTTTGTGATAGTAAAATTATGAAGCCCTGTAATGGATTGACTGGAAAAATTCTGGGTCTCCAGACTGGATGCTTTTAAGAGCAGAAAAACAGCAGCCAGGAAGGACAAGGATGTAGCTGATGCTACCATGGATAACCTCCTGAGTTCCTTCCAGATAGTACGCAAGCACTACAGGGAAGAAGAGGAAAAAAATATTTTCCAAGTTGTCCTTCATTCCTGTTTCTGCCTATATCACTTTTCATTCCAGCTGCATTTAAAATGAGCAAAATTATTCCTCTGTTAACATATGACTGTGTAGTAAAACCCAGGAGGTAGGAATGAGCAGGTCTTGAGAAAACAGAGGATATGAAAAATGCGTACTTTTATTATGGTGACCAAATCCTCCTTTTTCACAGGGCAGGTCTGATTTTGTTCATTTGCTCTCAGCAAGCAGAGTTAATGGTTACCGTTTTCTGTAAAATAGAACTTCCATTACTGAAGAAAAAAATCATTTTACAGCACTCAGTCTTCAGCCAATAAAGTTTAAAAGCTGCATGAGGAGTTTTACATTTTGAAACATTTACTTTCAAGTGAACTATAAAGATGAGTCTTAATGCCCAGATTTCTGAATCAATAAAAATGCTCAAATGTCTTTGTCAACAGCATAGTGAAACTGAAGCCAAAATGCCACTAAACAAAAGATAAAATCTTGGATGAAATGCCTTGGCCTTTACTGTCATTTATGAGAAGTGCTGTCTCTTCATATGAGCAAAAAGTGAGTCCCACCACTGTGACCAATGGGTCCTTATGAAGTGGGCCCAAAATAGACCCATTAAAATAGTGCAGCATTTGCTGTGTGCACTGGGACTTTTAGCACATGCTTTTGATGAGAAGATCTTTATGACAGTAAATGTAGATACTCATTGTTATACTTAAGGTTGAATTCCAGCTTTTGTCCTAAATCCTTCCTCCTTCTCCTCTCTGCTATATTTTTAGCTGCTCAAAACTTTTGGAAGCAATTCCTTTTGTGATTACAATTGTCATGTTTGCTTTTATCACTTCCTGGTGAAATAATCCATGTTAGATTGAATAATTTTTTTTTTTTTCCTACTTGTTTGGATATCCCTGAGCTGAAATTTGAAACTCAGCCCTAGCCTAGCCCAAAACTATCAAACTACACACCCCAGAGGTATGCAAGAGAGACCTGTGAAACAAAATCAAGCCTCAGGCAACAACTGAATCTATAAGGGTTCACTAGCCACATCACCTTTTATGGACTCATGGTCCACAGTTGCAATAGAGATTTCAATGAGTAATCTAAAATTGGAAGGGAAAAAACTCCTGGGTTCAGCATGTTAAAAGCATTAACATCCTGGGAAGTGCTAATGTGACTGTGGTTTTGAAATCTCACACTTCCTTGTCCCAGGAGGGACACGTACATGTGTGCTCTCTACTGACCCTTAGGTTTAGTTCAAGGAAATGATGCCCCATTCTGATGGTGCTCATAAACCCTGCAGTTTCAAAACCTTCATGTCAGTGGTAGAAAATTAGGGGACAAATTAGTTGAAGCACGATGATTAATCATGACCTGAAATCACCATGTACACCTGTTAGCAGGTTTGGCTTTTCATTGCAGTTTTTTATGAGCAGGTAGTATAGTGCGTGCTCACCAAAATCAGCCCCAGCCCTCGAGCAGGTTGACTGAAGAAAAGCCCTTTCAGTACCTGCAGAGCCAGACCTTCAGCAAAAGGCAGGTGTGTTCCCCACCACAGAGATGTCAGCAAGAGCATCACAGACAGATTTCCTTAACCCCAAAGCCCCATTTAGGAGAAAGGAAAAAAAAAAACCAAAACATTCCTAGCATGTGAAGTTTTCTGTGGGGAGGCTGAGGTGGAGTCCTAGCTTTCCATGGGATTGAGATTTCAGGAGCCTGAAGGAAAAATAAAGTCATAGCTTCATAGAAGCTGTGGTCTACAGTGTAGGAAGCTATTGAAAAATCGGTGTCTTTCCTAAAGTGGTATGGGGAGATAGGGACTGCAATACTTATCTAACATATAAATGTGTCTAGGCATTTATATCTCAGTGCACCCTGTAAGGAGAAAGCAGCCCAGCCTAATTCCCTTCCTCGAGACAGAGCCTGGAGTGTGCTGCCTGTCCCGTCATGTATGCAAATCTTCACGGACAAACAAGAACTTTCTCTGGCTGGAGAATAGTAACTTGCAATGCAAGGCATGCCAAGCTATGTCAGCAGTATTGCTCTCCTGGCACTGCTCCTCCCCGTTAATTGTAGAGTAGAAAACATTCTTCTTCAGGCTTTTCCTCTAACTACCCCAGTGTGAGAGCCAGGAACTGTGGACATTTGTGTGGAGGGAATTTGGCAGCTGAAATGTGTGGAAGCCTGGCTCTGGCACGAGCCTTTCCAAGAGCAGCATCTGGACTCCTGGTTAACTTCCTGACTGATCTCCTGCCTCAGACAGGATGCCAACCTCGATAAGTGCACCAAACATAAGGAGAGGGTTGGGCAGAGGCTTGGACATCTCTTCTGGTTTAAAAATAGTGGAGCAAATCCAAAGCACATTGGTAGAAAGGCCGTAACTTCAAAGCTCAACTGGAAAGTGCTTCCTCCTGATGTTTGTCTTGCAGATTACTGCCTGGGTTGAGTTTCTGCCTGTCCATGTGGCAAAGCTGCAGCTGTAGCCTCACTTACACAAATAGGTGAATTTGAAGCTCAAATACAAGACCATTTCTGGTGCATAGCGAACAGCTCAGCTCAGTTTACGGGGCCATCTGTATCAAAACTGTTGTGATTTTTGCAAGGTCCGTCAGCACTTTGCTTGTCTGGGTGAAGATGGCAGTTCTGTGTGTGCTATTTTGCTTGTTTATGCCATTAGGAGAAACCTTATACCAGCTTTCCAAAATAAAAGGAGAAAAAGATGCTGTTTAGGTTACATCTCAGCTATGTATATGTCTGCATGTATATGGTGTAGGGGGAGTGAGCACTTGTGTGTATAGGAGAGCCTTTCCTTCAGTGCTGACTCAGAGATTACAGGTGACTGCAAAGTTATTTGGTTTTTCTTCCACTCAAACAAACCACGTGCCAAGCTTGGATCCTCCCTCTGTGTTCGAGACATCCACATTAGCCCCTTACCTTCTGGAATTCCCCAACTGTGGAGACAGAGGAGCCAAAACACTAAGGAAAAGGGCCTAAAGCAGGTGGCAGTGTGTTATTCCAGTACCCCACTCCTACACAGGGCTTGTACATCGCAACCCATGCCCGGCTTTCACCATCATGGTGTTTTCAAACATGAAAATGTGACAAGACTTCTGTAACTTCTTTGGAACCAGAGTCAATTACTTTTCCTACACACCAACACCTCATACATACACAGATGAAAACATGCAAGTGCTTGCAAATGGTATAAACATCATCCAGCACACCCTTTATACAAAAATCACCCACTTTGTTGATTCACCATTTCTCTTTTCACCACAGCAAAGACTAACACTTTCTGAATAACAAAGTATTTTGCAAGTGGGAAAGAAGTGGCATCAGATAAAAATTCTTGAACAATTGATTTCTCTTGTCCTTCTGCAGTTCTTCCTTTCCATTAGCATTGTTACCCTGTCATTCTTTTTCTAAAGGTGAGGAGGAGAACAGAAGAACAGCTAAACCCAAAGGCAGATATCCGCGATGTACGCTGCATCCTGAGACTCCTCTGTACAAGTACAAATGATGTTGATTTTCTGCCACGACAAGGTAGCAGGGAGGTGTGCCAGAGGAGGAAAGTGATCTTTTTACAAAGAGAACCTTGTCCAAGACAACTTTATTACCAGACATAAACTCAAGAGAGTTAAAAAGCTGCTTTTAAAAAATGATCAGGTGCGGGACAGAAGGATTAGGTCAGGACTTAAAAGCTTTCCTCCAAAATGTGGCAAATAGATTCTGAATTCTGATCGTGTCTGCAGTGTCAGCAGGTGACTGATTCATCTGCAGCATGGGAAGAAGACTTTCAACACAGTCCATACAAGGGATATTCCAGTGCTCACAGGACACCCTGGCCTACTTCAGTCACTTGGCAATTCTCATCAGGCCATGAAGGCAAGTTAGTCATGCTCCTGTTCACAAAGTTTCTGACACTTCTGCTTTGCAGTACACCATGAAGGCTCAGAAAGACTTTCTGCCTTATGGGTGTCGTGCAACGAGTGAGACTGTAATATCTTAAATTTTTTTCCAGGTTTGTCTGATAAGTGGGTGGCAACAGTTAGAGGCCAATTTGTGCTTTTCCATCACTCTGTCTAGACATATTTGCAGGCACTGCTTTGCCTAAAAGAGGAAAGGGTATATCATATATTACACAATAATGGGTTATTTTTACTTGTAATGCATTAAGAGGCTGTTTTCAATCAGAAACTGTTTGATATGAGGGTATGTTCTGGACGATAAATGGAAAAATTGGAGCATATCCTTTTTGGTTTTTTCACACAGCAGACAATACCCATACTTTCCATATAGACAGGAAATGGCTTAGGTTTATATATAGAAATACAGTCTATTTTATATGCATACATAATGTATTGATTTATTTAAAAACTGTCACTGTAATTGGTTGAAGCTGCAAAATTGATACACACCTATGTAAATACTTCAGTGCAGCCCAGAAAAGACAAATCTGGAAACTTTAAGTGAGATTCCTTGCCATCAGACTCCGAAGGCATGACGCATGGTGTGAGGGTCATGTGCCGTTCATCAGTCACTCAGAGCCACCAAATCTGCTCTGTTCAGCAGCTGTGTATCATGACTTAGAGTCCTTGATTCCTACAGTGTCTTCTCACAGTTGTATCTTCTCACCACACCTTCACCCCCCAGCTCCTAGTGGGGCAGCAGTTCTTTGTTCTTACTGGCACCACAGCCAGTGGGGCTGGGTCCCATTCCGACTCAGGGCTGTGGAATTCTCCAGTCTCATATTCCCTGACTACCTGCCAGCTCTTTAGACTGGAGCTGTCCACTGTCCTCTTGTCTCTGGATTGGAGGAAGGTGTTCTGCATTCCTCAGGAGTGGAGTGCCTCCACAGCAGAGCACTTTTCTGCACAGCCACCCCTTGCCCAGAGGAGCAACACACAAAACAACCTTTCCTGAGAGGGGCATAGTTCCTAGGCAGAAGGTCAGTTTGCATTTTGGGGTTTCTGTCCACATCTTTGTGCTTCTGCCCCTGAAGACATGAACACCAGGACAGTGAGGAGCTGCTCACAGGTTTCTGGAGTTCAGGCTGCTTAAGCAGTCAAAGAATCCAAAGTTCTGCAGTTCAATGGAGTTAAATCACTTTTTGACTCTAAAATCTTGCAGAACATATTTGTATTGTTTCAAGATGATCTTCCACTAAGCTGAAACTCCAGGAGCTAGGAAGGTTAGAAGCTACGTGTTTAAAGCTATGCTCAGTTCAAATTGGATGAATTCCTGCTCACCAGACTATGATCCATAGTCAGGCATTATGGTCAGATTATTTAATACATTAGCAAAAGTGAATTTGATGGACACAGCCACCAGCTGGACTGTGATCTGATAAGGCAGTCACAGAGAAGACACAATAATAGGCTAGGAAAAAGAAAAAAAGAGTTTCTTTCAGACACTGTAAACAGATCTGTGTTTACTTTATTACAAAAAGATTTTTTTTTTTTCCTGTGCTCCCAACATGTAATCTTTCACTTGACTTCATATGTGTTTGATATTGTTTGCTTGTTTGCTTTTACTTATGCTACATCCCTTAATGGGATTCTTCAGCCTTGTATTTCATTCCATGTAGATAAACTTCTCCAGCTTTCCTTTAGATTTCTCAAGCTCCACATGCCTTCATTGCTCTTTTCAATAATTATTTTTTCCCCCCAGCTGTTTTCTAATAAGGCAAGAAGTACAGTGAGAGCACTTGGCTACTTCCTACTGCAACCATTAATGGCCATGGTAGGCAAAGACTCACAAACCCTGTTAACATATAAGAAAATAAATCTCTCTCTACCATGAAGCTGTGGTGTAAGGACTGAAATACTCTCTAAGCTGTAAAAGTTGAACTTGGAGTGAGGAGAACTCCAGCCGTCACCTTGCATATTTCATTTGTTACAGGCCATCTGTGTGCATCATCAAGGATCTCAGGAAAATATTACTCAGCTGTCTTTTATCTCTGTCTAGTCTAGCTGGAGCGTGGGTAGCAGAACACAAAGAAACAGGTTCCTACCCTCAGCCTGATGATAAAAGGTGCTGGTAACCTAATAGAAGTAAATGTTCCGTATTGATTAATAATACAGGGCTATAACCTGCCGAATCTGCTGCGCTGGGAGCAGAGTTTAGAAAACAAATAATGAGTTTCTTCCTCCCTAATAAGCTCGTTATTAGTTGTTGAAGTGGAATGTGAGAGTAGAAAGTAAAGCTCAGGTATCAAAAGAAGTGGTGATGACGGGTTGAGGGGGGTCACTTGTGAAAACAGTGGAAATCAAATCAATTAGGCCTGTCAGCTGGAAAACATCATGGGGAATTAACACTTGTTTGTCTGGATTCCTGCAGCCTGAACAAAAGTGCACAAAAAGAAAAGTGTATTCAGGTAACAAAGAAAGTGTTGTATTAAAACTGTGGTTTCACCAAAGGAAGAAAAGAAGTGTTGTGTTATGTAAGACTCACATCCACTGACAGATGAAATAAGTTAATAGGATACAACTTTAAAATCAGCAGTGAGCTTTTACCCTTCAGAAAAAAAAAGCATCTGCACGGCAGCAATGGAAGGAGGTAAAGGTACCACCTCTGTGAACTTTAGGGCTCATAAAAAGTGGAACCTGGCCAGGCCCTGCTGAAAATGGTGAAATTTTGCCCACTTAACCGTGAAACTGAAATTACAGCTGGTGGCATAAATTGAAAAGGCATGCAAAAAATCCAGGGAATATTTGGATCATGGGGCTACAAAAGAGGGAAACCTTGGGGGCAGAGGCCTTCAATCCCATTTCTGGTTTATTTTGCTTTCTCTCACCTCAAATTTGAAATATATGGAAAGGCCCTTCCCTCTACTGAAAAAGAGTTGTTTTGTTTTGTTTTGTTTTTCATATCACACTCCAGGAGAGCAAAGATGGTGCCAGGGCAGTTACAACCACAGCTTCTACTGGATCAGTGCCTGACTGAGGAAAGCAGGAATTCAGGTCTACGGTCTCCAAGGCCTCTGACTAAACTCATTAAAACTTGGATACAAAAATTAGGCAGTGAGATGTATTGGCCCTGATCCCTTCTCCTCCCCTAACTCTGGCAGACACCAGGGTGTTCCCCCCAGCCCCTGCCCCTGGGGCTGCCAGAGTGGTGAGCACGCTGGGCACGAGGCAGGGATGCCTTCCTGCATCACCTTCAATGATGCAGAGCCCAGACCTGGTAACCAAAGCCAGGGGCTCGAAGTTACCTGCACACAAAATCAAGCCTCAGCCTGCCAGATGGACTGATCTCATGGGTGCTTTTTATCGCTGGTTAATTCATGTAGGTTCTACTGAGAGACCCCAAATTGCCAAGAAATACTGCAGCAATAAGCAACAGGATCAAAAAGCTTCAACAACTTGCACTTATGTTAAAATAGAAGGGGCTTGTGAATAACTTCTTTATCTTTTAAGCTTGTGTTACCATTATTGATTTTCATTGCTGTTTTTTGAAGCAAAGTAGTTGAGGTAGCTTTCAGAGTCTGACTGGATTCCAGAAAAAAAAAATTCAATTGTTCTTTCCCTGTTCCCATGTTTTATGCACTTACTACACATACACATTCTTGGCACACACTGCAGCCCTCAAAGTGCACAATTTTTAATGCAATTAGAAAAAGAAACTATTCCAAATGACAGGAATAAATTAAAGGAATGGCTTGAAGGTGCAATCACAAATGCCTTAGTATTTTTCATTCAGTGGGAATTGCTACATGAAAAACATTTCTTCTGATTGTCTAGCAGTTTTTGGATCACCTTGTCCAGTGTTTCAAGAGTCATGACCATCCCTAGCTGTAGTTATTTTATTAGTTAAATTATTACTAATTATTCTGAATTATTTTGTTAGTAAAAATGCGTATAAATTTTTCTTCTATACATGGGTGAAATAACAGAAGAGAGAAGTGTTGTTTAACTTTTGTCTTTGTTACTCCAGGCATTGAAAAGCCCCAGTCACTCCTGCTTTCACATATTTTATTTCACAATGAAGTTGGGATTTTAAGTCAACCAACTTACACATTTCAATGCAAATAAAATATAACAAAGCAAGAGCTACTTATTGCCCTTTACAGATCAGTAGTAGGGAAGGTGTGGAAAGCTATTTGGAGCTCCCCTGCTCACCCCTGTTAACACATGCATGCTTCCTTAAAGGAGTGATTACACCTTGCTGTTGGCAGTGCAAAGCTTAGTAAATCTTTACATTTTCGCTATGAAAGAAGGGAATTTCCTCTTACTCTGTGGGCAGCCAGCCAGTGAAAGGTGATGGGAAATACATGACATCCTGTTCTGCCTACCTTTCATCTTTCCTGTTCACAGATGCATTTTGAGCCTGACATGCAGGTGTAATTAAAAACAGGTTGATGCCATGCACAGCTCAGCAGATGCACACAAAATTAGTACCTGCTGTGAATCCAAGTACTTCAGCTTTTATGAAGCAGCCAGGCATTTGCAAATTGTCTCCTGTAACTGCAATAATATGAACATAAGAATAAAGTGGATCGTGTGGCTTTCACTAACACAGAAAAATAGCAAACGCTTTCCTCAGTAGTACTCAAAGTAATGTAATCCTAACTATTCATGTTGATGTTTTTCAAACAAGTTAACACTTATGCACCGGTGCATTTCACACTTAAAAAAAGAAAAAGCCTCTTGTCCCACAGTCCCTGCTCACGTAGGCAGCAATGCAGCACCCTTATTCTCCAGCTGTGCTGAGGCTGGAAAGGGCTGGTGCTCTGGTCACCCCCCTTTGGTCTTTAAAAGGTTCTTCTAAGGAGGGTTCAGCTCTCCAGCCTACTCACTGGAGGCAATGTGCTTGGCACGCCTAATGCAGCTGCCATACCTTGTCTTCCCTAAAAGTCAGATTGGGAGAGGGAGATGCAGGCAGGAGGTGCTTGCTCTGCAATTGCCTGGTCCCGCCCTACTGCAGACGATGACAAACTCTTGCCAGGAGGGGATTCCAGGTGAGGACACATGCCAAAGTGACAGGGTGCAGAGGACGGGGCCATAAAATTTGATGGCAGCAGAGCTTTCAACTGCAGTACTTCACAAAGATGTCACACCGGCTCCTCCCTGGCAGTTGGCAGCAAGAAAAACACAGTTAAAGGAAGATCCATCTCTTGCCTGCCTCACCAGCAGCTCAGGCGGGTTTTGTTGCTTTCAACAGTGGGACAAAGTTGGCTACTGAAATGCTCCCCGCCTCAGTTTAGTGATCCCAGACCATGAGTAGGAGCAGTCCTTCACCTCCGACGAGCGCAGCACCATAAATCTGTTCAGCTGCACATTTCAGCTCCGTGGTGTCAGACAGGCATAATGAGAGCTCCAGAGTCCAAGTGCCACCACTCCAGTCTTACAGCAGTGCCACTGCCCACGCTCCATGTGAGTCAGCTGGTGGGAGGGGAGAATTAGGCCCAACATGTCTGGGCTGAAGCAATGATTTAATCAAACTGCTCCTTCCACCTCTGACAAGCGCCTTTTTATGCTTCGTGGTGTTTAGTTTGAAGTTGCCAGTTGGAATTTTTCACACCTGGTGGTTTATTTAAGTCCTTCTTCTGCTATAGCTCTACATATTTGAGACAATAAATGTGTCCTGTAGAGCTGTGAAGTATTAGGTGAGGGAAACATTTATGTGCAGGTGATGGGAATAAATGAATGATACAGGCATTGCTACATTTTCTATTACTTTCCAAATGCAGACAAGTGCTACCCATGACCTCCCAGCTCAGAAAACCACTTTAAAATGCTATGAGGAACTCCTGGCTGAGTCCTCAAAGTATTCAGTGTGTGTTCTGGCTATTCATGCAAGAAAATTTTTCATGCCACATATAAATATTTCCAAGAATGATCACATGGGCCAATTTTGTTCATCAGGAACACTTCATAAGAGAGAAGGAATTACTTCAATTTAACACAATCATACCTGAGATCAAAATCTACTTAACAGAAAGGAAATTAGAAAATATTTGCAGAAAAAAAAAGGAAACCCCCACTGGGGAAAAAAACAAACAAAAAAAAAAACCCCAGGCAATATTAGCAGATCTGACTGTAGGAGGACATTGACGTACTTGAGAAAGGGAGTTACAGTGTAACCCAGAATTATTTCAGACAGTACAGTGGGTTTATCAAGACTTTAATCAACAGGTAAGCAGGAGATGATTTTCTTTTTTAATCGTTAGACATTATTGTAATAGTTTGTTAATCATTCATTCTCAGAAATCCTGCTTCCTGCAGCAGTTTAAAGTTAACCAAAGAATAAGCAATTGTATCTATTTGAATTACCTTGCTTCAGACACAATAGAGGTTCCATTTTCAGGGCAGCAAAAGCCAAACATTTCCAACTTCTATTCCTAGCTGTAACAATTCACACTGATTAGTCAAAAAATTTTAAAAAGAAAATAAAAATAAAGCAACACATTATATATTTTCTTGTTATAGCATCTTCTTTTAGGGCATTTTATTCAGAACAGCTGTATCCCCACTACTTTCCATCACTGTCTTGTTCATCTCACTTGCACTATCAAGATAAATGATTTTTAGAGGTACACGGCTGGACCTTGCATTTAACCAGAGTCTAATCCCCGTGGCCAGAGATACCATGAATAACTGAAATACCAGACAATGAATAATTTCACTAACCATGATTTGCCTTAAATAATCAGAGCACCAGGTAGATCCACACACATGTAATTAATTTGCTGTTTGCTTCATTGCATAAGCAACCATTTAATATCATTGCCCTCTGGTTTTGCTCACTAATTAATTATTTCTTGCTATTTCATCGATCAGTTACTCGTGCATTTCTTGCTTTTCCACCTACCATGTTTACCTTCTTCTTTATTATATCAGCCCTCCTCCCTTTTTTGTTCCTGCCCAGTTTCCATTCCTCTTTCTTTTCTTTCTCAGCTGTTGCTCACCCTTCTGTCTCAGCAGTGGAGCAGCCCAGTTCTCACTGGGGCACAGCCACTGGCCCAGACAGCACGGACTGGACTGGGCACCACATTCAGGTGTTGGAGAGGGTGGGGACCTAACTGACAGAGCAAAACCCGTTTGAAGTGTGATGACCCCAGGACACAAGTGTCATCCTGGCTGCAAATGATTCCTTTCCAGTTGTTAAAGCAAAGGTAGCTGGACTGGAGAGACTTGATTTAGGACAAATGGTGCTTTCAGTTGTTTGAAATGGGAAGGGTTTAATGACTTCAGGATTTTCTGTTCCTAAGACAGGCACTGATAACTAGTTGATGTCTTAAACCTACTGTTAATGCTTTGTGGCATCCTGCAGGTTACTAAAAAGAATACTGCATGAACAACATTAAAAAAAATTATCTAGGAAATAAACTCCTGTACACACAAATCTTTACTAATGCCTAAAATAAAGATTTTTTTCCCCTCTCCTCTATGAACTGGTGTGCTCATTGTCCAGTCTGGGTTCACTTAATTCTCCCAGAAATCTTTAAAACTATTTCTATTAAACATTTTGGATATTTTTTCTTACAAACTGCTTTAGTGAACTTGCACTTTCTGCTGCAACCCGTTCAGTCAGCGAGTTTTAGGAATGCGATGGTGACTTTGAATTCAATTTCCTAATGTTGGGCTAAGTGTAGCCGATGCGTTTTATTTCTGTGAAAGCTTGTTTGGATTTCTGTCTGCCCCACTCTGCTCTGGTTTAGATTTCTTGTCTGAATACTGTCCAGAATCCAGTGCTTACGCTACCATTCACCATATCACTTTTTGCTAATTGCTCCCATATTCGAAGAAGTCACGTGTACCAAATTGCTGGATTGTGACTACACTCTCAGGCGGCTTCTAGCACTTCCCCAAAGAGGCAATTAAAACTCCAAACAGTGCAGGGACAGGAAAATTGCCTGTGAGAGGCTCTGGGGATCATCTGACATTCCTTCAAAAATGTCTTTTTTGTGCATTTGACCATTCTAAAAGAGGGAACAATTTTACTGCAAAATTTTCCTCTTTCTTCCAGCAGACCAAAAGGCTGTTTTGGACGATCATTGCTTGAGAGGATCAGGGAATGTTTGCTCTGATGGATAGGACAATCGTGGCAGTTCTGCCCAGTGGTGGTTCAGCGAAGGACTGAAGACATCTCTTCATTTCATGGACACGAGGAACACTGCTGATCTCAGCAGGATTGCGTGCACCTCTTGATCCTGTCACTGGAAAACTGGTTCCAGAGACAAAGAAATAGCTCAACCTGAGCTGAATCTGCAGAAGATATCAGAATGTAACTGCGTTTCTTGATGAATTAAGCAATTTTCCTTGAGATTGCTCCTACAGGTTGGTACCACTCTTGGAAAAGGGCAACACAGAGGCTCTGGAACACAGAGGCCTAGTTAGATCAGATCTAGTCCTAATTAGGAGCTTTTTCTTCCTCTTACTGAATAAAAGGAAGACAATTCCTTAATTCAGTATTCTGTGTAACAGCAGGTGAATATAGTAGAATGAAGGCAGATGACATTTCTGGAAACACAAAGAACCTCCTGTGACTGAAGGAGCATCATTAAAGGCAGTAAGAATGGTGGTTTCAGAATTAGTTGAGAATATTGAATCACACAGGAATTCATTTGGTATAACTAGTGGAAAAAAACCCCACATAAAACCTCTTTCTGCCCTGCTGCTGAAAATCACCGAATAGATCCACATCCAGTCCTGCATGTCCTTGGTGATCTGGGAAAAGCATCATTAGTGTTGGGTGAGCTCTGAGCCCCAGAGCACCCAGGATGGGTCATGTTTCCCTTCACCTTCCAGAGGAGCCTCCTCTGGCAGCAGGGAGACACCAAAAGTCCTTAAATGTCCAGTGAAAGCTTTCCCATATGAAGCTTCAGTCACATTACACCTGAACACATGTTTTTGGACATCTGTCTTCCATTGAAAAACAGAAGGCTGAAAAATGTTTCTCGGTCTTTGGAGGGGGGAAGGGGAAGGAAGGGACAGAGGATGCAGCTTTTCCAGCATCAGGATCCTTGAACCAGTCCTCCAGCAGGGTCAAGTGTCTCATTCTTTCTCAAGAACTCATTTTTATGTAGCTTTATATTTACCCAGGCCCCTTCCTACACACAGGGAGCTGCTGAGGCCTGGCAACAGGCACATGTAGGACAAACTGTTCAGTA
>VWZN01007382.1:220073-231904 GCA_013396955.1 Regulus satrapa
GCGGCCCAAACTTTTTGGTTTTTACCAGAATGGCCACTTTTTTCTTTTTTTTTTTTTTTTTAGGCAGATATATCTGTGAGGAGCAGGAAAGAGTAGCACATATCCTGGTTGTGGTGTTCTCCCAGGGAAAACAATAATGTGAGGCAGGCAACACTCTCCCTGCTGCAGGCTGCCCATTGTCCTGCTTGATGGGGACAGTGGCTGGGGCAGCTGGCATTGCACCCTAAATAAGGAGCAGCTCCAGTGCAAAATCACCTCTGCACCACCAAAAGTCACCATTGCCACACACTGCTGAAAGATTTTCCTTTGGAGGGGCAGATTGCTCAGAAGGAAGTAGCAAGGCAAGCCCAGTGTCATGTGGAATAGCTGAAATTCCTCAAGTTCCTTTTTGCCAGGATTTCAAGCTGTGAAAGACACATGATCTCCGCTGCTTGAGACTTTAACTGAGGATTTTCCCCAACAGAGATGGATAGGTAGCTGTACGATTTTTTTTTCTTTTTCCTACATCTGAGTTAAATCATTTTTAGGGCCTGCATTTGGAAACAGTAACCTCAGATGGGGTTTATCAAAAGGAATATATGACTCCTTACCCTCAGGAACTGATCTGCCCTATGATCACTTTTCGAGAAAAATACAATTAATTCAAATTTTTTCTCCTTTTTTGCCATTCCTATTGTTCACAGCACCCTGTGAAACTAGGGGTTGAGATCTAGTGGCCTCAAACCCCTCTTTGCTGTATTTGGTCTCAGTCAGGGGCCAGTAACAAGCTGTATCTATAAATCTCTCTCGTATGCCTATAGCAGGAGCTGCTGTCCTTTTTCACATTGATAGGGAATGACGTTTAAATACTGAACAGCTTCATGCTGATATTCACTGATTCATCAGAAGTAGACGAGGGGAGGACAAGAGAAGTTTTATTCCTTGCCATGGCCGTGGTTTGTTAATTGCCCAGCCCAGTCCATCGGGGGTAGCTAGTTAACTGAAGAGGCATTGCCATTTGAAGGGAAAAGAGGGCTGTCAATAATTTGTGGACAGGAGTGTTGAAACTGCCTCTTAAATAAAGTCAGAGATCAGCAGCCTTTGGGGAGGGGGCGAGAAGATTTGGATTTGAAAAAAAACAACTGTAGGAGGCACCAAAGGAACATGGTGTAAATGCAGGTTAGCATGATTTAGCAAGAAGGCCCTGTGACTTTGAGCTCCTTGGAAGAAAATGAGGTGTAATTTACTTTAATTTCTTTACCACTCATGTCTTTATGAACCTTTGCAATTCTTGTTATCTGCTCCAGATTTTTTTTTCCAGATAAGTATTTTAATGAACTTAAGATCACAGTTCATTTCCAGATAATTTCCAGATAATTAGCTACCAAAGGCATTGCACATAGGATTCCTTCTCCCTGTGTGTCTGGAGCACCCACACAAAGAGCCAACACCTCAGTGAGTTTCTCTGCAGTGTCCAAGGTTTCCATTTTCCATGCCTTTTCTTCCCAGGACAGCTTCAGAGCTAATAGTGCAGGGACAAGAGGAGAGGAAGAGTTTCCTGGTGACCCCATGCTAACCAGGGCAGTAAGTGACATCCCTTCACCTACAGAAAGTTTGCCACATTTCACTCAAGGTTTTGCTCAGGGCCAGGATTTTGCTTAGGGTCTGTCAGGCTCTGGTCTGGCCTGTGCATTTGAGTGGTTTTGGAGCACATTTAATGAGCATGAGTGACCAAGTCAGCACCATGCAGCTGCCAGCTCAGCCATGGTGACTGCCTGGGAATGCAGGTTTTACCTACTGGTAAAAATAGGGCAGGTAAAAGCACAAGGTACCACGATGCTGCCGCAGCTTTATTTCAGTTTTACCTATAGCTTTGAATGCAGCCAATTACTGCCGCTGAAAAGCAACTCTATCACCTCAATTCGATTTTTTTTTTCCTTCTAATGCAGATATCTACAGCTTTGTATTATTGCCTTAATTTTGGAAATGAGAAAGGAGAAAAGAGATGGAATGACACTTGTCCCTGATGATACAGGCATTGTCAGACCCATGAGGGAGGCTCTGAAATGCCTCCTCTTAGTCGTGTCTCATTCCTCTGGGTTATAAAGATGTGACAGATACAGTACATGTTCTGTTCTTACACTCTGTTAGCAAAATCAGACAATGAGGAAGACTCCTTGAACATGAAAACTGAAGACTGAATGATCTAGAAATTTACTTTTTGCTGTTTTCTTTATTTTCTTCAATTTAAAAAGTGTTTATTTAAACTCTGAAACAAATATTCTATTAGCTACCAGGTTAAATCTTATTTCCTCAATTATTCTCTCTAAAGGCTTTTTTCTTAGCTTGCATTACATTGGATAACATTTAGAATTAATATCACATAATGTTAGTCTAAAAATACATGTACCATTATTATTATCAAATGGAGATAAGTGTGCGTTGCCAAGTAGAAAAGAAAGCTGTGAAATATAATGCCATGTACAAGTATTTTTTTTTCATGATCTTCCAGAACATGAAGGATAGACATGGGCTGCCAGATACTCATTTCTGATGGATAAATGCAACTGTGGTTTCCATAGCTATGCAAAGTTTTGTATAGCACCCATCACCATGGTATCTAAGCATCTGTTGCTGCTGCTGCATGCTTGAGTCCATGGTGCACTGAAGAGAATTAAATGAAATAAATGAAGAGAAGGTTCTTGAGCCCGGCCATCCACAGTGTGGAGGGACTTGGGCCAGGTTCACTTGTAAAAACAGGTTGGTTGTTCATCTGACTTTGCACAGCTCTCCAACTGCTCAGCTCCTTGTTCTGGTAGCACCTTACAGGAGAGGCGTCTCCGTGTCCCTCTCCCACAGCCCCAGGACACAGCTGCTCAGGACAGGGCCACCAAGGTGCTCAGCTCTGCACCACAGCAGACAGCTGCTCCATGCAGACCCTCTGCGTTCTTCAGGAGCTCTTGATCCCAAGTTTCCCACTTGAAGCCATCATAAAGCCATATCTATCAGTATTATCATTGGATAGTATCATTGGAAGATGCCTTAAAGCTCATCAAATCCAACCATGAACCCAGCACAGGCAAGTCCACCACTCATCCATGTCCCTAAGAGCCATGTCTCCAAGTATTGAGACACCCCCAGGAATGGTGACTACTATTAACCTGAGCAGTCTGTTCTAGTGCCTGGCAATCCTTTCAGTGTAGAAATTTTTCCAAATATCCAATCTACACCTCCCCTGCTGTAACCTGAGGCCATTTCCTCTTGTCTTATTGCTTGTTATCTGAGAGAAGAGACCAAACCCACCTGGCTGCACTCCCCTGTCAAGGAGCTGCAGAGAGCCAAAAGGTCACCCCCGAGCCTCCTTTCCTCCAGGNACACTCCCCTGTCAAGGAGCTGCCTCCTTTCCTCCAGGCTAAAGATCCCTCAGCTTCTTCTCACCAGGCTGGTGCTCCAGACCCTTCCCCAGCTCTGTTGTCTTCTCTGAACACTCTCCAGCACCTCTGCATCCTTCTTGTTGTGAGGGGCCCAGAACAGGATGCAGTATTTGATGTGAGAATTTTGTGTCTGGGATCCCTTTTAGAGGTTTTCTTCCTTGGTCTTTCTAGCTGAAGACCTCTTACGTGATTGTCAGGCTTCCATCCTCTCTGCACTACAGGAAATGTTAAGTCTTGGGAATTTGGCTTTCCCTATGCAGTTGAGATCCCTCTTTGACAGGATCTCTCTTTGAAGATTTATTCAGATTTTTCTTTTCTCCAGGAGATTTCCTTTATCTTTAATCAGGGAGGTTTACATCTTCCTTTTACCAGATCATTGGCTGTTCTCTCCCTTTTAACAGCACAAATATTTCTTTGGGATGGTCTGATGTAGTTTTTATTGGCTCAAATATTAAATAATTCCTGTGCTATCTCATCCTTGGCTATACTTTTTGATGATGCAGATGCTTCCCATACTTGGAAGGCAGCATCGGAACCCAGAGCACAATCTTCCTCTAATGCAATCCTCACGTTGTATAAGAACTTGTGAATTGACAACACCATTTTATGCATTTGTAGCAAGAGAATCAGGGATATAAGTTTTTTAACTCAGCTGTGCCTGAGACCAGGTACAAGAGTCACTAAGAATTTTGAGGCATGAATAGGGCTTGAAGTAACCTGGTCCACAGGTTTTTCTCTGAGGGGGATTTAATACACCTCTGCATGAAATGCCAGGATCTGGTCTTGGAAGATGAACAGCAGTGTCTGTACAGTCCTTAATGACATAACCATAGAATGATTTGGATTGGAAAGGACATTTAAAAGTCATCTAGTCCAAGCCCCTGCAATGAACAGGGTTAACTTCAACAAGATCAGGTTGGTCAGAGCCCTGTCCAACCAAGAGGGCACAAATTCACAGATCCTCTCAGACTACACAGCCAGACATTACCACTGTTGAAGCAGTACCATCAGCCCTCAGCACCTCTTCCTTCATCTATACCCTGCTTTTGCTTGAGCTGGCACAAACCTTTGCACCAGAGTGATTTGGAGAAGTGAAAAAAGTCAAAATTAACTCATAGAGACACTTCCTTTTAAACCTGTCCAGTACCCTGCTCCAGTTCATAGCCCAACACATGCTTGAGAAAGGAGATGACATTAGGCAAAAAACTCACAGCAGGGACTGGAAAGCATCACTCCTCCTGACAGGAGCCCTGGCTAATTCCTGGTTCAAGGGAGTTGTGAAATTGTGCCATTAAGGAGAGGTTAACTGGATTTTGAGTGCTGAAACGACCCCACTAATTGCTGAGCCAGACCAAGTGTTTCCTCATTAAACTCTGTTGTGTGACTCCATCTTACTCTGGATGTGTCACATTACCAGTCTCGAGTCCCAAGGCTCCAGTCTTTTCATCCATATCTTGCAAATCAGCTGCAGGACTTCAGGGGATGTTTCCTTATCCAGTCCTTTCAGAAGGACGTCCATTTTAGTGGGGGGAAATGATACCAGGCATTAGTAGTACCAGATTTTTTAGCTGACCTATTTCCTCTGGTTTTCTCAGCACATTGTCATTGGTTAAATAAAACCTCATTAGGAGAGCTGGCTCCTCTGTCTGATTGCAATGTTCAATTTTGTATTCATGTGTTCCTTTACTGCTTTTTGCAGTTCCTAAAAAGTCTGGCTGAATATGGGGTGGGAAAGGGAAATCTGCAATGCTCTCCTTTAGACTCCACTAGCAAATACTGTAAAAGTCAGATTCTAGAACTTCCTGCAAAATCAGATGTTTTTGAGAAAAGCCTGGAGCCTCTGCTCACAGTCAGAGTGGGTGGATGTCCTGCAAGAGCAGCAATTTCTGTGCAATAAACTCATCAACATGTCTTGTGTAACTAGCATGAGTGTTTATTATAGGAATATCACCCGTGCTGACAGGAAAACCGCCCTTCTCCACGGACCCGTGAGCAGACAGGAGGGCCATGAGGCTGCACCACCACAGCATCCCCCAGCTCCAGGTGAAATCATGCTCCTTTTCTTTCACTCAGCCCCCATCACCAACCCGGACATGGCCAATTTTGTGGGTGTCCTTGCCATGCACTACATTGTACTCACATCCCCTGGTTTTCTCCTGGCACGGGGCAGAATCCCTACTTGCCACTTGAAATCTCACTTGAAACTTGAAGAGATAAGTGGGGGAGAGAGATGGAGAGAGAGTAAAACAAGCTGGCATTTAAATTTGTCAATTAAGTCTGCGAAGATTCACTACCTTGGATTTTTGCTGCATCACTCCCTAGTTATCCTTTTTCAATGCCTCTGTCCTCTTTCCTTCTGCAGGTTTTGCAACAGCCTCCCGTGCACGGGCTGCCTTACAGAGCACCGCAGATAATTTTCTGGTTTTTATTAGCTTTCCAAAAACACATGTAGCTGGACTCCTTCACTTCAGCCCCCTTAAAGTTTAATAGGGTGTCTATTGCAAAGCTAACTTCTTTGTTCATCTGCTTTCACGGGGAATATTTCCTTTGAACAGCAGGCATGTTCTGCTAGAAAAGTCCCTCTGGGAAAATATGAAGCTTTGAGAAATGTTCTGTCCTCCCTCAAAGAGGTCCCATCTGAACACAGATAACTTCTACTGCAATTTAGCTATCAATAACCACCCCCTGCTGTACCAGTGTCTGCTGAAGCACCAAGCTCTGCAGCCATCCATAACTTCCAGTGAAATGTAAGCAATTAACCTGATTTTAATGTTACGCAGGTATGTTACCGACAGTCATCTGTAATTCTTTAACATTCTTCTCACTGTAAATCACCTCGGAGCCGAGGGCAGCCCCATTCCTAAGGAATTTCAACAAATGCTGAGTTAATTGCCAAGGATCAGAGAAATAACTTTCCAAAAGAAAATATACCTCAAGATTTTTCATTTTAAAACCCAAACAAACAAACAAACAAACAAACAAACAAACCACAAACAACCCAAGACAAAACTGTTAATTTTAAATTAATTCAAAATATAAACCGGTTTGGTAATATGGCTGTCCAAGAAAAATTTTCCGAAGTAAACCTTTATGGGATTTTCTCTTTTTTTTTAAGGTAACTAAATTTCATATGATTGCACATGATTAACCAAATATTTCTGCAGATTTGGAGTCTGAAACACATTTCTGCATTTAAACCTAAGTATTTCACTTGCTCAGAGACCACGTTAGGTGCATGGGATCCAAGTAAATGCTGAATGACAGAACAACAAAATATTTTCTTTCATTCACTTTCCAAATCCAAAATCCAGCCTCCTGCATTTATGACCAAAACCCCAAAAAGCATTCTCCTACACGTTTGGGCTCTCCCACGTGATGCCACCACGCACGAGAGTGCACCGGCAGCACATGAATTCCTGCTGCATGCCCCGTTCCTCTCCCACTGAAACCATCCCAGAGAGCTCCTCCTGCAGAGGGAAGGGATCAGGCCCAGCTCTATTTTCAGTGTCACCCTGGCAACCGCTTTCCCCTCCATCTGGATGTCACATCAGAGAGAGATCCTGCCACCTCTCGGGTTTAACACAAGCCTTACAACTTCTGGGGAGGTCTCCCAGCCCCAGCCCCAGAGACTGGAGAAAATCTTCCTGCACACCTTCCTTCTGAAACTTTGGAGTGTTTAGCTTTCACACAAAGAAAACCGAGAAGATGTGGCCTAGTTATACTTTAAAAATTGGAAATCAAGGGGATTCATTTAGGCGGGTTTGTGATTTTAAGTTTATCCCCGGATAGTGGAATGCCTGAGGTTAGTAGTACTGCCCCAATTTAGCCCAGAAATTTGAATTTGTATTTATGCAGCTAATAAGAGAAATGGATTGTTTGTATGTATAGGCACTGGAGTGCCTATAAGGGCATATTGTTTAGCTAGCACAAATATTCGGGTTTGTGGGGTGGGAGTTTAGCATCTCTGGCTGGACAAGGCCCCCAGAGCAGCATCTGCTCACTCCCTTTGCCCAGCCAGCCCCGGTCACTTCGGTTCCTGCAGTCACCCACACCACACCCCAGTGCTGGCCACCCTCAGCCCTCCCTTCTCATGCTCCAGTGGCAGTGGCAGCAACAACACCTCTGCAGGCAGGTGAGAAGAGAACGGTTTCCCCTGGCATTTTATTCTACATTTATTTTTGTTTATTGCCATGTTGCTGATACTTCAGAAGTCCCAGTCCTTCAGAACATCCCTTGCTTGTAGCGTCACACAAGCTGGAGTGGCTCATGAGGCCCTTCAAGATACAAGGACTGATCCTGAGCCAATCAAAACCAGAAAAAAGATCTTCACTCATAATTATCTTCCATGGCCAGAGCTGCACAGTGCAGAGCAGAGAGGACAACATATGGCCTCTTTCTGAGGCAAATGTTGCAGCTGTCCATTGCACAGCCTTAAAGTACTTTTCTCCCAAGCTGCTCACAGTGTTTTGGATTTGTTAAGTATTATGATGCCCATTTTAAAAACAGGTAACCTGTGGCCCATGGGGCTTCCTACAGCCACACAAATTGTCTAAGATACACTTCAGACTACTGGGAAATACCACATGCCTTCAGTTCTGTCTTTTCTTCCCACTGGCTGTTCTTTAGTGCATATCTAAAAGAAAAAAAAATAGAAAAAAAATTTAAAACTACCATAATTCCACAACATAGGGAAAGCAATTATTCTCCCACGATATCAATGAAACACTCCCACAGTCCATCACTGGGTCCACAGCATCCATCTGCTACTACTGGCAGAGGAAATTAGTAATTACTAGAAACTCTAAGCAATACCAGAGGTGAGAAAGCAGCATGTGTGTCTCTTGCTGCCTGTTAAGGATGGGGACAGGAGAAAAAAGTTCTCTGCTTTTAATCCATTGTGATCTCTGGCCAAGTTGCCAGTGCCTGGGAAAGGAAAACTGACATCCAACTTCCACAAAACCATCATGGTCACTCCAGGTCTCTGGAGCTGCTTTTGCCTCTCCTCAGAAACAGAGAAGTGGCAAAAAAGCAGGGTGGGAGAAGGATGTCTCAGACACCTGAGTGTAACTGGGAGGTGCCCAGCTGGCAGTGACTGGTGTTAACAGCAGGTGAGGGAGCCTGTGCTGAGAAGTTCTACTCCTGTGTCACTTGTCAGGGGCAGTATTTTGGGCCAATGCAACAAATAAACCTTATTATGGGTGGATCTAGAAGCCTGATCCACATCTGAGCTTTCTGTGACCATGGAGGAGCCCCTTTCAATCCTGGTGTTTGAATCTGGGTAGCCACTGGATCAGCTGCAAGTGCTGTTCTAGACCAAAACTTGACCTCTGTTTCACATCTTGAGGGAAAAAAAAAAAAAAGACAAAAAAAAAAGACAAAATCAAAAATTAGAGAATTAATTTACAGACAGATTATTGCTAGTAAAGCAAATAGAAACGGAGTGGAATAGGAGATTAAAAACCCCCAGAATTCTCTTGGAAGTATTAAAAAAAATCTTAAATATACGAATAAATTTCCATTTAAGATGACATTTGAGATGCACGGCAAGAAAGAAAACAAACCCAAATCAACATTCCCTGTGAGATCATCAGGGATCATGATCACCATCATCAATACAATTGCCCCAGATTAATGCTGATAGAACTGAAATCCGCCTTTCACCCATGTAAGAAATCTGTGGTTAGCAGGTGGGAGATCACACACAGAAATTCTGCAGAAAATTTATATATTAAAAAAGAAAAAAAAATCAGCAGTTGGTTCCCCATTCTGGGTTTGTTCCCAGTAGCACTTATGCAAAGTTGTGGTTTTTTTTCCTCCTTCAGGAAGATTTTGGTTGTGTGAAGCAGCGGCGCTCGCCCTGGAGCAGCAGCAACAAGCTGCTGTTCTGCAGCTCCCTGCTCCCCCCCGAGCACTGCTACAGCCAGGGCAGGAGTGAGCAGCATTCAGAGGGAGATGTGCCACCCCTTTTCATGGCTCTAGTGCTGGGAGGTGGAGAACATGTGGAGGAACATTTTCTTTGGGGCAGAGGCAGATGGAAGCAGGCACTGAACCGAGAGAACGTTTCTGATGTGCTGTGCTCCCGCCAAACCCACTGAATGTCTCAATGCCAGGATTGCACTGAATTTAAAGAAGAGGAAAATAAGTGGAAAAGCAGAATGACTGAAGGGTCTATCAGATCTGACACTCCAAAAATATGGGAGACAAGTGGGAGAAATGTAAGCGTCACTTCACTCCATGTCTGTAAGCAATCAGTGCTGGTGAAAAAGGACACAGATCTTGCTCCTGACAGTAACTGGGTCTGATACCTTTGATGCATTCAAGTTTCCAGTTTCTCAAGCAGAGCAGGATAGTAGAAATTTAACAGTCCCATACTCCCAACACAATGAAATATGTAAGACGTTTCTAATGGATTTATAACACAAGGGTAGAAAAATGAAGGCATAAAGGTTACTGATCTAGTGACTAATCTTGTCACATGGGATGGAGAGAGGATTGTGATTTAAATATGAGGGAAAAACCCAACTTTGGGGATGGCCAGGAGAGCCAGAATCACCTGCAGGAGAGGGGCTGCAGATGGGAGAGGACCGTGCTTTACTGACAAGTGTCTGCTAAAGGAGCCACACCAGCAGCATGGCTCTATGATCCCCAGCAGACCACAGGTGTTGTGACAGCTGTGAGCAGCTGTAGGAACTGGACTGGATAGAAGGGTCTCTAACTGCCTGTATTTAAAAATTTGATAGATAGATAGATAGATAGATAGATAGATAGATAGATAGATAGATAGATAGATAGATAGATAGATAGTTATGTGTTTGGTTTTAGATAGAGAATGAAAATGAATGGTTTGGAATTTTTCCTGTGAGGGCTTTGATTTCAGAGACAGGGAGCCTGAATGAGGTTGCAAAATGAATGAGTCAAGCAATCCCAGGCTTCTTGTATCTCTCATTCTCTCTCTGGGCTCTGCTCCCCCTTCCTCCTCTGGAGGGGGCGCACCTTGCAGTTTGGGAAACATTGCTGTAGGATAGAAACTGGAAGGTAGGCAAGGAGCTGGAGGCTGTTACAGGGAGTGTTTTAATTTGACAAGGTAGGGAAAAAAAATGGAGCAATCTGCAGTAATGGCAAGGGAAAGTTTTGGGTTTTTTGTTTGTTTTGTTTGTTTTGTATTTTACTCTGTGCAACTCTTGCTGTTTCATTGAATTCCCAACCTCTCCCTCTCTGGTATTGCTCCATCCCTCCTCAGCCATCCCCTAAAGCCTCCCACTCACACGTTCATTAAGGATTAATTATTTCCTTTGCACTTGTCCTTGCCAGCCTTGGCCTTCCCCTCATGTTCAGGGCTGTACCAAGCTCCTTTAGCTCTACACAACCCAGCTTCTGTTCACTTCAAAATCCCCTGTTTGAGAGACAGCAAGCCTCTATCCAACTAGCCAGGACCATTCCTTCTTTCCTTCTCCCGGGGCAAACCAGCACTCCAGCCTCAAAGCCAGGCCTTCCCTTCACCTTGGCCCTGAGCATGTGCTGCAACATCACCCAGAAAGCCCCACATCCCTGCCATCTGTTCCACCCGGGCTCAGAAACACCTTTACTCTTGTTCTGGCCCTGAAAAACTGAAGAAAGCAGCAGCAGGAAATCCTACAAGTGGTCTTTAGCAGATTAGTCTGAGGAAGGCAGAAGCTGATGCACTCTGTGCTTGGGGCAGCCCGAGGGCTCACAGGGATGCTCATCCCAAGGGGATGCAGCCAAGCAGCTCCAAGGCACTGTGGCCCCCCTGGCAGTCATGCAGGTAGTCCCCAACATTGACCACAGGACATATTGCAGGATAAACACCCCCCTTGCCCCCAAACACCCAAGCCAGCCCACCCCAGCAGTCAGAGTTTGGATAGCTGCCATTCTGGCTTAGTTGATGGGGCTTAGTCCATCACCTGTATGACCAAAGTGCAACACAGCTACATAAAACAAACCTGGTGTCTAGGGGAAGGCTGGAGGCAGGAGAGGGGAAGACACAAATTACCCAGGCACAGAGAGGAAGAGATTCTGTGGAAAGCAGGAGTTTATAATTTTTTTTCCCCCTGCAAGGACACCTACACCTTACCCACAACAGGAGTGTGTCACTCAGATCAGTTAGAGCTGGGGGATTCAGAGGTGGAATTTTTGCCTGGCTCATTCCCTTTTAAAGAAAGTGTTACTCCATCTCACTAGCTGAAACTCAAGAAGTCTCCTGAGAAAGAGGTAGCCCCTCCACTGCCCCTCAGGATTAATATATTCATTTAAAGACAAAACAAATGTGTTTGTCCTTGAAACAACTGTGATACTGCTGGCTGGAGGAGCTGTTTGCATTTAAAGAGTATGAAGAGTGAAAGTTATATATACAACAGACTAGAGAAGAGCAGCCTTTCTTCCTTATTAGGAGGATTTTTT
>VWZN01007382.1:231968-256267 GCA_013396955.1 Regulus satrapa
TTTTTTGCTGCTTGCATCCACGCATCACCAGGATAGCAGGTACTAATCGCGTTCTTCCTTTGCGTCCCAAAACACAGGAGGGTGTTTGCCTAAACATGCAAGCACAGAGGCAAGACTTGTGTATTTTATATAGGAAACTGCTTTTGTCTGCTGCCAGTAGGATACACAATGTGCTCTCTACAGGGGACCAAGCTGTAGGGTTGTACAAACACCAAGCAGCAATACCTTACATAACCGGCCCTGGGGGAGAGCTATGTGTCATGAGGAGAAACAGTTTTGCCAGGAAAGGTAAAACACAAGAGGCCATGTGGAATTCGTGGAAGAAAACAAGAGGCTGGGTGGGAGACACAAGCCCAGAGAAAACAGAATGTGCAGACTATCAGCAGGCAGACAGCTCAGTCGGAGCAGGCCCGCAGTCAATTCAGGGCTTATTGCAGCGCCTGCACCCCTAACTCTTCCCTCGTGGGATTTGCCTGGCTTGCAAGGGTGGGGAAGCAGTGAGCACCGGCCTCCCCCACATGGGATTAAAGGTTAGGGATGCTGCAGTGGTGCTGGGGATGGGACCAGCTCTGGGGTGGGAGTAAAGATCCACCGTCTGTGTGGTTTGGGGAAGGGGGTTACTCTGAGCCTGGTGGGGAACCCAAGAATGGGCAGAGTTCCCAGAGTGTTGCAGGGCTTGGAAGGACCAGGGGTCTTGGGGACCTGTTAATGCACCTTTGCACCCCACCAGGGTGGGATGAGAACAAAGCACATTGGGCTCCTCTTAGGAAGGCTGTTCAGAAACTCTCTGTTCCCATAAAAAACACCGTGGACCTACACAATCAGAACAGCCCCGTAATGGCATTGACATGGTGTAAGTTTTGCTCATGAATTAATAGATAGGTTCCCCCATGGGTGAATTGGAAAGAAAGACCCTCTGGGAAGAAAGAGAGACTGGATGAAAGAGTGAAATTGGCTTGTAATTTATTGGCAGACTGAAACTTTGCATGCAAGAAGGTCACTCACTGCTGGGCCTGGCAAGAAATATGGCCAGCTGCGACCAGCAGCAGTTTTTCTAAACCTGAATCAAGAGAGCACAGTGAGAATATCACTGACCCTCTCAGGGAGTACCCTGAGACTGCAGAAGATGCTCCCTGATGCACCATCAACAGCTTCTTGCATTTTAAACCACCCCATTAACACCTTGTCTTTGGGATACTCCAGGACATCAAGTGACCTCTTGAAAGCCTTGCAGACCACATGGAGAGCAGGTACAGAAAATCAGCCTCACCTCACTATCCATCCAAAAGGAAGAAATTAGGGCCTAGGAAATGAAGGGCATTCTTTCTGCAGCTTCCCACTAGCACTGCCTTCAAGGATGATCTCTCTCTCTATAGACATCTTGAAAATGCAGCACACCACAAGGAGCTGAATGTCTTAACCAAGACATCAGTAAGCATCCAAGCCAAGCTCGGCGTTCTCCCTGATGATAAACATCATTCCTGTCACTTCACTGAGGGCCCTGCACCTGACCGTGTTTGCCAACGATCACTGCAGAATTCCAAAGAAAAGATGGAAAACCTAATGGAAGCTGGAAGCAGCAGTGAGCTTCTGCTCCGTGTCTGATGCTAAGCAGGGAAATGGGATTGATTTTTATAGATTTGCACTTCAGAAAAGCACTGTAATTGCAGATACCAAATTGAGTAAGAAATAGAAGTTCTGCTGCCAGTGCAGACAAAACACTCCCCAAAGCCTGTTATTAATAGAAAGGCAGGGGCATTGCCAGCAAGATAAAAAGGTCAGGGAGAACTTTTAGCTATTTTCCAATTAAAAAGGAGGAAAAAAAAATAGAGAGGGAGAGAGAAAAGTCATTCTAGACATATTCTGAGGTGAAGCAGAAGTCAGACTTACAGGGCACTTGCAGGCCATGAATACAAATGTCCTGAATGCCCAATCTCGACAGAGCAGGGACACCCTGGCTGGCTCCCACCCACTGCCAGCCCAGCCCTGCAGCTGGAGCAGGGAGTGCCCCTGCCCTGTGCCAGAGCTCTGGGAGCTGGGCTGAGCGCACTCCAAGAGCAGGGGAATTTTGGTCGGAATTTTGGCAGGAGAGCTTTGCTGAGGGCTCGAGAACAAGTTAGGAGATACTCCAGATCTGCTCCTACACCTTTCCTGCCCATGAAAAATGTTCAGAGCCTCGGAACTGTCCGAATTTTTCTGGTAAAAAAAGTCAAAAATTGCATCCCAAAGTTCCTAAAACAAAAATCTGAAGGAGATCTGGGGAATAAAAGAATCTCCTTGCTCAAAAGATGCACAATAAATTGTATTTAAAATATCAAAACCACAGAAAAAGACCATACAACAAGCCCTGTGGAGAACAGATGCCTAAACAGAATTTCAAGAAGAATTTCTATAAGAGGATGGTTTTGTAAGAAATGATTTTTCTATTCCTGTGGAGTACTTTTTTTTATGTATAGTCTTGCTAAAAAAATGAAAATATGGAATTGGCATATCCTCCACCTTTCTCCTAAAACTCCTTTTAATTAATTTTTTTAATAGCATTAACTGAACCAAATAACAACTTGAAACCATACTTTTTAATTAATTCTATGGAACCTGAATTCAATTTGCAATCACAGAAATATTTGATCCTGGATTTGGCGACTTTAATTTATGCTTGCAGGTCAGACATAACCATTAAATCTTTTCCAGAAGGGTTTCAAGCCCCAAGTCTGAAATTATTTGTGGTATTGGTTTAAGTGTTTGCAGAAATGAATCATGATATACTTCTGAAGAAGGATTAAATGTTAATCTGTTAAGAAAAGGTATTTGAACTACAAGTGCAGAATAATTTTCAAGCGTGTAACACTTTCTTCTGGCCAACAAGAGAAAATCCTGAAAGTCTGAAAGTATTTTCTTAGAATTTTACCCCAAACCTTGACACTTTGATATTTTGTCAGGACCTTGATAAAAGAGATGTTCATGATTTAAAATATTTTAGAATGAAACCTCAAGAAATTATAACTTCAGCTATATTCCTTGGTTCCTTAGTAGCTTGTAAAACTCAGATTGAACGCATGCAAACTGACAATGAAATAGTGACTGAGAAAACTGCAAAACATAAAATACGCTTTAATCTCCCAATAAAAATCTATAATCATTCTTCCATTTTTTTAAAGCACTGCAAATGGATTAATAACTTTTCAGAATTACCGTCTTATTTCTATCTCCATCAGGGCAATAGAGTATGACTGATAGGGAGAAAAAAGTGTTTCATACATGGATAGGAAAACTTTGCTCTTAGCATAAGAACATGATAAGATGGAAAGATAATTTACATAGTTCTGTGATTTAGTTAAATTATTTATCTCTTCCAAGAGATATATGATATTTTAAGAGGCTCTATTCCAGTCTAAACAATTTTTGAGAGACGATTACATGAGAATCCAACATATCATTAATGGTCAGTTTTTCCTTTGATATAAATCACTACAATTCTACCATGGAGACTATTCAATACGAGAGGTAAAAAATATTTGCATAGCTCTTTGAAAAATAAGTGTTAAATAAGCATGATTTAATCTTGCACAATTGAGAAAGTACAAACAAAATCATTTCAAAAAGAAGCAAAATGTCAGATACTCAGTAAATGCTTTTTAATTTATAATAATGTACTACATTATGTAAGATAACTTTTCATCATGGAATAATTTTCTCAAAATATATTTTATATTCAAGTTCAAAACAACTGAACAAAGTGAAATTTGAAATCTTTCTTTTTGGGGGAAAAAACTCAATCAAATTCTCTAACAATAAACTTGGAATTTTTCATACTTTTCCTTTTCAAACTTAACAGTGTATTTGTTTGGGGTTTTTTTGTTTTTTGGTTGTTTTTTTTTTTGTTCCTCCCCTCCATGCTCAATAACATCCCATTTTTAATTAATAGAATCATGGATGGTCAGATGAAAAACAGCTAATATAAAGACAGGGAAATTGCCAAAAATCTTAGGTGGTTTTCACTGTTAGAAATCCTGAATTGTGGACACTCTTAAAAGCCATAAATTACTGGTTTGGGAAGTGTTCCATGTAGGCTGTAAGAAAGAGGCATGTAAGGGAAATGTGAGGCTTTTTTCCCTAGAGTGAATGGATGTCCATTTTCAGATCTGTGCCTCACGTTCTTTGATCTGCTCTTTCCTTTATAAAGTCAAAAAAAAAAAGAAAAAAAAGAAAAAAAAAGGTCCAAATGTAATCTGAAATTGGTTGAAATCCAAACAGGTCACCTGTGCAAAGCTGCAGCTATGTGGGAGCAGCTCCCAGCCTCTCGTGCAAGTCAGGGCAGTTCTGCATTCCCTGAGCTAAACAAATATCTCATGAGGTACAGCTTGATGGGGGCTTAGGGATGTTTCAAAAATGTCAGGAAATCACATTCTACCAGTAGAGCAGCCTGAGCAAAGCCTTGCCTGCCTACGTGCATGGTGCTGGTGTGTGGAAGCTGGGGATGGGGTGCTCTGTTAGCTTTGTGCTCACACTCAGCAAGGAGAGATGAATGGAAAGGATCTCTTGTGCACATATGAGGCACCAAAAATAAATTTAACAAAAAAAAAGCCTTCAGCTAGTAATCTGATTTTGGAGTGCAATTAAATAAAAAATTACACAAAGCACAGGTTCCATATCTTCGTATCAGTCCTAGCATTAATTCTGGGTGCCATGCCTATGCCATAACTGAGGGCAAAGGCTGAAGCTCAGGTAACCAAACACCTCCATGGGTTGCAGGAAAGTCTGTTCCTATTAGCTGAGGAGCACGGAGGAGTTCCTCATAGCTCATGTGCTCCCTGAGGCAGTATTCATTCATACTAATGATTATTATGGAATGACTATAATAAAAAATGACTAATCATTCATTAATGATTATATTAAGTGTTTTATTTTGCATGGATGACAGCCTTGTGCCAGGCAGTGGGAAACAGCTGCCTCCCCTGGTGTTGCCTGCTTGTGAGTGTATCAACCTTTATCGTGCTCAAGGAAGTGGCCAACATGGACAGTTTATTACAACAGATAATACCAGCAGCTATTCCTCTGTTTCAAGTGAAAAGTGCTCATCCCTTAGCCCTGAAGGAATTGATTTAAAATCCCACTAATCCTGGTTGGGAAATACTTATAAAACGGACCAACAATTTTTAGATAGATTTTGTTAGAATGTCCCGTTAAAACACAGAAAAAGAAGTCCTCTGATTTCTACATGCTCTTAAAAGATTTTAAGGAAATTATTTTAACATAAGCACTTCTGTCTTCTTTAACTTCTTAATTTTAAATTTCAGCCAATTATCAACAACAATAAGGATGGAGAAAGGTACCAAAAATGTCCTTTTGTCTCCATACAGAAATAAAATAATTCTTTTTTTACTGTATAAAAATTTCCAAGAAGCAAATGCCTTTCTCCACTAGCACTGCCAGAATATTTATAGGTTTTTCTGGTCCCCTCACGTCTGCACTATTTTCCAGCGTAAGTGCTTGCAAGCCACACTTCCTCTGGTTCAGAAGGTAGCTGGTGAGAAAACTGTATTGATTTCCTTCACCCCTCCAAGTTCTTGGCTCACCTTCTCCCTCCACATCCAGCTGCCTTCAATTACTTCAGCGAGGCTTTTCTGTCCAGTTCTGACCATGTTACCCAGACAGGACCCTGGCAGCAGGGTGAGTTCCTCCCTCCCCTCCCTCTCCTGCTCTTGATCCCAGCCCTGGTGCAATTCTCTCTTCTGATCCTCACAAACTGGGAAGGCAATGCTGCCAAAGTCTGTGAAACCATCAACTCTTCCTCCCCTGAGCCACCTGCCAGGGTGTTCTTCACCTGGGGCTGGGCTGCTACCTGCCTGCCTTCCCCCCTTCAGACTCTGCTGGGTCTCATCCTTCCACCTGTTTCTGCCTCCAAGAATTGCTCCTCATGGATTACACCACGTTGAGCCTGGCAGACAGACTGCCACCAAAAAGGAGGGCCAAATTAGGAAGATGAATGCTCAGAAATGGCCACTCACAAGAGCAGCAGCAAAAGCTACCCAAGAAAAAAAAAATCAGCCTGGAGACCTCCAGCTTTCTTACTTCAGTTTGTCTTTTGCTGCCATTCTTTACCACAAAAGGGAAATGAGGAAGGAGTCATAGGCACTTTTACTTTCCATATTAACCAAAGTACTTAAGGTCACTTTGTTTGTTTGTTGTTTGTTTGTTTGTTTGTTTGTGGGGGTTTCTAGTTTTGTTTTTGTGGGGAGATTTTGGTTGGTTGTTGTTGTGGTCGGTTGGTTGCTATTTTTTGGTTGGTTGGTTGGTTGGTTGGTTGGTTGGTTGGTTGGTTGGTTGGTTGGTTGGTTGGTTAAGGAGTTTTGTTTATTAATTTTGAGTGATTTCTCTCAGTTTCTGTGAAGATTTAGTGCGTGGCATAAGCTCTGTGTGTCTCACACACAGTGGTGCTGCCTTTCCTTTGCTGCTGTCCCTGGGATCACAGCTGCCCCTTAGCATGAGGTGGTGACAGGAATGGCCTTGCCCTCCTTCTTTGCTGTTGAGAAGCAGGTTTGGGTTTGCACTTTCCTCCTACTTATTTTTTGGCATCTGGTGCTACTGCATAGCACACAAATCAGGCAGTTTCTCCCAAATTTACATTTCTCATGAATCTTTATTCCAACAAGATTCTTTACTTTTGCAGAAGAACGATCCTCCTGTAGTTAGGGCTGCAGTCCAGGCCTTCAGAGATGTGGCTGGGGAACTGTGGTACCACCATGCCCTATCCCTGTGTGTACAGAGCATTTTCATATTTCATCCTGGTTCTGGGAGTACAGGATACCTGGGAGGTGCTCTGTTGTCACTCTGAGTGCTGTGAAGAGGCAGAACTGCCAGCTTGTGACAGGGACTCACTGGAAAGCTTCCCAGTTTCTTGCTGGGTTCAGCTAACAGTGGTTTCCCAGTGTTGCACATGAACATTATGGCTGGATGAGCTTTAAATGACCAGGAGAACAGATTTTTGACAAAAATGTCCCTTTTGAAGAGTTCTGCAGTGTGGGTACCATGCTTTACATCCCCGCACTGTTCCCTTCCTGTGGAGGCCAGCAGGGATCCCATAATCCTTGGTCTCCAGCTCCAAGACTGCATGAATATAATACATAATTCCAAACTCCCCATCTGTGATCACAAAGCCAGAGTCTGAATCATTTGTAGACAGGAATTGAAAACCTACATTCCTGTCATACATGCTTGCATTTATACAAATATACCTATATATGAGCCCACATATATGCATACACCTTTATAAATTGAGTTATGAAAATACATTTTAGTCATCATCCTATAAGACTTAACAGTCAGCAGCTGCCTGGGTACAAGGATTTTTTTTTCATTTCAGAAGAAGAAAACAATTCAAAGAGCTCTCTGTTTATGGGAAACAAATATAATTTTGTTTCTGTACTTCAACATGGCAAAAAGCTTGACAAAGCTGAAATCTTGTGCCTCCCAAACTCCATGTGCAAGTGAGTCTTTCAAAAGTTTACTGAAGGAATGCCTGACCACTGCTTTACCTCCCAATCCCCTGTTTTCTACTCCTTTCAGATAATAGACTGACTTTCCTGTTTAGGTTAGAAACTGTAAAGCTGGTCTTTCAACATCACCAGCCTGTCTGCTGAATCCTAAGCTTATATTTACTGACCTGGAAAAAAAGAATCCCCATTACCTTCTGAATCAGCAGTCATTTCAATGCTGTGCAGAACTCACAGAAGTAGACATACAAAATTTAACACCAGTGCAAAGCACACGAGGAGCAATCAGAGCGGTGGAGGGCTGGAACAAACAGTTTGATGAACCTGAAATCTTCTTTGGAAGAATACTGGTAGTCCATTTGCAATTGAGATAACTGCTTGAAACTTCAGAGATTTATTTTTTGGAGGGGGGGAGATTTGTGTGGGGACTTTTTTTTTGTTTTGGACTTCACTGCAGAAAAATATTGTGTTAGTTTATGTATTTTGGAGTCACTTGTACAAGAATAAGGAATATAAAGCAAGCAAACAAAAAGCAGTAAATGCAGTTCTCCGTAAGAGTGTAAGTGCTTTGAGACAGGACACATGGGAAGAAAATTGGCAAACTCTAAGCATCTCATGTTTTGAGGCAAAGCACTGTGCAGTGCCCAGCATGTGTTCTGGAAGTACCTATATTCCTCATTGGAGGGAGAAGCCCATTCCCACACAGAAATTTTGTGCTTGAAACGAGGTGATCTCTGGGGTGTAAATGAGTCTGTGTGTAGAAGCTGTGATCCAGACCTGTGACTTGATCGCCAGGACACCGAGGGTTTATAAACCAATAATGTGAAAAATAAATGCAGGCTTAGTAACATTGCAAAACCTGAATTTTTTAAACTTTGTAGTTCCTGATTAGAACATCCTGTCTCAAAAGTTTTGCTGAGGTTGTGTCTGAGAATGAATTTGCTCAAACTTTCTATTTTGTGGACATCCTCAGGGGAAAAGGGTGAACAGATGAGAACTGTGGAAATCAGTAAGGTACCACATTCAAACACAGCAGGTCAGAAAGATGTAATTTTGTGCTAGGCTGCTACAGCATGTAATCATCCTTGAAATGTCTCATTTCTGTCAGGAACAAGTCTACTGTATGAGTGAGGCAAAGAAGTAGGAAGGAACACATTATTCTGAAAATTCAATGTGGTTGATGAGGCGCCATAAAAACCCCTCATGTTTAGTATAAACAAGCAGACGTGACATTATGCCAACAGAAGGATGAGGAAATGCTCCATCAGGAGAAAAGGACATAGAAAGTCCACCTGGAAGAAACATATGAAAGAAATGGGAACACCAAGAAACGGGGAGCAGAGGCAGATAGACCCAAATGTTCTGTTAAAGGGCTGGTAAGGGGCAGCCCGACTCTGGCAATTTACTCTGGCCATTCTGTCACCCAGATAAAGTCCTCACTGAATCAAAACTGGATGGAATTGATTCCAGTTTTGCATCCCGTGAAAAATGTGCCTTCATTTTCCTTCTGAAAGGATCTTACAGTGATGTGGGTCTCAGCCTCTGCTCCCGACTAACAAGTGATGATACAAGAGGGAACGGCCTCAAGTCGTACCAGGGGTGTTTAGAGTGGATATCAGGCAAAAAATTGTCACTAGAAGGCTTGTCAAGGATTAGAACAGGCTGCCCAGGAGAGTGGTGAAATTGCCATCCCTGAAGGCATTTAAAAGACATGCAGATGTAGTGCTTGGACATGGTTTAGTGGTGAACTTTGCAGTGCTGGGTTAATGGTTGGACTCGATGATCTCCAATCTGAATTCTATGATTCTATAAGCAAAATTGCACATGGAATAATTAAATGGGGGACTAAGTCCACCCTGGCTGTCTTTTCTTTTACCTCCTCCCCATGTTTTTTTCTTTGCCTTTTTGTATTAAAACCTCTGGATTACCTATTGACATATTGCATAACAGATTAATTTGAACACAGGGATAAAAGCAACCCGTGCTGTGGAGTGCAGGCATGCTGAGAAAATCAGGGGGTTTTGTCTAAAATGAGAGCCTAGGTAGACCCTGCCCATTCCTGTGAGGAGCTCAGAAGCCTGGCTGAGCACCCTGGTTGGTGGCTGACAGGGGTGGGTGGCACATCAGGGGTGACCCTGGTTCGAGCCACACTACCCTGGCCTCATGCACACTCAGAGCTGCTGTCCTGGTGTTCCCTCCCTGCTGCTGTGGCAGCAGTGGGATCAAGCAGGGCCGGTGAGTCAGCCCTTGGAGCCAGGGCAGCTCCATCTCCTGCCAGCCCCACGTGGGCACTCACTGAAGTGGGTCATCCCAGGCCTGCCTTCTTCCCAGGGTGGCTTCTTGGCTTTTGGAGGATGCCTCCCTCCTCTGTGCTGCAGTGCTCCAACTGTTAGAAGCATCTGTCCTTTGCTGGCACTCAACACCAGGACCTCGGGGATGTGAACTCGTTTTTGAGAGTTAACATGTTCTGGCCTCTTCCCCTCCTCAGCTTCCCATTTTTTGCTTTAGCTCACCTCCCAAAAAACCCCTACCCCAAACCACAGCGCTAAAACCTCTCATCTCTGAAAGAATTGCTATTACTGAGCTGTGAAAAGGAGGGGAAAAGGAGGAAAAAAAAAAAANGAAAAAAAAAGAGAAATGGTTTCCATGGCAAATTTGCAGGATTTAATCTCAGCACAAAAAGAAGAATTTTAACATTCTTTCCTTGTTTTAGAACAGCCTGGATAGCAAATGAAATTGTCTGTTGTGTGTTGGCTTTCAAGGGTATCGCACTGATTTATGTCCACGGAGACTTTGTCCCAGTATTTTCTTATTTTGTTCTTGCAGTCAGAAAGTTGCTTATCCCTGTCCTGTGAAGAAGATTAACATAATTTAAACTAAGATCTGAAGCCTGCAGAGCTTGCTAGGAAAATAACCATGTTTCTAGAAGTTTCTCCCTTCTGAAAGCCCCTGTTGCAAGCACTGATGGCAATGACATTATTTCCTATTTAGTTCTTCCATGTGGTACTGGATGCCTTAGTGGCAATCACCCTTTCTTAAAATGCTCCAAAGGTCTTTTCTAAACTGGCTTTAAAGATCTGATTTGTTGGCCTTGTGACCCAAGGCATGTTCACTGTATGGATATAGAGGAGATTTCAGCTCCCCCTGGAACATCAGTGGTGTCACACTGATTTTGGCTCCAAACACTTATTTTTCCCCTCATGTGAATTCAGTTAAATAGATCTAGGAGGAGAGTGCCTTTCTGATTGGCATTGTCTGCACACTCTTCAGTTTTGCAAGATACAAACACATCCAAACAAAGCCTGCAAATGATCAAAGATGATTAAATTAATGGCTCTTTTGTCTTCTGTTTCTTTCACCGTGGTAACCGTTCTCAAATGTTCTTGATAAATAGCTTCTCTCCCACCCTCAGCTCCACTTTCTTCTGCAAATCACACAAGCTCAGAGCAGATACCAGGAAGTAAATCTTCTAGATGTGTTTCCAAAAAACAGCTTGCATACTGTTGATAAAACCACCTCTGTACTTTGCTGACACATTTCCTAGCTTGGCACCCTTTTTATTGAGAAACAATAAAAAAGGGAAATAGTATGAGAAATATCAGTTAATGTTTGGTTTGTGTAAGTGAAACAAGATTTTTTAATTATGGTTTTCAGCTGGATTGCTCCTGTTTCCTGGAGAGATTTTAATGTAAAGGCAAAATCAGTATATGTTTATTTGTAGATAACTCATTGGACAAAAATCTATACAATGAGAAAGTTAAAATGTACAAGTCAAATTAAGTTATAAGGGACCAGATTTGTTCTCCAACTGTAAGTTCCTCCTCCTTGCTCTTTTCTTGTATAAGAATATACATGTTTCTATATTATTCTAACTTTGAATGTTTTCCTTGAGACCTCTACCATGTTTAGTTACTTGTTAGGTCTCCATACACTGAATACATAGGTATGTCTAAATATCAGCTTTAGGGGCTTTTCAGGATCCCAGTCCTGCTTGTTCCCACAGAATAACTACTACTGCAGGCATGAAAGACATTGCATTACAATCTTTGTAAAAATGCATGGAGATTTGCATTCTTTTTTCTCTCCATCAAAATGTCTACACAATGTTCCAAGAAGAAGTAGACCCCAACATTCAAACTCAGACCAAAGTTTTGGAACCACCTTGCATTTATTAAATAAACCAAACCACAAAACCAATAGGATTTGTTTGGGCTCTTTTATTTGTCCTAAGACACACTGTGCAGGTCTGTCAATCTTTATTCTGAGATCAGGGCTTTATTCTGCACTCCAGGGCTGCTTATTATTTGTGCAGCTCCTATAGGTTTGGTGGAGGTCTGGGTGCTTTCCACCTGTGGAAATTCTGTGTCATTATAGACTTTCAAAGACCAAAACATAAGAATCCTCTTGGCACCACCAGAACATAAAGAGTGACAGAAATGGCAGTTCCTGCTCTAAAGTACTCGCAGTTAAAGTTTGGGGGTTTTACAATTTTTATTTTTCAAAAAGGAGCAATACAACAAGATATCCAGGTATTACCCTGTTTTAAAGATAAAGTTAGCTGCTTTTTATGAATTGTGAATTCAAGTTAGTATAGAAAACACACATGCTTGTTTTATTGTATAGACTTCTAAAGTGCTTGTGACATTATATATATACTTTTAATTGCTCTGTTATATTTTTTCCAAAGTTTTAATAAAAGGTTTAATCAACAGGACATAAACATTCAATAGTGTAAAAATATCAGATGCATAGGTAAAGTCCATGTTAAGATAAAATTTTCAATGAAAATTTATGACAGAGGCACCTCAATTCTGTTGGGTTGGCTCAAGAGCTGCTCAGTCTTTTGGAGAGCTTATTCCAAATCTAAAAAGTTAAACCTCAACAGAACAGATTCTGAGAAAGATCTTGGGCTAAGAAAGGAAAGTGTTTACAACCCATCTTAATGGGAATACAGTGAAAATGGAATCCATCTGTAAATCATTTGTCATTACACTTCCACCTCTAAACTTTTTTTCCTCACTAGCGGCTGGTGAAAAGAAAGAGAAAATAATTTCATACCAACAAAACATGTTACAACAGTTTGGGGTAGGTTTTTTTTCAATACATTCCCGATATAGAGAAGCTTTTCTTTGGCTCTGTTGCTTGCAAGTCACAGACGGTGAAGTGGAAGATGTAAAACTCCATCAGACACAGTTTTCTGAGGATCCCACATGTTAGTTGGCAAATCAGCTAATTATTTCTGCAGATTAATCAAATCTGCATTTGTCCTGAGCTCAACGTAAAGCTAAGTCCTGCTCACAGAGATCCTGATGATTTCATTTCTTTCAGCGCACCCAAATTCACGCAGTGGCTCTGGAAGGAATTTTTAATTGATGGTAATTGCATATGAGCCTCCTAATGAGTCAGATGAGCTCTTGCTTTCCTCCTGCATTCCAATGAATTCATCTGGGTGTGGGAGCTGGGGAAAGCTTGTTAAATTTAGAGCCCTGGCACTGAGAGACAAATGCAATGCTGCAGGACTGCTGGTATTTCTTAAGAGTTTGGGCTTGGTGAGGGCTGTCCTCGTTAGCACTTTGTAGTCTTTCATAACGTCTTTTTCTAAGTCAAATAGCAGAATGAGAGAGTGTTAAATATACACTAACATGATTTACTTGCTGCCTTCATTGTCATCTTCAGAAAGACAAACACTTGTGTGCTTGTAAGCCCCTTTCTCAGACAGATGTCACTACCTGATTTCTAGGCATGTCCATGAAAGGTTAATCTCATTTAAAAATCTTTGAAATACAAAAATTACAAAAAATAAAACTGGAAAAAAAATCCCACCAAACAATTACTAAACTGTCTTTGCTGAATTTTTTTGCAGCGGGGTGCTTCAGAGCAATTGCAATGGTTTTTCTTGGTGCATTAAATATAGCCAGTATTAATTGAGTAAACAAAAATCAAACTTGAAAGTCTTCTCAGGAAGTATCATCATCTGCCAAAAGTACAGCAGCACAGCATGTATGGATCTTTACTTTACATGTACTGCTCATCTACAAACACTGCTCAGTGCTCATATTTCTGGAGGTGATATACATTGATTTAATGCATGATTCTAAGATTTCCTGGCCAACCTCTATTCACATGCACACACACACAGAGTGTGGTCCATTTCTCAGTGTAGCTGAGCTTAATTCATCACAAAAATTTTTAAAAAGCTAATATTTTCTAAAACAGCAGAATATTTTCACCTCTGTATGAAAGTTCTCTTGGCAACCTGGGACCAAGCCATTGGACTTCCAGTCTGACATCCACACAGCTGGAAGGCTGCTTTTGCAAGTGCCATTTGCTGACAACACCTTCTATTATGGAGCAGGGAATTAATTAAGTTTGGAGATTGCTTTTTTTTTTTTTTTTTTCTTTTTTTTTTATTTTTAGGAAGAAGTTCCAAAGAGCAGACAGCACTGTAACAAAGAAACAGCCACTCAGGAGTGAGGTCCATGTTCTATACCTCAGAAATGTCTTTATGATAGGAAATGTATCCATTTGATGTGAAAAATATGTCAAAGTTGTGTTCTGTACTCCAGCAATAAGGCCTGGCTGCAGAATGCCCTCAGTCATGATGAACATTTCTAGTTCTTTCCCAATAACATGCTCTGGGTAAATTGTCAGGATATAGATAAAATTTACCCAATGATTAATACATACTCTACAGCTTGGTAGCATTTCAGACCACTGTACTAAATAACAAATCCTATCGATTTCCTTGCAACAATTAAAAAGGGGGCACAGAAATTTATTTATGGCAAACATCAGTTTATTGCTGGTTACACAGGCTGGATTCCTTAGTTGTGTTACTTGCTCAAGAAACACTGCAGAAACAAGTACAGGATGTAAGTGGAGAGGGCAAGCAGGAATTTGAAAGGAAAAATAATTCAGAATGCTTCCTGAGGTTTCAGCTATAATCCTTTCCCTGCTATGGAGCAGCTGCAGAGCCGAGTGATCTGCAGTGGTTTCTCAGAGGCTGTATGGATATTTGCTGACAGCAGAGGAGTAGGATGATGTGAGCATCCCGGGCTTCAGGCTCTGTCAGGCAGCACCTTCCTTCCACTCTCCTCAAGCTTGGGTTTATCTTCACCAACTTGTCCTTGTCTCCTCTCCTTGTTCATGTCACTTTCTTCCCACACTCATTGGTGCTGACTGTTCAGTCAGTCTTAGCCTACAATTCCGGATTTCCAGACCCAGTCTCCTCATTCAGCCCATTCTTTCTCTTCTTTTTCCTCCTTCTACCCCTGCTCTCATGCAGGGGGTACTCACTCAAACATACACTTTACACCCATGGTCCATCTCTTTGGTTCCCCATCTGTCCTGCCTCCTTCCTTCCTCCATCATATCTTGACTTATTCTCCTTTCATCTGGTCAGGCAAGATGTGATCTATCAGTCTCCACTGGGCTGTTCTCTCCTCTGACAGAAAATGGAATTTGGGATTCATGCATAAAACAGTTGTATAAACTACATCTCTTACGACAGCATTTCTTGGAATCAGGCCCTGCAGTAGTAGAAGTCCTTGAACCTTGCTCATGATTATCCACTTTTCTTCCCCCATCTCTTGCAATAATGTGCCTTTCAACTCCATGTAGCTTTACATTCTCTGGAATGCTTATTATTCGGCTGTATTTTAAGTGCTCTTCCAGTTTTCCCTCTGCATGTGACCACCCACCTCTCCACCTACAGTCTCTATAATGTGATTTCTATCTGCTGTAGCTTATAACAGTTTAAATTATGCTAATTGTATTCAGAGATTAAAGCAAAAATCAGTTTGACTATTATTCTGCCCATATACTGTACCAGTGCTGGTAGTTATTCACTTCAGAAATGAACATGGCTAATAAGATAAGAAAATTACACTTGCATACAGTTAGTCAGTTTCATATTTAATTAGCAAGAAAAAAATTATTTCTATGTCTTCTTCTTGAAGCAAAATTAACCCTTTTGCCTCTGACTATGCTCACTGTTGAAACTCCATACCATGCTGAGTACCCTCTCTAACACCTTGGGATTTGATTTCCTAAATCTCTTAGGCAGTTCAGTAAATATTTTTTCTTGAAATACCATGGGCAAACACATCCACACGCACCACTGTGGGCCATAGAGGCCATGCCTTGGAAGCACACGCAGCAGGGAGCACACTCCCAACAACCTCACTCCTTATAAAAGCACAAGAGTTCGTTCAGCAAAACATTTCCTGGTCTAATTTTGTTAATGTGTCATGAACAGACTGGTCTCCAAATCACTCACAAATTCAAGATTAAACTTCTTAAACATTTACTGTGGCAACAACAGAAAAAAAAAAAAAAAAAGTGCTTTCAGGATTTAAGATGTCCATGATATGCTGTCAGAAGGGGCCAACACACTCCCACACTTGCTATAAATAACGAACCCGAACACAAGTACAGGCTGGATTTAACTGAATTTCTTCAATCGCTGCAAAGTACACTTTGCTACATGGTGAAGAGATAATGTGTCACAACACATTTTGCGTAAAGCGAAGAATCTATCCGTGAGAAACTCTTCTGGTTTGGATTTCCCTCCAGCCAGCACCATGGCAGGGTCCCTCTCGCTAAAAGTTGTCTAAATCTCCACCTGCAGCGAGTGGACACCGCTTTTGGAGGGAAATAGAGGCTCCCCATCCATGTGCAGGGGGGGTTTGCCACGTGGAGCTTCAATCCCTTTGGAGACAGATGGGCAGAGTGCTCTGAGAGCTCTTGAACTCATCTCCTTTCTCTGACACAAGTTCAAAATATATTTTAAACCCCCTGGTTAGTTTTTTGATAAAATCCACAGATGAGGGCAGAGAACCAGTTCTGCTGAAGGGGACTAATTTTTTTTGTGCATCACCTTTCAGAATTTTGTGCCCAGGTTTTCAAAATTCATTTGTCAGCAATGGTGAAAGCCCTGCTGCCAAACCAGCATCCTGTGAAAGACAGTTCCAGTGCAGACTGTCAGTAAGGACATTTCTGGACATCAGGTGTCCCAGGGCTAGGATACCTTTGGAATATTGGTAATAAAAGTAAATTTTCTCATGTTGATTTACTAAAATCCAAATGCTCTTGATTGCAAATTGCAAATTTATCCATCTGTGAGTTTAATCCACCATGAGCAGCTCAAGCCAGTGCAAACCAGCTATTCCATTTAGTCTTCTAGCAGCATTTTATAGCCACACCTAATTGCTAACAAGGATGTAGGGAAACGGAAAATCAGTCACAAATACTACACATGCTCTGCCTTTCCTGTTATTGGACTTTATTTTGTTTGTGTTGTGACTCTGTTTCTGATCCTGCAACATTTATCTCTTGATCCAATACTTCATGTGTCAATATGGTCTCTACTCTGATGAGGCACAAGCTACACGTCCATATTCATATTAAACACTACAGTTTAAGTTACTTAAAGATTAGGTGTATTTTTATTACAATTCAGTATATTTGTCTCAAAAAAAGATAAAAATCTGGAGAATTCATACCCTTTTACACTCCCATTCCCAGCAGATTTTAATTTAAAAAAAAATTTTAGCACACACATACATACACACACATACGTACACACACAGAAGAAGATTGTTATCCCCCTTGTCAACAGAAAGACTTATGGGGGAAATTTGCATTTTATCACCATTGGAACACCTACAGTGCCATTGCCTAGAACATCAGGAATATCTAATCCCTTAGCACATGCAGGAGAACCATTTTTTGCAATAGCAAAACCTGGCTCTCTGCCTGGGAGGTTGAATTTCTTTCAAGCTAGCATGGTTGTGAAGATTTAAACACCTGATTTAGAGGTTTTATGATTCTTCTTAGTGCATTGAAATTGTTTCTGAGCATGTGACTGACAAAACCAGTGAGAATTTTGGATGCCATGCATTTTAGAGATGCAGATGTGATACAGAGTAATATTATTTTATAATATCTGCAATTTATTATTCTGGACCATTGCAGTTATTGGGAAAATTTGGGGGGAAGAATGTGTAGTTATGTTTATGTTTGAGTGTAGCACATTCAAGGATGCACAGCTGGGGAAGTACCTTGGCATGGAATTACCCAGGTGAAAGGAAATCTGCTGCAACACCTTCATCTGCTTAAAGTGAGTATTTGTCCCACCCTTTTCCCCTTGGATCTTCCCATTTCTGTGACTTCCAGGACTGCTCAGCACCACCTTGCCTGTCACACCTGCCTTCCCACAGAGGTTCTTTTTTCTACCCCCTCTTCTGCCTGCTCTAGTGGAAGATATCCATGCCCATGGCAGGGAGTTGGAACTGGGTGATCTTTAGGGTCCCTTCCAACCCAAACTATCCTATGACTCTATGGATGGCAGTAAAACAACCGCATTTTTAAACATTTTTTTCTCACAGCAGTGACAATGTATCTCCTTTCTGACATGACTTGTTCAGTGTTGCTCTTCAGGAAAGAAGTTCTGTTCCCTCCTGGCCCATCGATGAGCAGCTTTGTATAAACCATTCCCATTAATGATTATATCTTCCTGACTCAGAAACCTCAAAATGAAGCGTATGACAATTCTTCTGTTGTATAGCATTAACATCAATGGAAGCCTAAATGAGTGTCAGCCCAGCCACTATTCAGTAAAGATACCGTGGGTGGGGATAGGCAGAAGTTGTAGGATCCAGTTTGGTCCCACAGTCACTGTGGCAGGGGCCGTGTTCTAATGTGGTTTTACCAAGTAGGAATCAGCCAGTCTCTTTAAGTCCTGGATCTCATTTTTAAATTTATCCATTTAAGCTTCCTTGGATCTCCGACACTCAATAAAAATCTGCACTGCCTTTGAAGAAAAGCATTAAACCCTTCAGTCTGGAGGGAAAGTCAAACTCTGCATCAAAATTAGCAATGATCAGCTGTGGTCCAGACATGAATAACACTCATCTTTACAAGAAATCAAGACTGGGGCTCTGAAAATGAAAAAGAACCTATATAAAACGAAATGCCTCTGTAGATCTCAAATGATTACAGTGGAATGGACTATCCCTGGACCCCATCACTAAAGCCTCAGCTGGGCACTGGGATCTCTGCTCTCCTTGCACCTCCATTCTGGTCTCTTCCACTGTGCTGCCACAGACCTTCCAGATGCACAGAAAGGAAGAGAAGGCTCAGCCTTGGCAGAAGATGGAGCCGGACAGGGTTCTTTTCTGCCGATGAAGCAACAAAATGATTTGTTTTTGCCTGAAGTAATGATTGCAGTGTCACAGAAAAGTAACTGGTGCCAGAAAATTATTCATCAGACCCTTTGCACACTTGCTTCCCACGCCCTGAAAATTCAGCTCTGTGTGTTAGTGCAAGCTCCTCATATTGCCATTGCAACCTTGAAACCAATTAACCCGATGTGACCATTCTGGATTTTACCGTCATTTTTTCTGGGATATGTCTTAACTGCAGTCAAGGTTTTGCCAGGAAAATGAAACCCACATTGCTGGATTGCCACTGAACTGGTCAAATTGAAATACACTTCAATATTTAATTTTGTTATCACATGAAAATATTAATTACCAAGTTCATCTACAGATGCTCAAGTGGAAATCAACACAGCCACTTATTACATAGACCTAAAAAAAGGACTTGTAAGGATTATATAGTTAAATGGTACAGAAATCGTTACTACCACTTAGGAAAGCTGTATCTGGAAAGGACTGGAAACAGAGGAAAACCTACAAATATTGTATGTTGAAAGCTCAAATCCTAATTATTCTTACTTAATGATATTTCATAGCATGACTCCATGCAGCTGAGGAAATAAATCCCTCACCTCCTTATGAGTCCAATAATAGCTCTTTCTGCACAGAGCAATTGATGAGAGCCTTGCCCAGATTAATGGGACTGCTTTCTAGAGCACTCTGCTTGGAGGAGCTCATCTTTACAGTCTTTGTTATGCTTACCTGAACTTTTTTTTTAACTCCTCTGCTGTCCTACATTTCCCTCTGAAATATTGATCTTGATCAGAGGCCAGAAAGAGGGTGAGGTTTTCCACACTGGCAGCTGGGACTGCAAGGATTAAAGACATCAAGAAAGAGGGCGTCCACTTCTCTAGGATCAGCACTTCAGTGCCACTGCTGGGAGACTTCAGAAATATTCACAGCCATTAGCTAATTACAGACATTTGAATATGCTCCCCTTTTGCTCTTCTTTCAAAAGGTCTTTCTTCATTCAGTTCCCTTGTCACGGTTTGGATTTCTTATTAGAAAACATCCATAGTAAGGAAGTTAAGGAAGAAGTTACCAGCCACATCTATCCCTATCAATTTGTCTTTTGAGACAATTTGGGGAGCTCTGTGTGGGCTGTGCAGCCAGAGCCCATGAGGCTGAGAAGAACACTCATGGGGTTAAGGTTCAAGCACAGCCTCCACCCCTCCTACCCTTTTCAGGTTTATTTCAGAGTGTGTCTACACCAAATAAAACCAATTTGGGAAAAATCCTCTAGATATGTTCCTCCTACACAACTTTAGATGACATTTGCAGCAAGGCAAATATACAAATTAACAATAAAAGCGTATCTCATATCCCCTGAGACCATAGGTTTAATTTTCCTTAGGAAAACTACAATTCTCTCCTTTGGAGATTGAGAAGAGCTGGATTCAACTTCAAGGGGCTATTTCACATCCAGCAGTGGATGCTGAGTTCATCCTTAATGCTGGTCCCACAAAATTACACTACTTCTGCCCGCAGGACTCCCCAGCAGGAGATCTGCCATGCATCAGGACCAGAAGCTCTCCCTTACGTGCCTTGGGAGACATCCACATTCTTATCACATCTTCTTTCCTGGCAAAGTAAAGTCCTTGGATTATTTTTTGGGAGAGATCATTTTAATTTGTAGCAGCAGCCAGGCACGCAAAGGCTGCTGGAAAAGGGAGTGCAAGGTGCTGGGCTCCGCTCTCTGTCAGGCTGGACGTGGAATACAACTTCAAACAGGTCTGAAAGCTCCTCTGGGATGGTCTTGGGACATTTGGATAGGAACAGCTTGTACTTGCCCCGGTAGGCAAAAGCAGGGCAACCAGTATCACCAGAAAAATAAACATTTGGGTGTAGCAATCTTCTTCAGATGTACAGAATCACTTTCAGTGACATGACTGGGCAAAATTTGGAGATTTAGCAGTTCTTCCAGCCTAGGATACGTGTGGCGTCAGTCATGGTTAATCATCTTAACTGGCGTACAAACTCTCCCTTGCTTGAGGCTAAGATAGGTCTGGAAATCCAGAAATGCAATGCTGTTTCTGGGTAAGATTTGCCATTCTATTGTGTTTTCTTCACCTGAGATATACAAAGCATGCATTAAACATGAAACAGTCGATCTTGGCAAGGTCTTTCTAAAATAGCTGATGATTTGATGTTGGAATCTGGGGCGTGGATAAGGTGTAGGGACTGAATATTGTCATATATTAGTACAATCAGGACATCTGTCTGTTTCATTATAATCATTTAACAACAAGTTTTGAAATTTTTCTTTATAATTTTATCCATAGGCTTAACTGCTCTCTATGAGGAGTTTTCATGGCTTTCATTGTTAGCTTTAAACTGAATAACTTAGAAGCAAGACAACTCTGTTTGGCTTGCATCTGGGTTTCTGCCCTTTCCCAAATATCATAGAATCACAGAACGGCCTGGGTTGGAAGGGGCCTTAAATATCATCTAATTCCAAGCCTCCTGAAAATCCAACATTGAGATGATGGGTTTTCCACTGGCTGCTCATTTCTCAGTTTCCCAGGTATCTTATTTAAAGTCTCCCTGTGAATTGTGGCATACATATTTTAGAACTTCCCATTTACACAGAGCACCTCCAGTGGAGCTGCAGTTCTTCTTTCGTTGGAATTAATTACATTTTGTCTTCATCCCAGTAAACCCAAAAGGGAACCCAAAAGTAATGAGAACCTTGCCCACTACAAGCCAACTTCAGCTCAGAGGTGAAACCTCACAGAAGCTGGCTGGCTAGCAGTCCTTCATAGAATCTAAATTTCACAGTTGTGATTCTCCATTTCCAACAGCAACAAAGAGGACACAAACGAGAGCCTTTACCACTTCATCTTCCTTAGTTATGGTTTTACCCAGGATTTTCAGATCCAAATCACAGACATTGTAGAAACCAAGGAATGTCAAGCCTGTGTGAGCTCACTATGCCACTCCTTTTTATTCACTACTTCTGTTGAATTAATTTTCCTCCTGCAGACTTCACCCTTGGCCCTCCCATGGACCTTTTTGGGCATTCTGTTTTCTCTCCTTCCCCTCTGTGAGCATGGGGTCACCAAAGCTGGTGAAGCAACAGTCATCAGGGACAAGCAGTGCATGATGTTAGCAAGGAAAACCCACCAGGCTAACGCTGACCAGATGTTTTAGATAGTCCATGGCCTGCTCTCCATCTAGGTAGTTGTCTGCTGAGGCCCTAAGGGAGGGTCTTAGGTGGTGAATGAGTCTGCCCAAGAGGACAACCAGCCAGGGCTCTAGGGTTTTGACAGAGTAAAAAGAGAACAGCACTGACCTGAGGCAGATAGATCTGACCACGGAACAAAAGCCAGTCTCAAGGTGCATCAAGCATAGGTAACCTGCACCTTGCCAGAGCACCTGGGACAACATCCATCCATCCTGGGACTCTGCACTGATGTGGAGCACGCCAGCCCTCTCTTCCTGCACACCTCCCTGTGAGGGGGTAATGTATCAGGATAGGTATGTCACTGCCAGCACCCACAGGGAATCCCTAAAAACCCCACAGAAGTATTTTATATCCCCACCTACAGCAAGATTGTAGGCTATAAATTTTGTATGTGGTCACTGTGTTCTTCCAGAGCATGTAGGCGGCTGTCAGCTTCCTAATCCCAGATTTACTGGCAGCAGTGAGAGGAGAGAAGAGGCTCATTTCAGGGACCAAGAGGACAAACCTCTTCCCAGCACCTTGGAGGACTTTCCTGATGCTGGTTAGATGCACCGGAGTCCCCATGGACCCCCACAAATGTCACCATTCCCAAACCTGAAGACAATCCGCCTCTGCAAGCAACCCACTCATGTTTCCATTACAACCAGCCCTCAATTCCCCTTCCTCTCTCATTCCCACATTCTGGATGACAATTCAGCACCAGCACCTTCACAGCTACTGATGAGTAGCTCAGACAGAGAAGACAGCTCAAACTCTGTGTCCTTGCAGGAAGGCAATTCCCAGGACAGCATCTGAGCTCTGAAACAGAAAAGGAAGACTCTGGAAGAAATGTCACGGAGTGACTATGGCTGTACCGTGGTGCTCACAGGCTGGTTACAGCTCCAGGATCTCCAAATCAGAGCTCCTGGCGCCAGGCTTGGATTTTTCACCAGGTTAACATGAGTTTCCTCACTGTCCTCCATAGATTTTATTTAACATTTCTTTCAGAAACAAGAGGATTGTTTCTCCGTTCTTACTTTTGAAGAGTGCCTTTATCTGGGGTGTTCTTCTATGAAACCCAGGTGAGAAAATACTCCAGAAGAAACGGAAAAACAAGGAAACCCAGCACTTTCTTTACATTATTCACATGGACTCTGTTACCAACAGAATGTCAAGCACAACTTGTGTGTCTCACATTGTGCAAACATGTGAACACCTGGCAGGGGTGCACAGCTTACCCATGGCTGGTGTGAGTGAGTGGAACACTTGCATCCAGCAAAGAGCAACAAGTATTATGCCATATAAATAAATGACAGCTTTGGAAATGAATTCATTTTAAAAGAGTCTGTCAACCTGAAATCTGCCCACTTTGTAAAAAAAACATTTCAAAACATTTTCAGGTTGATATCTTCCCTGAATTTTCCCCATCACTCTTAGTATCTCATTTTTGTATCACTTAAACGTTCTCCCTCTTGCTCTGCTGTGAAGAATACACACACACAGACACAAATCTAGAGGAAAACCAATCATGCAGATTTACACAATAAGACAAAACCAGGAATGTGTCACAATTGAGGAAATCTATCAAGAGAAATCAACACAAACCAGGGAGGGAAGGCAGGAGATAATGTTAGATGACTTTAGTCTTCTAAAACAACTTTCTAACGTACCTGTAATAAAATTGAGCCTTATCTGCTTACCAGGACAAGCAACTCCAATTCTGCAAGCTCTGCACAGACCTCTAAACCAATGCAGAGTTGTACTTTTTTAACTTAATTTCGCTTTGGTTTATTACTAAGAGCACAGCTCAGAGCCACCTTCAACACACCATGCCTTGATGCAGGGAACTGGGTTTTCACAGCAGCACTGCTCTGCAGCAGCACTGATTCCAGGCAAAAGGGTCTCATCAGGCTTTTTTTTTTTTTGCATTTCCCACTTTGGCTTCATCCACAGCTAAAAAAATTGAGTCTGTTTAAGCATAACTCACAGTTATCTCTTTCAGCCCGTCTGTAAAACGTGAATGCAATGTGTTCCCGTTTCGAGATCCCTTTGCACTGCAAGAGCCGCCTGAAGCGCACCCGGATTCATGTGCCGGGCAAGCAGGAGGGGTGAGGAGCCTTTCCCAAGGGCACGGCGAGACCCACCCCGTGCCAGGGAGCCCACTGGCTGTGTGGGCAGGCGCAGCACCAGGATGGGCGACTCTGGCCGCCCTGGTGCCAGGGAGCGCCTCGGCTCGATCCTGCAAACCAGGCAAGATGTGACTCACGCAGTTTGCTTGCAAAGAAGGAGGACCATCTGCTAGTCATGAGCAGATGACAAATTCACTGCATTGCGTCTTGTCGCTACTTCCAAATTTGTAAGTAAACACATTTTGTAACCTCTCTCTCGGAATATTTGAGAGCTTCGATAATGGGGGGGGAAAAG
>VWZN01007382.1:256386-285609 GCA_013396955.1 Regulus satrapa
GCCCGGGCCGCCCTCTGCTCCCGCACTGGGAACCCTCCGGCCCCTCCCCGGCCCGCGGGATGAGCCCCGGCACGGCAGCCCCCGAGCGGCGCTGGGCTGCCCCCGCCATCCATCCGCCGCTCGAAGCAGGGCAAGGCACGAGTTCGGGCCAAGAAGGGAGGCAGCGAGGGCTTTCAGCAGAGGCACCTGCGCTGGCAGCCTCCGCACCGCCAAGAGATCGGCCCGAAGCTCAAGCAGGTCCCCGTGCTCTGAATTCAAGCGGGAATCTCCAAGGGAAGTGGTAGGGATTGCACAAGGGGGTGGTTAGAGTGGATATCAGGGAGCATTTCTTCACTGAAAGGGGGATCGGGCATTGCAGCAGGCCGCCCAGGGAAGCGGTGGAATCACCATCCCTGGAAATGTTGGGAAGTCGTCGAGATATGGAAGGTGGGGGAATGGTTTAGTGGTGGATGTGGAGGTGCTGGGTTGGGCTCAGTGAGCTCACATGTTTCTTCCAGTCTTAATGATTATAGAAATTTAAGCATCCCTATCTTTTTGTCCTTCAGTAAAGTCTGAGAAGATTAATGGAAAGAACAACCACAAAACACTTATCTGGCCAGACAAAGTATTCCATGATTTTTGAAGGACAAGAGCCTATTTTATATATATATGAAATACATATATAATTCGGAGTTATGGAAGCTATACATAAAATGCAGACATAAGAATGACTGAAGTCACAGGACCACTTTCATTTTACATCAGTCCAGCCCTTACTGCTCTTAGACATAGTGCAGTCTTCAGTGAATGCAACTTTACTGCTTTTAGAGAGAGATTGTCCTTTTCCAATCCCTCTCTTGGTGAATAACTGCTTTGCTCTGAGTCTCTGCCATCTGGACCAGACTGACAGGATGATGAAGGACTAAAACCATGCTGTCTCTGAAAACTGAAATTGGGGGAGTAGGGTGATGATGAAGCCTGTAGCTGTGCAACTCAAGTGCTTGCTAGCCCAAGGAAAGCCTCTTGCTGTTCTACCCCTTTCTTTCCCAGCTCTCTGCACTTCTCAGTGCACCTACCCAACTGGTTCCTTGACTCTGACAGCTTTCAACACCTCTTCTTCTTCTGGGTTTCAGTAATGCTGATCTTTCAAGTGCTGGAAGATAATGCCTGTCTTCTGTCTCCTTGGTGCTTGGTCACACCTGAGCAAGGACAGCAGAAAGCAGAAGACAGAGAGAGAAAGAGACCAGCAAGAGACCTCTGCAGAGCAGCCTGTGAAACCACAAGGAGCAGTGCACAGCCCTGTGTACAAAGCCCTGAGTCTTTCACTGGCCAGGCACCCATGGAGCCACCATCCTCTTTTGGTGACATTGGCTTCTCTTCCTTGCTCAAGTCTTCAGTCTGCAGATGCTCCTCTTTATTGCTCCACTCTCCAGGGACTTCTGCTTCTGTCCTCTGCTCCTCTCCGTGTCTTCTTCTTGTCTCTGTGCAACCTCACCTACAGGCCCAAGTTCTAATTCCCTTTCCCAGTCCCTTGTGATTTACAGATCTGCCTCCCTGCTCCATCTCTCCCAGTCAAAGCCTCTCCCTCTAACACCACCCAAAAGACATCTCCCCCCCAGCTGCAGCCCAGCGTGGTGGGAGCAGAGCTGCTCAGCTGACAGCTCTTGGAGCTACCCCATGGCCTCAGGAGCATGCTGTCTGTCCCACAGGCATCCTAGGAGACATCTTTGGCTCAGACTTCTCACACCCTCAGTGATTTTTAAATTTCTTTTTTTTTTTTCTCAATACCATCTTTGCTCTGTGGCCTTTCGTCTCCTTTCAGCTAAAATTCCTGTGCAGACTTCTGGCATTTTGAATCACAGCTACTCCCACCTCTTTTTCTTTCTGGCCTCAAAAAGCACCGTCTCATCCAACTTGTACCCAGCTCAAACTCTGCCATCAGCATCCTTTCCTCAGGGGAGGCTTTTGCTCTGCTGCTGCTGCCTCTGGCCCCCTTCATCTGCCCTGCTGTGCTCAGGAGAAGTCCCTTCCTTCTGCTTTAAGGCTCAAGTGTATCATTCACTAACCAGATAAAATTTCTGCCCTCATCTAGCCCTTAATATAAGCTTTATTTGCCCACTTGATAGATTTTCAGGCAGGCACCTTTGCCCATCACTCCCAGCACTCAGGTGGAAGACAGTCCCACTACAAACACCCACGCAGCCACTCTCTTGTCTTCTGTCAAAATCACTATTACAAGCTCTCAGAAAATCTTTACTGTGGACTGCCCTGTGCTGGGCTCATTTCTGGTTCTGCTGTTCCATCATTTTGTTCTGTTTCCCCTTCTCTTTGCCTACTTTGTCATTCCCCTTAGCCTCTGCTTCAGTGCTAAGCTCTCTAGCACAGGGCCCATCTTTTTTCCTTAACCATTCAATACTCAATCTGGTGATGTCCTGGTCCTTGATTAAGATTCCTATGGTGATATGAATCATTAGGATTGATTCCCTGGTGCTATACTGTCATTTGGTGCATTTGCTACAGCACTTGGTAGCAATTTGTATTTAACTTTGCTTCAGCACCTCAGTTCTGAAGGTAGGAAATGTGTGATATTAATTACCTCTAATCACAGCTGACATTAAAAGTGCTAGTAGAACACCCATAGAAATAAGTACCATAATTCCTTGTCTCAGAATGAAGATACAAGTTTCTCTAGCATTACACTTTTTTAACCCATTTTACTGAAATTTAATGTCATTATTTAACTTTCATTTTCTTCCAGCTGCTAACCCCTCACCTAGTTCAAATGATTCATCCCTGCTGCATTCACTGCCCAGGAATGTTGGCTTTTAACAAACTACAGCAAATAATGTAAAATAAACATGAGTGTGCTTTCATCTCACAACAATCTGGGTTAAGTACATATTTCACACACTGCACCACAGGATATGTTAAATTAAAATCAGAACCACCAGATTTAAAAATCCAATGCCAAGTCAAACCACTGATGAATTATTTCTGTATTCACTTATATCCAACAGTGGGCATGAACAACAGCCAGTGCTTTGTTAACCCTGAAATGTGCCACTTGGCAACTTTTTGCTGTATTAGTTGAGGAAAACCAAGAATTTTTATTTGAAACAACACTTTGTGGAAATTACTCTTTTATACGTGAGCATCCTGATCTCCTTGAGCAAATTTGAGAACACACCAGTAGTTGTGTCTCAATCTTCCTCTTATTTTAGTGTTGTACATTTCCTAAACTGCTTTCGATCACTCTCTGAAAAAGCAACCTGGCTTCCTTGAAATGATAAATTTGTTTTTAAATGCCTGCTCCCTTATTCTGCTGGACTCATGCAGTCTGGGGTCTTGCATATATTCATTTCCTAGTCAAAAAACGTAGGGGAGCCACATTTGAAATAAACATTGCAAGAAAGAGATTGCAGAGATGGAAATCTGACAGAAAAGTGGTGGATTACTGGGCAAGACTCAGATTTCATGCACTCTTCCTCTAGATTTCCACAGTGTAACATTTTGTGAATCTATCCTCTCATTCCAACAACACTAGGATGGGAATCGTGCTTAGTTGTTGATTTACTTGGAAGATATGCAGAATAGACTTTATATTTCCTTAGACTTTAAATACAAAACTAGAGATTCCTTAAAATTTAGGAAGCCTTCTGTTCAGTGCCATGTTGCTATGTTTAGACTCTAAAAGTCAAAAATTAAATGCTGGGGCTAACAAGAGCAAAAGAGAATTAGTTGAGTTTGTTTATTTTTTTGACATTATGGCTTGATGAGACTGGTTTTTTTTCACTCTGCAAGTGTCTGCTTGAAGAGATGAGCAGGGACCTTTTGGGGAGCTCTGCTTCTGCACTCGCCTCTCTCCGAGTTGCTTGGAAGGATCTGAGCTTATGGGAATGACTGAAGCGTCCTGGGGACAGAAAAAGAAAGAGTTTCATTTTAATAGGTTAATGGTTCCTGGACACTGAAGGATCCGCCACTTGCCAGAACTACTTCTTGCTTTTCTTCTTTCAGCTTTCATGCTGCTGTAAATCTAGACATCATCTTTCCCTGACCAAGGAAAAACATTGACCTTTTCTGGTGTTGACAAAAACAGCAGAAGACAAATCCAGATACAAATATTTTCATCCATTACCACAGAAACTCCTTGAGAGCCATGTAGCCCTGTCTGGTCAGCTGAAATGTGAACTTGAAATGTGTCTCCCTTGGCTGAGAATGGATGGAAAACCTTTCTCTAACAAAGGAGTGCTATGTATTCTTCCATCCACCGCAGGAGGAGAAACTTCTCTGTACCCACAACCCTGCTTTGGTTCCTTTAGGTTTTGTATAAGGAAAGGTGGTGAAACTCACTTCTAGGACTGAAGCTGAAGGTGGTGATAAGAAGACCAGAGCAGTTGTCTTTAAAAGATAAGTATCTTTTAAAAGACATTTTATTCTAGATGAGATTTTTGAGAGACAACGGGATGTTTGTATTCCCAGAATTAGAATGGGTTTTTTGCAGTGCTGCTACAGTAATTAAGGTTTAGAGCTAAGTTCAAAACCTAATACTACCACAGCTGGCAAAGAAGAGAGCATAAATAAGCTAGCAGTTCTTCCTCCTTCAAAAGAAAAAAAACAAAAAAAAAACAAAAAAAAAGAACCCCAAAAAACCCCAACAAACAAAACAAAACAAAATAAAAACCTATAAATGTCAGCATTTTCAAAACTATGGAAAAATTCATTATAAAGGATTAGGGATTTTCTCAGCTGGCTTCAATGATCTTTTTATGCAGGCCTTGGAGACAATACTCCTAGGAAAAAATGGAGTATCAAAGTTGAAGTTCACTGAATCTCAGGCTGTAGAGCAGAATTAGATCATCCCTGTGAAGATCTATATACTTGATTAGGGTAGCTTTCCATATTCCTTCAGTCCCTGAAAGCCCTTTTTTTCTAATCTCCATCTGTGCCCGTGTTGTAGGTTGGAGGAGTTGGTTGTGCACGGATACAGGGAAGAGAAGCAGGTACATCACTGGAGAGGAGAAGCTGAAGAGACTCTGAGTCAAGTTTTATTCCAAATGTTTCTCTTCCCTACCACTGATTGGTAAAATCATTCACAGCATGGGTCAGTTCTCTCCAGAGATGCATGGAAGTCTTTTCCCACCAGAAAAACAAACAAACAATCAAACAAACAAACTACACAAAGAGAAAAAAAAGCAAACATAAAAATGCTAATTTATTAAGAACAAAGGGTTTCCTCTAAAATTAAACAAACAAAAACAAAACAAACAAACAAACAAAAAACTAATCCAAAAATCCCCTAATTTGGAAAAAAATATCTTAGAGAAAGTCTTTGCCTGAACTTTCTGAAAGCAAATGTTTTAGTTTTTCAGCTTGAAAAGATAGGTTACCAGGGTTTGACTTTCATTTTATAGTACATGAAAAAAATATTTTTCAAGGTGGAGTAAGAATGAGATGAATTTTTATCAAAATGATACTCTGAGAGCATTTCAAAAAGATGTTTTTAAGAGTGTTTGGAGGGGGATTATGGTTTGGCCTCATAGGAAATTTGAGGGGAAAAAAAATCAGTGGGGTTTTTTTTTCATTCTGAGAAAGAAGAATTTTTCAAACCAATTCCATTCCCTGTGGACCAAAAAAATCCTTCTCTCACCCATCCTTAATACTCTGGAGCCTGCATCTTTTGCAATGGCAGGGCTGGAGTCATGCTGTGGGTGCTTGGTGGGAGCACAGCCAAAGAAAAGCACAGTGCTGTCAAGGGCATGGAAACTGCAGCTCGTGGGCAGGAGTGGGTGAGCCTGAGAATTACCCAGGCTGGCCTGAAAATTGGCAGCCTTGTTGGAAAGCATCCATGTGCCCAGAGTTTACAGGCCAGCCCAGGAAACAGCCTGATTTAACCACCCTGGGACACCCGGGAGGCCTTTTTTTGGTGAAGTGCAAACCTTTAGTCACACGCACACGCCCCACCTCAAGCAGCAAACCCAGTCATTCCCAAAGAATGTCTTGAAAATAATTAAATGGCTTTACATCATGTTCCAGGAGATTAAATTTTTCTGCCTTGCATTTCTTAAAGCTCCCAGCTTCTAAGGTAGCATGTCAAAGCAACAAAAGGTCATACATGGCACTACTTGGTGCTTCCAGCAAGGAGCAGCCTGGGACATTACAACCCCTTTGTTTTGCTGAGGAGAGAAAAGAAGAAAAATGCAAGTCTTGGCTTAGGCTAAGTAGTGTCAACAGACTTTCTGCATCTACAAGTTCTCTCTAGTGATGAAATGCTCACAGAAAATAGGCACTATATTTAAGAAGAGTTGATGTACCTTTTTTTCTGCTGAATTTGTTGTTTTGTACACATCCCACTGCTAAAACATATATAGTGTTCCCCAGCCTCCTTAATACAAGCACAGAGTTGTGCTTTTGGAATTGCTTTACCTCCTGTGAAGTCATGGATGTCTTCCAATTATGAAGAATAATATGGAAATTAGGTATTGAGCAGAAAAAGTATCTGTCCTCAGGTGAAATTGGGATATTCCCTTCATTTCTCCAGTATTTGTAAAAACAAACAAACAAACAAACAAAACCCAGATTAAAAGTGATTAAAAGCTCCAAATAATACCAGTGTGGTATAACCTGCTGAGCTTGGAGGGCTGTTCTGATTTTCTTTTCTTTCTGCTTTTTTTTCACTTTTGTGAGACTTAAATACCCATATTTTAAGACTATTCATGGTGGAGAAAAAAATAAAGTGCCATCAGCAATAGGCAGAAGCAGCCCTTGGAATAACACACTGCGAGCACCTCGGCCTCACAGCAAAACCTTTCTGTTACACTACCTTTGCAATCTCCTTTTTCCCAAGGCTTTTCAAATCAGCTTAATTGTGATTCTTAGGGGAATCTCAGCTCCCTTTTCATATCAGGGTAGTGAAAAATTTAGGTGCTTTTCCTGACCACTACTCTACATCGCAACCCCGTGTCTTGTTCCGGTTCCTGGCACTCCAAAGCACAGATGTGTCTCTAATAACCTTTCCTGGATGAGCTTCTCGTTTCCTCACATGGAGAAAGGGCATAGAGAAGACTAGAGAGCTCAGGATAAATCTCAAAATATTTCCCTCTCTTCTCAAGTTTGACAAAAACATCATGGAGGAGGAAATAGGGAAAAGCGAAAATGACAGTCTACAGTCTCTGTGTCACACGGAATATGAAAGATAGGAAAAAGAGACAAAAGAAAGGGAAGAATTAATATAAAAAATGAACGAAAGAGGAAATGCTCATGGTATGGAAAGAAAGTGAGAGACAAAGTGGCTGAGAAAAGAGGGAGATGAAAATTTAGAGGAAATATGTGAGGCAGCAAAATAGTAGCTGTACATGTCTCTAGTGGAAAATAATTATGGGGCACGTATAAGCAAATATGACATTAAAAATTACACAATAGCAGATAAGTAAAGGCTGTGGGTAGGTCTGGATAGTTCTCCTCCAAATAAGGCAGCTGAAAGTCAGCATTCCCTTATTGCAGCTATTGTGAAGCTAAAGTTCACTTGTACTGAAATGTTTCCTTACTTTGTATCATAGCCTGATAAGTGATTTGTTCCACTGGGAGAAAATGTTTTATCACCACGGCCCATGTGTGTTTTGTTGGCACAGTATCTGAAGTGCCATTATTCAATATAATTTTTCAGCTGGTGGGTATTTGTTTTAATTTTTAACAAAGGCGGGGTAAAACAACTGTTTTTCAAAAATTCTGGTTTGCACTTTCTGGTCTCTTCTTTTGCTACCTTTCCTCTCTGTCCACAGCCAGATGCACTCCCTAAAGCACTGAGGCACCGCAGCCCTTAAATCAAAGGTGCTGGGAGTGTTTTTAGCGTGCTGCTCACCTCCAGGCCCTCCCAGCCCTTGTGCCCTGGCTGTTCCCACTGTCCCTGTGCTGATGGGCTCCAGGAGGCCCAGCACTGTCACTCCTGATCCCATCAAGGGGCCCTGCACGCAGCAAACCAAGTGCCAAAGCTCCACCAGGCCCTCTGGCTCTCCCAGCCCTGCCACTGCTTGGTGACAGCTTTTACAGCGCTCTCACACTTGTTAAATTCCTCCTCCCCTTGGTTTCACACGCTGAACAGTAGCCAAAGCCGTGATCTATGTTCTTTATATCTCCTAAGACTCTTCAGGGCGTAGGTTTTGACAAACAGGTGCCCTCTTGCAATTAAAATGAACTGGAAATGAGAAAAAACTTTTCCAAAATGTGCCATGTAAATGTCACCTTTCTTTCAAGATGTTTGTTTTTCCCCTCTCAGCTCTATTTAGGCAATAACCTTTATTTTGCTGGACTACTTTTTCTTCAGCTCCTGAATTATACAGGCTTTACATTAAAATAAAAGTTATCCCTTTCCTTTGCCTATGCAGACGTGAACTTCTGTCTAAACTTATTCACAAGTTTCTAGCATAAAGCATGTGATGCTTTATGGTAATGGTACCTTTGACCATTTTAACCAATAATCTTTGAAATGTACATAGAAATTAGGCAAGGTTGGGCAATATGTGAACATTATCTGCTGAGAGAGGCTGTTGTACAACTGCAATAAATCACATTTGTATAATTTGCATTTGTAAAGGCTGATGCTGGGTGAAGTATCCTACATTCAATAATGAAACAGTTTTATTTCTTTGATGATGGGTGACCATCCCCAAGCCACTGACCACATGTCATGAGATGTATCCCATGGGATTTCCTTGGAGATAAGTTGCAGATCAAGACATTGGAGTGCTGCTTGAGTGCAGGTCTATTAAAAGTCTATTAAAAATCTATTAAAAAGTTGATTAAAAATCAGCCAGGGAGTGAAAACAAGGAAAAAGCAATCATACTGAGAAAAAAAAAAAAAAAAAGAAAAAAAAAAAGAAGGGGGGCCCTGAGTAGAAACCAGAACCTAAAACTTTCTTTGGTTAGAGAGCTTACTGAAAAATCCAGCCATCATTTCCCAACAAGGAAATGAACTTGTTGATTGTTCCCGCTGGTCCAGGAAGAAAAACAAAGCAGGATAAATAAACAGGGTTGCCCCAAATAAATATTTGTCTTGAAGTATCAGTGTCAAAACAGCATCCTCCTGGAAATGAATGAGCATGATCCTAAATGTTGTCTCTTTTACTGGGGTGAGGGAAAAGCTGCACACAGCCACTGGGCACCTCATGGACTTATGGATATAGAACTGTGGAATTAGGGCATTGCAGGGAAGACTTGTCTCCTCATCTGCAAAAATCCCTGGGTGTAAGGAAAGTACCAGTAAGTGAGAGAAGTAGCATAAAGTCAGTCTCACTTCTCAAGGTGACCTGTCCTCCCCTTTCTCTGAGCCAGGGCTGTTGCCTTATAGAACTGGCTGAAAACCAAAGGGAATTTTGCCACTTGAAACTGTTCACGTTTAAAACTAAAAGATTTTACAAGGAAGAAATTTAATAACAATCTGGAAACTGTGGAAAATACTTAGTGGAGTATTCTGAGACTTCACTTAAAATGTTATATCTTAATGCACGGGGTTTCATCTGTGGGTTGGTTAAAGGCCTGGCAGCAGGAGCACTGGGCTTGACCATGGACCACTAACAGTCCTTCTGAAACACTGTCCCTTACAGCCCAAACATTCTGTGATATTTCAGTGGCAGCATGTCACAATGATCTCTGGGCAGTGATAAAGGGTCAAAGTGATCACAGAATCAATTCAGTTGGAAAAGACCTCTGAGATCATCGAGTCCAATCTGTGACTGATCACCACCGTGTCACCCAGACCATGGCCCTGAGTGCCACCTCCAGCCTTTCCTTGAAAACCTCCAGGGATGAGCTGGGCAGCTCGTTCCAATGTCTGATCATTTTAACTTTCTGTGAAAAAAATTCCTCCTAATATCTAATCTAAACCTCCCCTGGCACAGCTTAAGACTATATCCTCCTGACACTTGTTACCTGGGAGAGGAGACCAACCCTCACCTGGCCACAGGCTCCTTTCAGAGAGCTGCAGAGAGTGACAAGGTCTCTCCTGAGCCCCCTTTTCTCCAGGCTTAACATCACCAGCTCCCCCAGGACTTGTGCTCCAGACCCTTCACAGCCTCACTGCCCTTCTCTGGACTGGCTCCAGCACCAGAATTTCCCTCTTGAAGTGGAGGACCCAGAGCTGGACACAGGACTCGAGATCCTCAATGCTTTGGGGCAGCCAGCAGGCACAACAGGGTGGTGACACTGCCCCATTCCTGGGTCCAACCTTCTGAGCTCCTTCCTGCTGGGGAGCACTGTGAAATCAGTGCTGCTTGGTGTACAAGCTGTAACTCCAGCCTGCACTGGCATGGAGAATTAGGAACACAGATTAGCTCCAGTTCTTGTAAAAGCTTGGGTTTTGGCATGTCTTTCTATCAGCTTGCTGCCCCCTTGCATAACAGTCCTCTTTATTTAATTACTACATTTTAGAGGTATGGGATGGGAAAAGACCTTTTGAACCACTATTCCCCCTTCCCAGGTGACTCCACAGGTGACTACATCCCAGAATTATCTTCAAAGACCTGCTCAAACTCCACCTTAAAAATGTTTTGAGGTTTTTTTTGACATCAAGGCTTAACACAAATATTGAAACTTGAGATCCTGATAACACTCTGACTGCAAGCTTTGAACTAACCTTTGGAAGCCCTACAAGCAGGTTACTTTGTGCTGTCAGATGACTTGTTATTCTGCAATGACATTTGCCTTTCCTCTGAGCGTGCCACACTGTGATTAAGAAGTGAGTTGTTTATCTCCTGCTCACAATCGCCTGTAAGGATCTCAAATACCCTTTACACATCACCAGCCACCTCTCCTGAGCTCCACTGCTTTGTCATTTAGTTTTATGACCAGTTTAACGTTCTTAAGCCAGATCTGAATGCGTGGGACAGCACGGTTCTTGTTCCAGACACCAGGACAGAATGCTGAGGTAGGATTTTATGCACATCTCTGAAATCCTGGGTTGCATTCTGTTATGATCCCTCCACCCAGAAGTTTTATGGAATAGCCAAGCTTCAAGGCCAGGAGTTACCATCACCATCATCTGCAGTTTTTCACCCGCTCAATCCCTTAATACCCTTAAGGGAATTGCTGTTCCCTCTTAAGTGAATGAACTCTCCAGAGCCAAGTAACTTCTGTTTAAAGTAAAATCTGTTCCTCAAGGAAAAAAAAAATTTAAAAAAAAACCAAAAACCCAGCCTTGCTTACATCACATTTCACTATCAAATACCTTCTCTTAACATAAGAGCTAATAAACTATGAGCAAGCCATCTGCTGACTTCATCAGTAAGTTAAACACACGGAGCTTCAACTCTGCCTTTGTGAAGCAAATTTTTCCACATATCCAAGGCTTCTTGAACTCTCTCTGGTTGGTCACATTCCTTTTGAAGAGGATGCCAAAGCAGACACAGCTCTGCAGAAGAGGTTTTGGAGTCTGGCTTAGTCCAGATATCCAAAATAGGGGTGTCTGTTCCTGGGGCTCTCCCATGGGCCACACCTCTTCTCTGGAAATCTGTAGCACAACTTCCCTGTGCTGCCCACAGAGAGCTGCCTTTTAGGGCCTGGGAAAGGGAACAATTTCTTTGCACCTCCATGAGGAATCCAGGTAAAAGCTGTGGGTCACTGATTCTCTCTGGGGTTGGGAACAAGGGACAGAGCCTGCTTTTGAGGACATTCCTTTCTCACCAGACCTGATACAGTTACTTGTTTAGGAGACAGGGTTTTGTATCTACATTGTCACGGCATTAAAGAGATGCGGAGTCAGGGTCAGAGCTGCACTGTGCTGGACATTTCTGATCCAAGACCTAAAGCTGCTCCGTGCTCTGGGAACAAAAATATCTATATATATTTTTTTATTTCTTCCTTCTTTTCTTATTTTTTTTGCTGCAGATTCAGAGTGTTCACAGGGCTTTTGTTTACTGTTTGTCTCACTATGGTTTAAAGTAAAAAATACAGTAATGATCAGCCTGGTTCTCCTGTATCTTTCAATCAGTGCCTTATTTTCTTTCTTCCAACTCTCCAGCAGTGTTTCCAGTGGTTCAAAGGGCTTGAAAGCTAAGACATCAGAAAACAGTTTGTCAAGTCCAGCAGACTAATATGTAGTACCAAATAATAGTTATCTTCTCTTTAAAAAAAAAAAAAAAAGACCAAAAAAAAAACCAAAAACCTTTTAATTCCTGACCTGTAACAAAAAGATGTATAAAATTATTGACATTTTAAGAGAAACAGGGAGGATAATGAGATTTCTACAGGCATTAAAAATAATGATTTATCACTTCATTAGAGTTTACTTTCCTGTCTAATTCTCAGTGACAGCTCTGCTCATTGTACCTGGCTAGTAAAGGTGTTCAGTAAAGAAACTGGGGCTAAACTCAGTAGGAAGCACTTGTGGAACACTTTTACCACAGAGAAGCCTTATGAAAGCCGAGATTGTATTCATTGCTTCCACTTGGAAAACAGTGCTGGGACGTGGATGAGGAAAAATTAATTGATACATGCTGTTACTCTTCATTTTATTCTCTGAATAATAACTGATATAAAGTCAAGCCCGGTCGTTCAGCTCTGGATTTGTTTAGAAAGAGGTCAAGAAGTGAAGGAGATTGCACCCCATTCAAGGTTTGACTTGCTGCTCATAGAGAGATGGGGAAGATGTAACTGAACAATTCTTATTTAATAGTGTGGATTTTGCCAAAATTATTCTCTAGAAATAAAAAAAAAAATGTAGTATATTCTTATTTAAGAAAGAAAGGATGTGATGAAAATGAAGCAAAAGAGAGGAAGGTTCTGGATCCTGATAGTCCCTCTGGTTTAGCTGCTCTCATCACTATCATTTTCATGGGCACTGGACTGGGATGTGGCTGCTGTTTGTGCAGCAGATGGATGATGCTTTCAGGAAGAATTGGTTTTGTTTCAGGCTTTGACACAGGCTTTCTCCATAATGTTGAACAAATTATGCAAAGAAAAACCATAAAGGTAGTGAGGCAAATGAATTCAGGCCAGCGCTTAAACAGTGGAGTTTATAGCATTTCAGCTTTAAAAACAGTATGGTTTTTAAAAACTATGTATTTTTTTAAAAGAAACATAACATCAAGATTTACTCTGTTATCTTGTGAATTGAGCTTTTCCTACATAACAATTTGGATGATTTTGTTCTTAGTAAAAACAGAATTAAATCCTTTAAGAGCAAAAATAGCTATTTAGAAAAGACAATAATAAGCAAGCAACAATAAATGTATGTCATTACTGCACTCCAGAAGTGAAACCCATCTGATATCTGCTCTCTGAATCTTACTCCACTGAGCTCCTGTGGGCATCCAGACCTCAGTGAAGAAAGGAGATGGCAGAGGAGAAATGGATGAAAAGCTCAGCCAACAAAACCCAAGAGCAGTGCTTGATGAAATAGGTGGAAAACAGTAAGCACAAATGTCAAGCACGGGTTAAGGAAAGTTGCCCATTTCATTTTCCTCAGCATCAGAGGGAATGGTTGGCTAAGTTAGTTTGTGTCCCCAGAAATGGATCTCCCCAGAAATTGCTCTCTGCACAAGGAACTGGAAGGCCACCTCTGCCAACCCAGATCTTTGGACCATTTCATCACATTGCAGAGATGCAGGGAAGTATCTGCCATCCTCCCAGGCACCATATGGACCTGAGCTTGTGGATGTTCTTATGGGATTCAGGAATTATATTTCCATTTTCCCTCTTGTTCACTGGAGGAAAATATGCTATCAAATTTTAAAGAATCAAGTGAAAAATCCATGGAATAAAAGGAAATGGAAGGACTGAGTGCTGAATTACTGAAGAGTGGAAGGAAAAATAACCCACCTTCCAAACCTGTAATGCTTCCAGCAAGAGAAAAGAGACACCCAAATGCAAAAAGGACAGAGGAAACAGCAGTGACTTTGAAGGTCTAAATCTTCTCCTCTGTGCTGTGCAGCATGTGCAATTTTGACTTGTGTATACGCATGGAGAAAGTGAAATATTTATTTCACTTCTCTGAAAAGTTAAATTTCTCAAGAACCTTAGAACATTACAGGACATGTTCTCTAACATTTTCAATGAGTTAAGCAAGCCAGAAGAGAAGCAGCAGCTCCCCCTTTCTTCTGCAAGACATTACTGGCACCTCAAAGGACATGGTGGACATGGAGAACTTGCTTTTCATGGTCACTAACACCTGAGGAGTGCCAGGACCATTCCTGGTGCTCTGCCGAATATAAAATATACAGAGCTCACATTAAAATGAATTCCATGTAAAGGTTCAACCCAGACACTCCAGGAACCAGTGGGAGGGTTGTCAGTCACAAGAATATAGGACTCTGTTTTCCATAAATACCTTCCTAATGTAGAAATACCATGATCAAAACTGACCTGGACTCTCAAAATTGCAAATCCCACTGACAGACACCTTAAAAATGCCTCTCTGGTTTTTGCTTTTGAAAATGCTGCACCCAAGAACAACTAAAAGCAACTCACCCTGTGGAAAGCATACTGAGGGAACCGCAGACTCCTTGAATGTCACTGGATTTAGAAAGCAGATCTTGTAGCCACACAGTGTCCCCAACTTCCTGCTTACAAACTGCTTTAGCATTGACTCAGTAGGAATAACAGCATCCACTGAATCACCCACCCATCTGCAACACCTGCTTCTTCCTTAGCTCTTACGCCTTCCTGGGATGACTCAGTTGAGCTGCTCTGAGCCTGAGAGATGGGACAAGACCATACCTAGGGACACACAGGATGGGGAAGAACTCAAGGAGCCCTATTAATTATTGCTTTTCTGCAATCTGGGATGCAATAATCCCCTTGTCCACTCCCTGTGACTCCACACAGCTGGGGGGTGTTTTGTAACTTGTCCAGCCCTGCCTATCTGGAACACTTTCCTGCCGAGACAGTGACTCACTTCCTCTTTAGGAAGCTCACCCAAAATCCTTTTCACTTTAGCTTATAAACTATTATTAACTCCATCTGTAAAGCAAAACTTTTTACTCATCAGTAGTGCTAAATGGGAATTTTCCAGTGATACACACTTTGTCTTTATTGGAAGATGTTGATTTGTTCGAACATAAATCTTTTTTAGAAACAAGCCAGTTTTGCTTAGGCTTTCATCAGAAAAAGTGTTTGCATCCAAAGAGGAACAGCTTAGCTTAGCCAAGACATCAGTGGTTAGGTCACTGACAGCAAAACTGAGCTTTTTGGCTATGCAGGGATCTGAACCTGGCCACACTGTGCTCCACAGTGCCAGAACAGCAATGATCTTTTAGGATGGAGCAAGTTCATGGTCTCCCACTGATGATATTTTATTGAGTGACTTGTCAGTGTTATCAAAACTTGGTCCTGATATCTTCTCCATTTCCCATCAGTGGTAATCCTCAGGTGACTGGCAGTTCAGGAAAACCACAATCTTTTTATGAGTCTTTCTCATTTTCCAGTGAAGCTTCAAAAAATCTCAAGTTGTTCCCACCAAGGAGCAGGATGTTCTCAAAAGTGTAAAGTTTGTCACAGAAGAGGAGAAATAGAGAAGATTCCAGATGAATTTTACTCACTGTTTTTTCTCAGAAGTAGTCCCAAGCAGGAGGTTGCTGTAACATCACAAACACATGGGCTATAGCAGTGGGTTTTTTTAGGACTGGTGGCAAATTTCTTTGTGATGTATCTTCATCATAAAAGAGACCATGAGTCAACGTGTTTCCTCTGAAGTCCTTTTTATTTGTTAAATTTCTGATGAGTGAGGTGATGGGTTTCTGTGGCCGATGGACAGTCCAAATTTGTTAGAACCTAGGCATAACTGCACAGTTGGATTTCGTTCAGATAGTAGATTGTCCATGACCCATGTGTCCATGTTTTTCCATGGGCAATAAAAGCAAGACTCGATTAGCAAGTGTGGCTTTTTTCCCCCTCTATTTTCACCCATGGATCAGGATATGTCTTTCAGATGCAGTTTCAGAAATAAACTTAAGATTAAATTCTGATATTTGAATATATGTTCAGTAATCTTGTCTTTAAAAATGTTCCTTTTTGCAGCCAGAAAAATGTGATTATCATCTGAACTATATCCCTATTTTGTATTCCTTATAGTACTGCTCAGTAGGAATTGTGGGGCTAATGGAACTATTCCCTCTCATTTTGGTTTTTGTAATCTGTTATTCATCAAGTGCTGAGCTTCTGGGGATTTTACAAACTGTATCAACTATCTTACACCTCTAGATTGCTCCCCATCTAACAGCCAAGAAGTCCTGAAACTGCTGACCACCATGGTCCTGCAAAAACAATCATGTGCTGTTCAGCACCCATTTGAGCCACACAACCAAAGACGGTGGTGGTAGATTTTCTGAAAAGCAAAGGCCTTTGCAAAGGCTATTTAGGCTGGAACACCCTGCTGTATGAGGACACACTGTCTTTCAAAGTGTGTTTACTTAACTGCGAGGCTCCATGGTGAGAAAGGGCTTCTCTCTGCTGAGAGAACTTCATCACTGATATCTCATTTCTAGGGAAAATGCTTGTAATCTGTTTCTAGGAAAGACATTATTTCAGGGAGACTTAGCCTTGGCTGTGCCTGCTTTCCATGTACATGCTGTGGACCCATATTTATTGCTAGAACAAAAGGACAAGGGAGGGAAATGTCTGTGCAAAGGAAATTTTCAACCTAAGAGTGAAGAGTCTCAAAGGGTTTTGACTGTAAAGGAAAAGGAAAGAAAAAATCCAAGCCAATCTGCCTTTTCCACCCCCTCTATTTGTCAGTTGCTCCCCCTCCTTTAGACTGTCAGATTTCACTCCCATTCTACTGTTTGGGCACATAAATCTTGCCAGAAATGCTTCACTCACTTAACACCTACCTGCTGGAGCTTAGATTCAGAGAGAGGGGAGAAAAAGCAACCTCAAATCCTGGCAATTCTTATAAATCACAGTGTTGCTAATCTCTTTTCAAGAGAGTCAAATGTAAAGTCATGTTCCTTCTTGTGAAAACATTACTAGCCTGTGGGTGTCAACACAGCCTTCTTTTCCAAGAAATCTGTTGCATCCCACAGCGACTCTAGAGAAATTGCACTCTGATGACAGTGAAGAGAGTCTGCTAGAAAAACAGCACACGCCAATTCCATACAACAGCAACCTCAACAAGCACTTGTTTTTGTAAGATCAGCTCTCTCTAATTTCACAAAAAGCAGAACTGAACTTGACCGAGATATATTTTATGGGAGTTGTTTTTACAACCTCATTGTTGCGAGCTCTTTCTCCACCCCAAAATCACATTTTCAGCTTCCTTATTCATTCCGTGCCAAGACACACTATCCCAATTCTTTACAGCTGCCATACAGAATAAACAAGAACATAAACCACCTGGCTGCTACCTTTACACATCCTTCTACGCCCTGTCTTCTAACAGTGGGACTGCCTCCTCCTCTGGGAACCCCTCAGCACCAAATAGGTCAGCCCTTGCAGATGCCCTGTTTTGATAAAAGTCTTGTCTCTTCCTGAGGAAAAGATCATCACCAATCCCTCAGACCCTTGCAGAAATCCATCTAATCATGAGATTTGAGGTAATCCCAAGATGCTTCCCAGACTGTTTTTTGGAAGGTGTCCATAGACGATGTGCAGGGAAAGGGCCTTTAACAGGAAGCATTTTTTGCAACAAAGTGAAGGAAAAAAGAGATGCTTTGTGAAGGAAGGACAGAAGAATCTCAGTCAGTCAGAATGCAGTACATTACTGAAAGGCTGCAGCCATGAAGTATTTTGCTCCAGTATTTAAAGGGTGCCTACAAAGAAGATGAGAACTCCATTTTCCACATGGAAGAGACAGGGGGTAATGGGTACAATTACTCCTGGAGACATTTTGATTACAAACAAGAGAAAAAATTTTACTGCATGAGCAATCAGCCATAGGAATGATCTACCCATGGAAGTGGGGAATTGGACACTTTCAAGATGCAGCTGGGGAGGGTGCTGGGCTATCTTGTCTAGACTGTGCTTTTACCCAGAGAGGTTAGACCAGAGATCCTTGAGGTCCTTTCCAACCTGCTCTTTTATGATTCTAATTGCATTTGAAGTCACATGGAGTGTGGGTTTTCCTCTATGTTAGGAGTTACCAGAACAGGAAAAGAATTTGTATTCATGTGCATGACGAGGAGCACCATAAAATGACCAGAGATCCTTCTGGTTAATTCCTGCACTACCCAGCCTGAACCACTGTGTGTGCGTGTGTTGGGCTTACGTATTCATTTATTTGGGTAGAGAGAAAAGTTCATCTACCCATTTGTGTGAGTTGCTGTAATGTCTAGAGCTCAGACCACAACTGTGCCTGGGCTGTGTTTCTGTCCAAAATAATGACTCGGCGTGTGACAAGTTCATGTGAAGTCATGGGGCTGTCTGAGAAGGCTCCACTCCAAATAAGACTTGTCCTTTCCAGCCCTGCCACTTCCCTTTTTGTAGTTACCCCAGTGCCAGGGTGAAGTCAAGCCCCCGCCTTTTCAGACTGCCCTGAGAAAGCACATACCAGGCTGTGTCTGTCAGCCTTGCATGCACACCTTAGGCATGAACAGGCAAAGCTTGGTGCCTCACATCCCTCGAGGGGTGCACTTGCTGGCTGATGTGCTGTCACCATGGGATATTTCGTTATGGGAGGGTTTGTTAAAAAATAAACAAACTCAGATTAAAAAAAAAAAAAAATTGTTAAAATGCAAGTATTCACACGGAAGTAAGTGCCTGCTCAAGACAAACAAGGAGCTGGTTCCATCTCACATGTGGTTCTTCACCTTTATCTTCCAAACAGCAGGAGGAAGAAGTCACCTCCTCCTTCTGAAGTTCACCCTCTCACTTCATCATGCAGCAGGGAGGCCTGGGGAACTGCTGCTGTTTGTGATTTCCCTTCTGTCTCTGTCCCAGGTTACAGCCTGGACTGCCCAGACCCAGGAGAAATCAGCCCAAGAGCCAGCTGTGCAAAGGGGTTTGGAATAACGACCCCACCAGGGATCCCAGCATCAATCAATCCTGCTCTCACCCCACTGTGACAACCTCCATGGAGCATCTGTCCTCTCCCAGATCTCTTTCTTCTCTGATGATCTACAAGTCTGGGGAAATCTGACAAAATATTCCAAAACCCATCAACAATAAGGCAGGAAAAGGAACAGAAGAAAAAGTCACTTAAAACAAATTAACTAAAATACTAAAAAACACACGTTTTAGAATTAGTCTGAGAGATCTGGAAGAAAACAAAATGTTTCTATGAATTGCTTCCTATTAAAATTTTGTAGCAAATTGTGACCCTAATAAGAGCCTTGGCAAGCGGGCATCTACTTTGTTCTGGTTCATTAATCCGTTCTGGGAGGTGACAGCCCATATAATGATTTCTTGGCAAGGCAAAGAGGCAGTTCTTTGGGTAAATCATAACTCCACTGGCATCACACAGTACCACAATAATTCATACCACACAAAGGCCTATTCCACCATCTGAATTCCCTTGCCCATCACATTGCTTGCATCCAGGCCAGCTTGACTTTTGTGGTTAACATCCCCACCATTTGTTATTCACACTGTGGCAGGAACTGGAAGTCACAACCAGGATGCTGCTTGCACAGGGTTAGATGCTGTGATAACATATGCAACACAATCCCAAAGAGCTCTCACTCTTACTTGCTGTTATCTGTCACGTTCCTACCCCCAGTCCATCCAGACAGATTTTCACTGAGTGCTTAAACGGCTGAACTTTGGCCAAGAAGGCACCGTGGAATTACTCACAGTGGCAGGCCAGATGAAATGTAAGCATCACCAATTCATCCAATTATTTTTCAATAGAAGCTGGGGCCAGAAGGGACTTTGTACATCATTATTCTTGATATTCCAGACATTCTTGTTTGTAGTTGGGTTCTGCAGAAAGAAATAATAGTTTGTTTCATTGACAAGAGAGGACAAGTAAAAATTAGCAGATTTTATGGGACATAAAAAAGCCCATTAGAAAATGATGTTTAGAGAGAGACATTTTTTATTGTGTAACACAAGTCTTTACTATGTTTCAAAATAAAATATTGATGAAAAGAATATAACTATGCTTACCAAATATTATTTTTGAGTCATATAAATTTAGAGAGATTATAAGAAAATAATATAGGAACGTGATAGATAAAAGGAGGGGGGAACTGATGGTAGTTTAAAATACATCTCTTTTTTTGGCTCACAGAAGAAGCTAATAGTGGCTTCCTGAAAGTTGATTTTGGTAATATTTCCCTTCCATGCTTTAGTTCATTTACTCTTCCTGTAAAACTTCAGCACAAATCCAAACCATAAACATGGGCACCTCAGGACTTTTGGATTGCTTTGAGATTTGAATCCAGGTCTTGTTCTGCATATGAGCCAGGACAGAAACCCAGGTCTGAATGCCCTCCAATACTGTGGCTCTTCTTGTGAGTCCACAGTATCCTTAGCTGGGTCTTCTGTCCACTGAAAAGGCAATTATTAACCAGGAAAAAAGAAGAGAGAATCTCTTAAAAATACTTACAAAATGAGAGTTGAATAACGAGCTGGAATCTGCTTGGAAGTGACTCTATAAACAGAACTACCCATGAATCAAAACCCTCTTTAAATTTTTGTTGCAACTTGATTTAAATTTCTGGGTTATTCAAATTTATGTGAAATTGAGATAAACCTCCAAGATTCAGTCACTTTTAATAGCATGAGATACAGACTTCTCAAACCTGCTGTGAAAGCTGAAACTGGGGCCAGCTTTTCATCCACAAGCCGAACTTAACATCAGTAAAAAAGACATCACACTCTTCTCTCATTTCCTATACAGTTTAAGGAAAAAAAAATTAAAAACCAAAAAAAAAAAATCCAGGAATATCCAGGACAGAGGAAAAAAATATATATATTTCTGAAGAACACAATCCTTTCTCATTCTGGCACTTCCACTTCAATCAGATGCTTTGTTGCATACATTTAGCAGCTTGCATCCATCCCCAAATCTTCCTGGGAGATACACAGTCCCTTTACAAGCAGGACACACCTCAGAGGTGACCCAGAAATCCTCTGAGCAAAGCCCACTCCTGCACCCATCAGGCTGAGCACAGCTGAATTGGCACCTTAACCCATACCAGGCCACCGCTGCCAGCTCCAGGCAGGAATTTTCTAACTCCTTGTTCCAAAAAAAAAAAAAAACCAACAAACCTCTCCAGCCAAAATCCCCTCCTGGCCTGCAAATATGTTCAGGCATACACCTCTGTGTTGTAAATGAAATATCTGGCTTGCTGCAAAGCTGTGCTGAAGGAGCCAACTGGAAGCGAGCAGAGCGAGCACTGGGAGAAGGTGTTTGAGCTTTTGAATTTAGTGAATTCATGTATGCCTCATCCAAAGGAGCATTGCACATTTCCCTTCGAGAGTTGTGTCGCTAGGGATGAATTTACCACCTGGCCTTTTCATGCCCAGTAATGGGTGTTTTCAAGAGGACTTCTTGAATGGCCTCATGTGGAAGACACTCATCTTTGGTCCTGCTTGCAAAGGGGAACAAAGCCCTTATGCCATCCACTGACTCCAACAGGAAGAGTTACAAGGGACTCAAGGTGTCCTGTTTAGTCCCAATAATGTGATTATTGTGCCCAGACTGTATCTTTTCAAGTCCGGGCCAAAGAAAGTGGGGCCTTGGAAACCACTAATGAACACCAGTCCAAAGACTGCGACTTATACATGCCTTTGGATACACAAAACATTTCTAACAGGATTGATATGAACGGCTTAAAATTTGACATTTTGGGGTTTTTTTTTTTTTTTGCTTTCTAGATTTCAGCACTTTTTAAAGGGTCACATCAGTAAAAGGGAAAAAGTGAATATTCAGTGAAAGTGATTTTGCATGTTTCTTATTGAACTAAGAAGGTGACTTATCACAAGTCCATCTGGGACAATTAAAAAACCAAAGCATGAAATCATGAACTTTCATTCTAAGAGTATTTTGGTACTGAAAACTGAGTCAGTGCCAACAGTCTGATTTCTGATTTTTGGTATACATGCATTCAGGTTTATTCCAATGTAATGCATGAGGTACTGTGAAGTAATAATGAAGTAATGAAGTAATACTGAAATAAAGAAAATCTAAATTTTCCCAGAGAACATTAGTAGAGTATCTAGCAGTCTTGAAAAGCTGTGCAAGGTTTGCAAAACACTGTATCAAGCATTTATTTGGCAGAGTTTATACATTACCATAATTTTCTTCCAGATTTTAACTCTCTTCAGAGGTCAACAAAGAAAAGCAGAAACAAAGACTGGATGATTCCTCAGGAATCATTGATCCATTATTTTCCCGAGGGCTTGACTCTCCACACCCAACAGACATCTGTCTGATCGGGTATCAAAAATCCCCAGCAATAAAGAATCTATTAAGCTCTTGTTGAACTTGGCACATGGTAATTCAAACTAAATTCATAAAGGTGAAGAGCAACTGTCAGGCCCCCCATGTGTAGGAGGCCACAATTGTGCAGCAAATAGTGGGAGGCAGCACCTGGCCATGTCAAACATTCTTCCTAAGAAGAATCCATCCAATCTCCACAAGCTGAGCCTTGCAGGCAGATGCAGCTTCTACTGTGTCCTGAACAAGCAGCTCTTCCCCTCTCACAAGCAAGGAAAAAGCTTTCAAGAGGGGAGAGAAGGGGAAGAATCATCAGCTTAGGAAAGCAGAGCCACTCTGTACAAGTGAATACCAGGAACACCTTTAGCAGCAGTCTGAGTTAACTTAATTTCACATTTTCTATGTGTAATGCTCAGCAGGTGCATGCAATTTCTGCACATCATCCTCATGCATCTCCCCACCTTCCACACACTAAAGCACAGCAGGTCCTTTGCCACTTGTGGCCACCTTCCCAGAGGCCAGTTCTTCCAGTGTTTAGTGTGTGCAGGAAGCTTTCATGGGCTTACCACTGCTTAGAAAGAAACTCTTCCACCCCAGGAGGTTTTTGTACCCCACTGCCATCCTCTGGGAGCTGTGATGTTTGCCAAGTGCTCCCATTCCGCTGCACTTTGCCTGTGTAGAAGTCTCTGCAGTCGGGCTTTTCCTGCATTCACCAGCAAGGGGAGCAAAGGGCACTTTTCTCCTTGGAGCTCCTGGCTGCAAGATTTACAGTCTGGTGTCTGTCTGGGATTTTTTTCCTCATTTGGCAGCCAGGTCCTTTGACACCTCAGGTGCTTGCTGCGCTGTCATAGTACTACCGAAGACCAAGCCTGCTGAGATTTCTTGATACCCAGGATGGAAAGTCTTTGGTGAGATAACGTCCTCAGGAGAAACTACTGGTGCTTTTCTAAATTCCTCAGGAAACTCTTGCCACATCCTACATCAGACTGCTGGCCCAGCAGGCATTGCCCTGTTGATCTGTGGATTTTTGGACTGCAGTGTTGAGGGGCCGTGAGAGATGGCTGCTCCCTAGGAAAGGGGAGCCAGGAGCCCAGACTCATAACAAGGCATCAATGCATCAGCTCCAGGGCTTGTTGGACTCATTGTGCAGTTCCTTGGCCAGGCAGAAAAAGAACTTGTTAAAAAGAAAGAAAAGTGTAGCTGTTCCCTGACCAAAGGAGTGGAGTTAACTGAAGAGAAGAAACAGAGGTTCAGGGCCATACATGCAGGAACGGGGTATGGCACGAATGGAGGAAGAGGAAAGGTGCAAAGGGGTGTTCTTGGAGGTGGCAAACCATGATACTGGTTCACCTGCTGTGGGTGAGCACGCACTGATCACCTCCACACTGTGCAGCAGTAGAGACCCTGGAGAGCAGCCCTCTGGAAATGGGAGCTGCATGTCCTCCCCTGGTTACCACTACTTGATAGCAGGAGACCTCTCCTCTCTGAAGCATTTTTGTGCTTACACTTAATAAAAAAGCAGTGCTGTGCTTGTTCTTTTCCCTTTTTACCTATGGATGGGAGTAAAGAGCTTTTTACCTCTGAAGTGTCAGATCACTGGGCTCACAATAAATATATCTACTTTAACAAAATGCAAGACTTAGGAAGTGTTCACAACAGTCAAGAAGAATAGATTATCACATCAGTCTTGGCAATATTTATAGTTTTCCATGCATTTATACATTTCATGTGGTGCAGCTGACGTAAAATACAACCCAGAAAAAACAAGTTGGTGCAGCTTGGAAAAATCTCATATGCTTCAAGGTATTTGCCTAGGCTCACCAAGCTCATTTTTTGTTTTGCATTAAAATTCTACAAGGACATACAATTAACCCCACACCAGTTATTTCAGACCTGGCAATGTGGTATTTAAAAGTTTAATATTGTAACCTTAAACCTGTAACTTGGGCCAAATCACCCTAATGCACTTTCCTTGGAGCAGCTTTGTATAATGATCTTTGGGAACTGTATATACACTGTGCATGAATCTTGTCCATAATTTTGTGTTTTCTATACAATTTTTGAAAGCTAACAGTAAGTACTAATTTTACCTGTGTAAGCGTATAAAAGTCAAATATGTATTAAAAAACTACACCTACTTAAAAATACCCAAGCAGATATAGAAAATAGAGAAATTAGACCATGTTTTCAACTTTTTTTCTTCTTTTTTTTTTTAATTTTTTTTTTTTTTAATGAAGCTGTTTTGGTATGAGGATACAGACAGAGGTTTGATACTCTTCCAAATATGTTTTATGCTACAGGTTTTGTCCCAGGGAAGTTGTGGGTGTCCTGTCCTTGGAAGTGTTCCAGGCCAGGTTGGACACGGCTTTGAGCAACTTGGTCTACTGGAAGGTGTCTCTTCCCACAGCAGGGGATTGGAACTGGATGATTTTTATGGTCTCCAACCCAAACCCTTCTGTGATACATTACTGCCAAAACATCTCTTGCAAAGGAATGAAACAAAAACTATTTTATTTTCCTCCCTAGCACAATCTCTTTATTTTAGCTAAAGCACCTTATTATGAGGACTAAATGCTTATTGTCTGACCACTTGGTCATGTTTGCAGAGAAATCTGGGCCCTGTCCCTGCCAGGTGAATTTCAGGATTTGTTAAGGTCCAAGCCAGGCTGATGCAGCCAGATGAAGACCAGGCACTGGTCCTCACAAATTTTCCAGAGCAGCAGGTGAGGAACTGCAGAGCTGTGACACATGCAGGCACCTGGGTTCGTCCCCAGAAGACTTTCTTTACAGATCTCCTGGGAATGTCTGCCTCCTGCCCTGCCTAACCTCATCTCCTTTTTCCTCCTCTTTTAAGCCCCAGTGAAGCACAATATTTCTGTGCCAAACACACTCCCATTGTTTCCCCTGTAGGACATTGAGTGCAGCATAATTAATTTCCCTGATTTGGTTTAGGAAGAGCACCAAGAAAGAGACTTGAAGAGCCCCATATGTTTAATATGTCAAAGGAAAGATCAAAACTCTTTTATTATAAAAGATTATAATATCTTATATTTTATTATAAGTACCTTGTGTACTTTAATCAAGCAGGAGCCAAACATGAATCAATATCTGGGAGTTAAATCTGGAAAAATTCAAATGAGAAATGTTCTAAGATAATAATTAATTATCTTCCCAAACTACCACACAAAGAGGTGAATCCTTTATCTCAGGTGCCTTTCTGGAAGAGATGCTTTAGGCAAATACAAGATGTTGAACCCAGGTAAAGATAATTGGGTGAACTTTTCTGGAAGACAGACCACTAGCTTACTTGGGCTTGAAGTGTTGATATCTCATAATCACCTGATTATAAAACGTATTTCACTTGAACACAAAGGATTCAAGGCAAAAACAACAAAAACAAAACAAACACACAAACAAAAAAACCAAATTAGAAGATTAAAAAGTCTATCCATAGTTTATGCCATTCAAATCTGTAAAGCCACAAGAAAAGATGATCATATTCCCTTCACCATGGAAACACAAGTACACTTAAGGAATCAAAATGTTGGTTGTTGTGAGATAGAAGAAAAAATGGGACAAAAAGGCTGTGAAGTGAAAGGTTAAAAATTAATTTGAAAAGAAAAAAACCCAACTTGTTACAGACAAAACTTTTTAAAGAGTGAAGGACTCAGCCTATAAGATGCATCCTGTAACTGCAATGGGAGGAAGACAGCACTCAGAAAGCCCAATGTGCAACAGCAAGTCGAGGGGGAAGGTTATAAGGTAGCATGGGAAGACAGAAGATGATGAAAAATAAAAATCAAGCTATCCTAAAAGTTGGGCCAGTAAGTATTACATTAAAAAATTCATGCCATTTCCTAAATCTAAACTGATTTTAATATAATTCCCTTCTCTTGTGACAGTGGAAGGACAGCAGTGTGAGGTTGTTGCTGGCCATTTTTCAATTTAGCAATGCTTTCTGTTGCTAAGGCACAGATGTGATTTTTTTCTGATTGCCTGAACATGACTACCAGTGAGTTTTCTATTAGAAATAAATGTGTAAAGAGACTATTTCACTGTGAATACAGAAATCAATGTCACAAACATGAGGAACTACATACAGAGAAAGAGAGCTATGAATTCAGAACCTCTCGGATATTGTTTCTTCTCTCACTGGAGTAAATCAGAAATAAGTTGGAGGAAGTAAGGGCTGAGGCTTCTTTTGCTCTCAGCAGCTTCTGGGAGGGCTTCCCAAAGTTATGGGATGTGGCAGCCTCTCACTGAGGGATAACATGGATTACGTAAGTACATCTAGCTTCACCTCTCTTTTTCTTCTGAGAAAAAGCGCCTTCCTTTTTTTCTTCCCTCAAAGCACCCACAGCAGTTAACCAATATTTAATACCTTGAGGGTTGTTTCTGTTGGGAAAAGAAGCCAGGGCTCGAGCTGGGTGCTTTGTGCAAGGCTTATTATTGGAAAAGGATGTCAGGAGCCCTATTTCCCTGAACTCAGCATGGATGGACAATAGGACGCAGTTTCTATTTCAAGACTCTTTTCAGCCAACACAATCCATAACAGAACTTCTTTTTTCTCCTGGTCCCTCTCTCTCTCCACTGCTTTATCTGAACAGCAGATGACAAGTAATTTTCTAGTGTGTCCTCATTTTCCATCTCTCTCTATTTCTTTTCCTGCAGACAGGGCATGCACACTCAGCTGGTATTAATTCAGTCCCTACATCGTTTTGTTCTCTCTGTTCCCATTCAGGCTACCATTTAGATGGGTTTCTCCCACAAGGAACAAAGAGGCCATTAATTTGTCCACTGTTTCACTGGTTCAAAGGTATTAATCCTCACCAGATTCAGAGCAGAGATGTGACTGCTTATGGATCAAAGACAATTTGCTGAGGACCATTCACTCAAGACAGCAGCACCTCAGCTGTGGCTCCCTCAGCCTCTCCACTTGACTTGCTGGCACGTGCAGTGACAAACCACTGAGGACAAGTTTCTCTCCTAACACAGATCAGTTGCAAGCCAAAAACTTCACTTGCTGCAAGCTGTGCCATACCAGATCATGTCTATTTGAGATGTAACTGTCTAAGGCTGCAAGGTCAGAAAAGGGAAAGAGTACCCCCAAATATGAAAGGGTAAATGTCTTTCTATACCAAAAAGATGCTTTTGTTTTGTTGTCACGTTTCTTTTTGTGGCATGGTCTATACTTGATTTCAGCCTAAACCACACCCTGGCTCACTGTGCTGGAATGCTGTGCACAAAGGACAGGTGGGCAGTGAGTAAACCCTCGACAAGTCATAAAATGGTGTGAGACACAGAACATAAGAAAGCAAATGCAAAACCTTCAGTCAGTTCCTATCTGCACAGAAATCACTGCTTGTTTAATACTTGTTTTCCAAGATTTTTACAAATAGGTTGTTTCCTGTCAACCTGAGCCTCTGTATTTTGAAGAGCCCATGACAGAAGAGCATATAAAACTTAACTGTTCAAGTGCAATTTTTAAAAAATCAGGTCAGATAAATCCTGTCTATGAAGAGGGTCAAACAGTAGGAAGAAGAGAGAACAGAAAGGGGGGGAAATATATGACTGTCTTTCCTGTTCTCATTTAGCCTGAATAAGAAATTAAGGAGGGGAAGAGGGAAGGAAGAGGAAAGAAAACTAGAACAAAACTATTTCAGGATCTTTTATGGATGACAATCTTTATTATTTACATATGAAACCAGACTGGACAAAGCACTAAAAATACACTGTATCTCATTGGGAACAATCCTATAGCAGCAGGGAAATACAGCAGTTGACATAAATGGCCTTTTTCTATCATTAGCCTCTGTGATTCCATACCCATTTCATTCACAGCGTGTATCCTTCTTACAAGTCTCTCTGTAATAATAGTTCCAGAAATACAATCCACCCAGCCCTCATTCTCTGCACTACTGAGGAACTGCTGCTTTTTAGTGCTTGTCATATTGGTATGGACATTGATGACAGACATCCCAATGCTCCTCTCTATTACATTAGTTTTATGCCATTATAATTCATGCAGGGAAAAATGGACAAGCAGAATGTCTCACACAGGTTTTGGGGTGATTTCAGCAGAAAGAACAGAGGATGCAGTGTGCTGCAAAACTCCTGGAGAAAATGAGCACTGTTATCTCTTATTGATGTACACAGAAATTACTTATTGGCCATTAAACAACTGCCTTGACTTTTACACTTTCTCCCAGTTCTCCAGGTCTAGAGTTACCTGTCTTGATTACACCAAAGGTGTCTTGTCAGCCTTGCAGCAAAAGCTATTTTTACAGGGCAAATTCCTCTGACCTGATAATAACAGGGGATTTGTCATTACCAAAAATATTAGGCATATGAGGAGTTCCTGTTAACAGCAGAATAAAAGCACGAGGCATATGAGGGGTCTTAGTTAACACCAGAATAGTCTTTAAAGCACTCTCTGGGAAGGTAAAAAGCCATATAGGGCGCCTACTGTAGTTTTTGAACCCTACCCAGCACTCAAATGTCATATTTTGCCATTCCCTTTTAAGGTCATCACTTAGCTGGAGACTCCAGCTTGTTTAAGTATGTGGATACTTTGACTGAAGCCAAAATAGTCAGGAACTTTGTTCAATCAGTGTTTTTATTCCAGGCTTTTCTCCCAGAGGTTATCTGGGGATCACCTTTGATGTGACTTTCTGGTTTCTCTGGATTGTTCCAGAACTGACCTAGCATGGCATGCACATCTATAACAGGCAAGTACTGTGGAGGCTGATATTCTTCTCCACAAATTCAGCTTCTCATTGCAGACTTGTGGATTTTGTATGGGACAAGGGGGACCTTTGGGCTTGACTGGCCCAGATTTCTTGTATGAGATGCTCTGAAGTTGAAAGGTCTCATCCAAAATTAATTGATAGCGAGAGGAGAGGAGAGGAGAGGAGAGGAGAATTCTTCAGACAAGATCG
>VWZN01007382.1:288860-313748 GCA_013396955.1 Regulus satrapa
CTTCCCTTCCCTTCCCTTCCCTTCCCTTCCCATTTCATTACCACTTAGGGGGACAACAATAAACATAAGCCACACAAAACACAGAACCACTGGGCAAAAAGTTGAAGGATGTACCAATCCAACACTCTGCATTTTAACATTCAAACATTAATTTAATTTCATTTTCTTGCGATTAAAACTCTCTTTATATTCTGTTGCCTCAATCAACATGGGCTCCCTTGTCACCATGCCCAAGTTCCCAGGAATATGTGTTCCTCTTCCCCTCCTTACTTCTCCCTGCAAGATTATGGCCATTCAGCCACATGGAATCCCAGCTGCAGGCAAAAGGTGAGAAATAAAAAGCCAAGAAAGCTCTGACTGCCAACGCTCACATCATCAAATCTGTAATGACAATGAAGTTTCACAGCCATATCCCAGCTCTGGGGGACTGTGCGCCTCTTAGGGAAGCAGATCCCAGCCTCTCCTGATAACCTGCACCGCGGCTCGGCCACAGCTTTTCCAGGAGCACAACCCTTGCCTGCCTGGTGTCAGCTGGCGAGCGAATGCCCATGTGGGAAGGGGGGGGTTCTCAGGCTATCTAATGACTGTCCCAGCATGGATGTGTCATTGCTGCTCCCACAAGGCACCGCAGAGCCTTGCACGGAGCCATGTGAGAGTGAGTGAGAAATCAGCTGAATCTAATCAGAAGGAATGGCATAATTAACACGAATCCTGTGAGGAGCTGTTTGTTAAGTGATATGCGGCTCTCTGTTTAGTGGCTCATTATTCAAGCAAGCCCGGGTGAAGCTTTGCTGTCTCCACGGAGCACAATGTAAATAGGAAAAAAAAAACAAAAAAAACCAAACGGCTTCATTTTCCCCATCCTGTCACTGTAGACCATAATTTAGGCTGATCATGCTTTTCCATTTTTCACAGAATTTTTCCACATTGTGGACAAGGGCATCTAAAGCATTATTAAAACATGTTAGGGAGGCAAGGGCTGCTTGGAGAGGGCAGCCCCACTGCTTTCTGGCTTCTCCTGAGTCTGCTCAAAGTGTGAGGAAACAGAGATATAATCACAGATTTCTGGTGAGACAAGCAAAGTATCAGTGAGGCAAGTTCTGTAAAGCATTTCAAGATCACATGGTGAGGTTTTCTTGGAAAGTAGCTTTTCCTTTGGGAGATAACCAGATACTGTCAAGAGACGTGGAACCTCACCTGTTCTGCAGCACTGCATTGTACACAAATAGTAGAAGGCAGGGAGGAACAAGAGGCATCAAAGTGGCTGAAGGAGCAGCTCCAACATGACATGACAAATTGCCACTGCCTCAAGCAAACGAGCATTGCTTCTGCCCCACCACCTCAGAGCCTGGTAAAAGCTCTTCTTCTCCCTACTGCCAAGGACTTGTGTGCTAATAGACTGCTGACAGATGGATGAGAACATTTGTTTTATATTTTTTTCCTTTTTTGTAATTTCTAAAAAGAACCCCAGCCCCTTGGGAAAAAACAAATGCCAGCCATTCCTCTGCAGTCTTAAGGAAATATGGGCACCCCCTGTTGATTTACAGAACTTTTAAAAAATAAAATAAAATCAAAACCCAACCATGTCCTGGGGCATTATACTTTCTTCCACTTTGTGCAAGAAATGCACTCATCTAACAGTTGTTGACACGTCCAAGTTGTGTTTCACAGCTGCTGCTGAACGACAGCAATCAGGAGACCACCACCACCATAGCAGGGCAAGGACATCTGAGCAGTGTGCCCCAGGTTTCAGTGTAAAATCAAGGCAGGAAATCAAGGCCAATACATGACCCAAAACATAATTTATCTGGAGAGCAGTGGCATGGTGAATGCTCTCCCATCTTTATTTCACTCTTATTTTGTGCCCACAATTGCAACACCGTCACTTCCTAGGATTTCTATGAGTCTGCCAGAGATGTCCTGAGCAGAAAGGCATGTGTCCATGCAGGATACTGCATGTTCATGGGTCTTTATCCATCTTCAGTGTCTTGGATTCACTGTGCTTGGGCAGAACATCTGCCTCAGATTCAGATTTACCAGCTGTGTCTTCTTTCTCTGTCCAGAAACTCTATTCAGACAAAATCTGAAAAAAATGCATGCCCATTTGGCCTGAATTTCTCAATGTTCAGCATCCCAGAAGGAGTAATATTTCCAGTCAGAAAATGAAACAAGAAAACCCAGACACATGGCAGCTGTATCTCCTACGACATAGATGGACTGGACGCATCCTCTCTTGGAAAACACTTTCATCCTTACACCTCCATTTCAAAAATTTCTATGACAAACTGGACCCTATTGCATCAGTTCACCCTCGTTTCTGCAAATCCCAGCTCAGCCTGGCTCCTGAGCTCCTGTTAGTGAGCCCTGACTGGCAGCTCAGGAAATAAGAGTGTCTTTAACTGTGAGGGTAGGGAGAACCAAAAAGTAACCTTAAATCCCAGGCAGTCATTAGAATGGAAATGTGAGGAGGCTGGTCCCACATGGAAGGGTGTCTCAGTGGGAAGAGAAATGGGGACCAACCTTAAATCCATTGCTGGTGATGACTCAGAAATGAAGGAGCAGGAAGTGCAGACTGAGAAGATTGGGAGACACGATTAACAAATAAGCTGCAGTTTGCCCAAGCTATCCAAAGAGCAGCAGGTATGTTTGTGGTAGGAAAGATGTGTCTTGGGAACATGAAGCTGTGCCTTAACTTAAGCAGAAAAGCATCCACACCTATAAGTTAAGAAAACCCTTTCCTAAAATAATAGTTCAAACCAAAGTGTAGCAGCTCAATGTAGTTCCCTCCCCATTTTTTTCTTTTTCTCTTATTAGACATATTAGATCTGGTGAAGGGATTTTTTTTTCATTCATGTTTCATGAGCACAGAAACATGTGCAACATGTGCAAATTAAGGATATAATTGACAGACAAATGGCAGCTGCCGAAACCAGGAGGGAAAAGTCTCTAAAAGCTAATGGTTTCACAGATCCTTACTGTTGCATTTTGAGTTTGTGCTTCTTGTTGATGTCTGGTATGCAATAGATTCTATGAAGAATCCCCCAAACTGATTGGTTTTTATGATTTGAAGTACTCTGTACATTATTTATGTTAGAATCAATAGAAGAGTTTATATAAAAAAGATTGTTGGAACAGTCAATTCAAAGAGACCAATTTGTATGCGAGTGGAACTGATCAATCCAATAAAAATGATTGCCAAGTCTCCTGAGACTTATAGAAATACTTTCAATAAACACATTTTTAATAAAAAAAAGCAATGAAATACATCACAGCATAGGATTCAAATGGAAAGCAAACCTTTTTGGAACAACTGAGGGAGAGAATTTACACTTTGATTATAGTCTGTTTTCATTCAATTATTGATGCAATATGGGTATTTTAGTATGGAATATTATTTGTTTTTAAATCCTGGATTGTTCTCTCAGGTCACATTAGTCCATACAATTATTTCAGTGGAAGTGCCTGACTCCAGGATAACTTCTCTTCCCAGAGTCAAGGAAATAAAGTGCATCTTTAAGCTTGTATGCTGGAATCGCCACAATAAGATATAGAAATACCTGGTCACAGAAGGTGCTCAGAGTCTGACTCAGGCCATGCTCACCCTAACTCAGCTATGACAATAAGAAATTTCATTTATTATGTGTCAGAAAAGTTCTGAAATACCAATGTAAGAAGGTGACACTTCTGTTAAGAAAAGAACTAGATTTTCTGGGGAAGACATTACATTTTCCAGGGAAGTTTGTGCTGTTAAGAGTCTCTTTCACTGGAAAGCAAAGCACAGCTATTTGGTGTTCAGCTGAGTCAGCATTCACAGCAAAGAAACAGCTTCCAAGGCAGGAAGGAGAGGATGATTCTTTAGCTTTGGGTAATATAAGTCTTCCTTTCTTCTGACTGCAGCAGGCACAATTCTGTAACGGGACTCTCCCATCCAAGTTCCTTAGACCACGGCTGGTTCCATTCCAGCCCCAGAGGCTGGGTTATGACCTGGCTGTGTCACCTGCAGCTCTGGCCCTGCAGGGGACCCAAGGGGACCCTGCTGCTTGCTGTGCTCTCTCCACGAGGAGCTGCTCTCACATCATCTCGGGGTGGATGGGGACCTCTGGACAGAGGGCTCTTAGGGGCCAAGATGAAATAATCACTTTCATACTCCTATTTCTTTACACTGCAGATAGAATCAAGCAGGCATCTGCTGGTTTGCCAGACAGAAGGAAACCTAACTTGTTAATGAAGAGACTTGCTTATAAGTTCTACACTCAGATTTCTCAGATACAGATGTTGGGGTTCTGTAAGACTTTTCCTGGCTATGGTATAGTCTGGAGAGACTCAGTATCTATGGGATTCCTTTTTAAAATTGCAATTTCAGTGAATGATATGCCTAAAGATTTTAGCTTTTTATACATTTTTCATGTGTTTGTAGCTTTGTAGACTGTTAATCCATAGTTACATAGCTCTTGGTATTTTTCCTACCATTTATCTTACATTTTAGAATAATAAGCTAACCTTCTAACATATTCCTGAAATACTCTTTAGTCTTATTTTCAAGAAGAGAACCTCCAAAAGGACATTTCGTTTTTCAACTAGAATCTGAGAAGACACAACAAGAAATGGCAAAGAAGCCTCTGGACCAACTCCAATAAGGCAGAAACCAGGGGGGAAATACCTAACCAACCGCTCTTCTAATTGAACAATATTTGTTAGCTATGCTCATTTGTTAAACTCACAAAAAATTACAGAAATGTGATGCCAGATGTGCCCATGATCATGAGGGCACCTTTAAGCTTCCAAAATAGACCTGCTTTTTATTTTACTCTTCTAACACAATTGCAGAAATTTGCGTGGTTTTGGTTTTGTTTGGTTCGTTTTTTTTTTTTTAATTTTAGGTGACAAATAAACTCACCTTTTGCTAATCTATAAGGCTCTTTATGAACCCAGACAGGACATCCACCTGCTCCTTCACCAGAAACGTGCTCACCAAACTCTGCTGCCTGCTGGTGAGAAAGGAGGGGTTGGGTTACAGAGCTGTCTGTTCTAGGAGCCACTCCCCCCATCTACTGCAATTTCCTCAGGCCCTGGGGAACCATGACTATTAGCTGTGTAATAATTACACCAGCAGGAATAAAATCATAGAGCCCAAGCCTTCCCACCACGGGAATCACAAGCTCAGATGATGGAGACAAACAAGAAGTGTCGCCACTAGTCACCACCAGGCAGACTTAGGCTTGCATAGTTGTGGGGTGCAGAAAATGACCTTTGGTGTGATGCACACTTAGTCATTAACATAAAAAACCCAGTCGTTCAGCCTACTGCTTCTCCTACACTACCAATGCCTTTTCATATTCCAGAAAATAATATTCCTGTGAAGTCACCCCGTTGTCATCCTCCCAGGCTGCTCTCTTTTCCTAGATTTTATTTCTTTCAGCTTGGGACCAAAACCCTGGGTAGCAGCATGAAAAAAAGCAATCATTAGAGACACATTTGATGAACCTCTAACATTTGGACTCAGGTACAAGAGTAGTCATCTCTGACGTCAAGGTTTCCAGGGACATATGGCAGCAAAATATAGGTCTGTGAAACAGAAATAAATGGATGTATGAAATGAGTAACCAAGCTCACAGTGAGAAATAGGTGAGGCAGTTTGGAGGATGAGATCAACCAGTTATCTCTTGACATTGCAGTATCATTTTTGTCAGCTAATTCTTTGTCAAGGAGAGCCAGGACAAATTCAAAAGCCTGAGAGTGAACATCACCAAAGAGGAATATGTCTTTACTCATAGTATTTATTTCCTCCTCTGATGCTTAGTGATGTGCTACACAGATTCGAGTCCATGGAGAGGTCAAGGAGGCTGAATCAGATGTCAGCTTCACAAAACCAGTCTGGAGAAACACCCTTGGATTTTATCTTCTGAAAGACAGAATTGCTATCACAAGCCTTCAAACTTACTCATATGTGCAGCAACCTTTCCTTATTTTCTTACTATGAACATCCTTAAATTACCAGATTTGTCCTGATAATTAATGCTAGTCACACATCTTCCCATGGAATTTGTCCATCAGAAAATTGTGCCTTTAAAAACCTCAAATCCCTCTTTTGTAGCATGTTAAAACAGAGCATAAAACCCTTAAAGTTTCATTCCAACAAGGTAAATTTCTTCATTTTGACCTGAAGGTATATTGAAGATTACTACTCTCATGCTAGCAATAAATTTAAAGATCAAAACAAAATGCTGCAACTTTATTGAAACTGATAGCTGGTATTTCTGACATAACCTAAAAAGGTATTGTGCCAATGATTTAAAATTGTAAAGTTTTACAGTGCTTTGGAACAAGAAGAATCACTGGCACAGTACCACGCTGTTCCCTCAGGCAATCATGCACATTAACCACAAATGCAGATAAAAATTTCTCAAGAGCAACCTCGTTATGTTTTCCTGACCACATAACACATGGAAGTAAAATATCACACATTAGACCTTTTAATAAAGAGTCTCAAATTATTGAAAGTACTGAAATAGGAATTTCAGACCCCAAAGTCCTGGATTTGGGGGAACTGCAGATGGAGAGCTGGGACTCAGCAGCTACTTCATGTTGCACAGACAGTGCTGACATTACGATGCAGTCATTTGATGTGACAGGGATCATATGCATTCCCAAAAGCAGCTCCTTGGGCTCACAGTCCTTGAGCAGTCATAAAAATAAGATGTCTCTTGAGACATTTCAAAGATAAGGCTGGAGAGAGAAGGGCCATGTGGTTTACAGCACTCTTGGATAAATCCCATGACGCACCAAGGCCGTTTGCAAAGTATCCGGTTCTTTTCATGACAGCGGACAGAAGTGCTGTGCTGGGAGAGCAAAATAGGAAGGAAGTATTTGGAGCTTTGCCACTTTTCTAGAAAAATTATGACTGCATGAAAACGCGCTCCCAAGAGCATCTTTGTCATAAAATTTGATTTTGGTGCTGGGTTTCATGACACACAGCCCAAACACCTCCATCCCCACCCCATCCTTCTGATCCCCAGGGGGATGTCTCCTGGGGAGGCTGCCCTGTGCCATCCTCTCCCTTTCTGAAGGATCAGAGACACTTTACTGAAGATTTCCACAGCTTTGTCAGTTTGTGCCTTTAGGGCATCTGGTGTTTAGTCACACAATCACACGAAGGAGGCCCATTAGGCTTAATTTCTGCCAAGTTTGCCGCAATTAGTAAAGATGCTCCTGGGTTTTAACATCTGTGCAAAACACATCCTGGTATGGTGTTTTCTGTCCTTCTTCCCTCCTTTTCCCACCTCCTCCTTCTCCTATTCTTCCTCCTCCTCCTGGACCCACAGCAGGTGTCAGCAAGAGCTGGCAGTGCCCTGAGAGAGGGGTCCCTGTGGTGGCCCTGCCATCTGGGTGCCCCTGGCATCGCCCTCCTGCAGGAGCAGGGTGTGGCAGGCAGGGCTGGAACTTTTGATCTGAGATCAGAGGTGGGGAAGGAGGTTTCACTTCAAATCCCTTGCCAGCTGGTGTGGTTAATCTCTTCCCATGCCCACAGCAATAAAAATCAGCATTTACATAACACCTGGGGTCACCTGGGAAGCACTCTGCTGTCAGTGAAGGATTATGTCTCAGCCTCAGATGTCCCTGTCCCTGGAAGGGGAACTTCTGACTGCCAATGGAAAAGCTCCTTTTGGGATGATGGCTCACCCCACAGTGAGATATTTGAGTGGGTTTGTACTTAGGATAGCACAGAGGTGGGGGTCAGCATCCACCTGCCTGGTTCCTCATCACAAGCAACAACTGCTCTGGCCACACAGGACTGAAAAATTTGTTTAAAGTGATCCCAAAGCAAATCTTTATGCATATAAAAGAAAAAGCTTGAATTGTTATTTCTTGTGCTTGGAAAAAAAGTCTAAATATTAAGTCTTGGCTTTCTTGTTTGTGCTGTTTGGTTCCTTGGAGGGCTGGCAAACATGGGGAGCTGCAGCATCAAGCAGCAATGGGAATATATTTCATGTAAAATGCTGCTTATGTTAACATCTCTTCAGCACAAATGCCTGCAAGAACACTCAGGGGACAAACTCTCTTTGTGGAAATTTCAATATCGCTGCCTCTTTCTCTGCAGGCAAGAAAGGATTCCTTTCCAAAACAGGAAGGGAAAGTGTGTGACATTCTGGATATTTCTAAAAGAGAAAAATAAACAGATAGCATTTCAAATGAAGTATTTTAAATATTTACATTGTTTGGAATGTGGTTTGTATGATAAATTAGTAAATGAATGGAGAATTATCCATCTATACAGAGAACTCTGTATGTTAAATATAGATGTGTCTATATAGGCAGAGCAAGAGATGCAGAAAGAAATGCATCTCCAAGTATTGGGGGCAGCAGGACACATCTTTGGACACTGGGCTAGAAATCACAAAACCTGGGATTAAAACCTGGCTCTGCCACCAAGGTTTGGTGTCATCTTGAGGAAAAATCCTAATTTCTCTATGTCAGCCTTTCTCCTCTCCTCATCTGCTTAAACTGCAGCTCTAAGGACTTTCAATTACCTTGTGCTGGTAGTGAGGACCTCTAGGTGTTGCTGCCATCACCCTCGATGGTTCAATCCAGTTCTCCTTCTGAGGGCTGTCTGTAAATCTGGGAATGCAAACCAGAGAAGTACATCCCCTGTAGATTTAGCAGCTTCCAGATTGCGAGTCTAACAGCTTCAGTTCCCTCCAGTTTACAAAAGACTCTGCTTTGAAATGTCAGATTTCAGACGCATTTAAGCAGAAAGCTTCCTCCTAGGTAAGATTTAGAAACGAGCAGCAAGTGTTTGTACCCTCATGGATTGCAGTCCTCCCTTTTCTGTACCCACAATCTGGAGAGTAAAAACTTTTTGAACAAGATGAAAATGAAGAGGTTCCCATGGCAAAAAAAAGAACTGCAAATATGAGTGGTGTTTACAGCAGAGAAATATGCAGTCCTGGCCAGCAGGGTGGTTTAATTGAGGCTGGTCTAAATAATGGAGGTTTTCATCATAATAGAAGTAATTTTTCTTGTACTTCTTGGGTAAATGATTCAGTATGATTCAACACCAACTAAGAGCTAGTTAGTACACTTATTTATATGTCTATTTCTTACACAGAAAGGGGGTAGGACAGTAACTGAAGCAAGCCTTTGCTAAGGGAGCAGCAGGAGCCTGCCAGGATTCTCCACCTCCCTCTTGCTCTGGGCAGGCAGATCAGCTCCAGCCAAGCTTTTTGGGGGAAGTGATAATCTCCACCAGCCTTGGGTGGGTGTGAAGGGACACAGTGCTCTTCTAGTCCTTCCACAGCCCACAAGATTGAGCATCACAAAAGCAAACCTCCACCAACTGGGCACACCTCATACCCAAGCAGGAGCATGGAAGCAGAATGGGAAGAAGAGGCTGACATGAATATATGAAAATTTAATCCCAAGTAATGATCTGCACATCAAAAGAATATGCAAGTATGCCTTATAGGTGGGGATATAGCAGATGGCAGGGGATTTTTTATGAGTTCTTTCTGATTATAAGGAAAGCAGAGAATGGAGCATTTATGCAACTGCATGTTGCTTGGCTTTTTTTTCTGTTTCTTAAAGGCTTAGATATTTGAATTCTAGTGATCTGGCTATGGATTTTGCATTATATCTGCTTTATAAATTGCCTCAGGTATTTAAATTTTATGCCGTCAAAGACATTGAAAGTGGAGTGAAATACATTTGTTTTTCTGGGTACATGTGTTTTTGATAGGAAAATCAAATGTTTATTATGATTCAGCCATGATGCTTGTTAGAGCACCCTGGGGTATGAAAATGGACTGTCTCCAGGTTTGCAGTTTAGAACTAACAACAGACAATTCATTCTGTGTATTGATTGCACCTCTGAAAATTTTCTATGAGGAATACCTCTTCTCCACAAAACAAAGGGGAAAAAATGCCCAACGTAATAATATGTAACTTCAAATTTCTGATATCACATGCCTGTGTGAAGAACACAGATCAGTTTTTCCAAGATACAAGCAGGGAGGGAAATGGTTTCAAATGGACAACTGTTCTCTGTTCAAAATGTGATTTACATTCCCTTTTTTGGTTTGATTGAAACACCTTCATTTCTTCTGGAATATCTCCCAGAGGATTTTCACTCAGAGTATTACCAAATCACAAAAGGAGAGAGAAAATGTATCTCTGCATATATAAGTTTTGAAATAGCTAAAAATCAATGCCTTAATGTGATGGGGAGATAGAGGTTAGAAAAACATACTTCAAAGGGAAAAATAGTTAATTTACTGATAAAATTATGTTCCTTCTCTAAGGTCATGTATGGTCCTTTCTAAAGAAAGAGAGTGTGCACACTTATAACTTACCCTACCTCATGGTGGCTCCTACTGTAAAGAATAAAAAACCTCACCCAGACCTCCATCCAATTCTCAGGACAGCTCAGAATACACACTTCTAAGGTTAAGTACATTTTGAACACTGAAAGTTGTTCCCTCCTGTTTGCAGAGCTCAAACTCATGGCTCCCCCATGGCCTCAGACCTGCCTCCAGGGGCTGAGCAGCACTTTCAGCCTGACCAGCACTTTCAGCCTGAGCTCATCCATCGCCCTCAAGTTGTGTCCCTGAGCAGCTCCTGCACCTCTGGGCCAGGGGCTGCTGAGAGCAGCTGAGCAGACGCCAGCCCTGGCCAGAACAAAATGGATTTAAACCCCCAAGGAGATGTTCACATTCCCATGGGAAGCGAGCAGCCCTGCCACAGGGTGTGCAGCAGCAGAGCCGAGAGATCCAAAGCACCCTGGACACCTGAGCAACTTCCCTTCCAGCTCAGGAGGGAGCCAAGCCCCAGGCCAGGGCTTCCACTCCTTTGCCAAAACCAGGGGGAACTTCTCGGCAGCTGAGGAAAGAAGGCAGGAGCCAAATACCAGCATGGGAGAGAGAGCAGGCCGGTGCTTTGGGAGGTGGTGACAAGCTTTGGCGAAGAACCCAAACTTTTTGCCAGAAGGAGAAACTCCCCCGTTCGCTGCAGGAGCTCCTCGCAGGCTCCTTCCCTCACTGCCTGCAGGCAGGCAGGCACACACACACACTCATCCTGTGCCCACTGCAGCTCTCCTCAAAGGCAGCTGCAAGCGCCAGACCTCTGCCGTGGCTTTGAGCGCATGGTGGCCAGCCCGTGGTGCACAGAAGGCTGGGCAACAGGGGTTGGTCACTTGGCCACTAAAGTGACTTGCACTGTCATCATCCAAATCAAATACTGGGCTCTGTTTGTTCAGATGATCTCCCTGCTAATCCCTCCCTTGATTAGCCACACAGCAGAGCTTGAAGTAAACAAGACAGCATGAGAGACAGGAAAAGTCCTCCTCTTGCTTTTAATCTGCCGTCTCAATAGCACTGGCTTCTGCAACAGCAGCAGTAGATGCTGATCCGCTGACCTGCTCTGAACCCCACAGTTGTCTAAGTTCCCTGTGGCCTGGGGCAGGGGGAAGCATCTCCCACCATCCTCTGACAGGGAAGGGAGTGGTCAGTGCCAGAACCAGCACGTCAGGGCACATGGGTGATCTGACCGTGTGAGAGTTAAGCAGCATGTGGAGAAAAGAACCTACCTCTGAAGAGTAGTGTATAAAAACTTATTAAAATTCCTTCCAGATGATTTTTTTCCTAACCTGTGATGCAGTTTGTGGCAAGCACATCTCGGTGGAAAGACTCCACAAGACATGGTAAGCATATCTGTGATAAATGCTCTGTCTGAAGGGTAGAAGAGACCAATCTGCCATGAGAAAGAAAAGAAAGAAAAAAAAAAAAGGTAAGAAGCAGTGAAATACCTGGGAATAATTCAGTTTGGGGGAAAAGGATTGAGACAGCAAGGGTAGTTCCCAATTTCTATATTTGAATGCAAAAGTTTGCAAGCAGTTTTTATCTCTTGGGATCACCTCTCTAGTCAAGCTCACCATTTGCAAAGCTGGTTTTGAGGCAACTCTTTCAGCATTGGTGTCTTCATACCACACAGGGGAAAAAAAAAACAACCGAGATTATCTTTGCTGAGTGCTAATGCTATTGTTTTCAGCACTTTCAGCTCTGTCCCTGAGTTCTCACTTCAACTTTTCCACCAACCCTCTAACATTGCCTCTTAGAAATCACTTCAAATTCACTGCTCTGCCTGCACCCCGCTCCCCATGCTCTGTGTCTGGATTGCAAGCTACACCAGGGAGCAAGATGTTAAATGCACACGTTTAGGAGCCTGTTGTTCTGGGGAGATTCTAGAGACACCCCACAGGACTAGTTTGGTTGACAGGGCTTGGTCTAATTCCTGTTCTGAATGAACATGAAATGTTCATGAAATGATCATGAAATGTAGGTGGGGCAGCTTTACAGAGAAGGCCCAGGGGGCTCAGTGAGCACTGAGCTGAAGATAAAGCAGCAACATTCCCTTCAGCAAAGGCAGCTAAAGGTATCCTGGGCTGGAAAAACCACTGCCAGCAGGTGGAGGGAGGTGATCCTTCCCCTCTCCTCAGAACCAGGCATATCGGAGAGACTCCAGCAAAAAGCCATGGCAAGGATGTTTAAGGAACTAGAGTATTTCTTCTTGTGGGGAAAGACTGAGAGAGATGGGACTGTTCAGCCTGGAGATAAGAAAGCTCAGAGAGGATCTCATCAATGTATATAAATACCCAAAGGCAGGGTGAAAATAGGACAGGGCCAGGCTCTTCTCAGAAATATCCAGTGACAGGACCAGAGGCAGTGGCTCAAACTGAAACACAGGAGGTTCTGCCTCAGCACCAGGAAACACTTTTTCACCATGGGGGTGACAGACCACTGGCATAGGTTGCCCAGGGATGTTGTGGAGCCTCCATCCTTGAAGATATTCAAAAGTTGCCTGGACATGGTTCTGAACCACTGGTTCTAGGTGATCCTGCTTGAGCAGAGGGGCTGGACCAAATGACCTCCATGTCCCCTCCAGCCTCAACCATTCTGTGATTCCATGGTTTGTGGTGCTGGCCAGGAGCTCCTCAAGAACATTTCATAATTTCAAAGGCTTCAGTATTTGTTATGTTCAGATATTGCTTATCACCAGTATGGCTTCCACCTGGGGGTACTGATGAGGCACATCATTTGCAGTAGATTGTTCAACTGACAAAAAAATTGTCACATCATGATTTGAGCTTCTCAGATCTCCCAGTTTGGGTTTGATATTATAGTAAAGCTGACCTATGGACTGGCTGATTTGAGCAAGACAGCTCTTCCTGGAGAGAGGAGGAGGAGAAACCAAAGGGGTTATAAGACTCAGCTGTATTCAGCCATAATATCCTGTGAAAGACTCAGCTCTGACCAGCAGATCTGCTCTTCTTGAATGTCAAGGTGCATCTCAGGCTCCTTGAGCTCAGTCTCTTCCTGACCCTGAAAGTGGCAGAATAAAAAAGTCATGGCTCTTTCTAAATGTTCTTAATACCTGGCACCAGGAAAAATGTGCCTGGTGTTGAAATGGGGATATCTGGCATTATCCTCTTCCTCTGTTACAGGAACAACACAATGATTTCCACTGAGTTTTCAGTATCAGCCTCAGGAACATTTCACATGTGGTGGAGCTATGGTCCCAGGTTTTCTGCAGACCCATATTTGCCTTGCTTACCTCATTTTTGAGATTCTTCTTCCCCATCACAGTACCTGCAGCCCTGTCTGTGTCGCTGTATAAAAGAAGAGTTTCCAGAGATTAGGATAGCCCCTCAGGAGAAAAGCACAGCTACAGCAAATTGGCACATATGGGCTATTTCTAAAGTTGCTTCCAGTAATTTTGCAGCTGTTTACATGGCACCTTGCTTCAGTCAGTACCAGTTCAGAAGTTCAAAAAGTACCTGTACTAATTCTAGTCCTTGGAAAAAAATAACGAAAGAGGTGAGTGATTTTCCAGCTCACGCTTTCTTCATCCTAAACCACCTGTTTAAATTCATCAGAGCACCAGCAAGCAGCTTTTTGAGTTCAAGTATTCCTCCTGAAAGTCAAATAGAATTGTTAAAGGACTTAAAACCCTGAAATTTTAACTTTTCACTCATTATTTTGACTGCCATTTTCCATGTGCCTACCCTTTTGCAGGAGAATCTCTGTAAGCTTCTGCACCTTGTGTAGAGAATAAGAAATTATTTTGGTGGAAGAGGTTACAAATGTGCATACAGGAGAAATTTGTTCTGAGGGTCTGGTCTGAATATCCTCCATTTAAAGGTTCTGGTTGACCTGTGTGATTGAGACTCAAAGCATGTCCTGGTGGCTTCTCATTTGTGCACTCAGAGGAGGCAAAACCAAGAGGACAGTATAGATGGTAGGGCCAAGGGCAGAAAACAGGCAGGCAGGGGTTCAGCTATTTATTTTCTAATGGTTTTCTCTAGCTTGCATTTGAGCTAAGATTCTCACAGAAGTCTTCAGCCTGTTGCCAGTGTAGCAGATTTCCAATCCACTGTAGCTATCACATAAGAGAACAAGAAATTTAGGTTGAAAAATAGTATGAAAAAGCAATTCTTGGTCCTTGAGAGGCGTAAATGGCAGCTGATCTGAGAGGGACAGCAAGGACTCTCAGCACAGGCTTCTTCTACAAAGGCTCACAGATGGCCTTACCCTGAGCCCCCCCTCCAGGCATGGACAAGCACACACCCCCGTGGGCTGTGCTGGATGGGAAAGGTTCAATCCATCAGCTCTTTGTGGTGATCAGGTTCTCTCCCCAGCAGAAGGATCTGCTCAGCACTGGGGCAAGCTCTGGCCATGGGCAGATGTCCTGCAGGCAGGTGTCCAGCAGGGGAGGTGGCTGTGGTGGCAGTGGCTGCTCTTCTGCCGGTTGCACACCTTCTCCAGGTCTCTCATCATCAAACCACCTTCAGTGCCTCTGGATTTGCCCATGCACTCTCCCAGACAGCGGCTGCGTGGAGCAGAAGAGCAGAGGTGATCCGAGGGCCAGGAGGGACAGCAGTCACAGTGTGCAAGCTCTAACTTCACGGTTTGTCCCAGCTGCCTGCCGAGCGTGGTGTGGAAGCCAAAAGCACCCAGGAGATGTGCTTTGCCCATTCCTTCAGAAAACGTCCCTGCCTGATGCCTTTTGCTCCCCCAAAGAGCCCAGTCCCAACCCTTGTGCCCCACTGCTCGCCTTGAGTCAAACCAGGGAGGGATTTGGTGATCCTGGGTGCAGGCTGGGGCAGATCCTCCCCTCCTTATTCACTGGGAGTTGTGCTGTAGGCGGTTACAGTCCCACGGAAATCAATGGGATAATGAATACTAATTAGTGGCAAGCCACAGTGGGAAAATCTGGCAAAACATCTGTCCTTGCCCCAGGAGTAGGAGTTCCTCAGGTCCCTGCCATTGTCACGCAGTTCAGGGGGCCCTCACGAGCCTGTGGAAAGCCAGATTTTGAATATTTACAAGCAGCATAAAAATTGGCCCCAAAAATCACTTTCTCATCAGTTTCACTAAGCCCTAATTATAATGTAAATTGCAAAATTGGAAGGAATTCAGAGACGAGCAACAAATACGACTAAGGGGATTGGAGGATTGATTTATGAGAAAAGATTAAAAGACCTAAGAATTATGCAGTTTGACTAAATGATGACCGTGGGCCTGATCTTGCAAACTTTTCCCAGAGATGGCTCTCCACATTAAAGAGCAAGGATGATTTAAAAATACCTACCATGTCCTCCAGTGAGAAGTTCTACAAATCAGTATTCTGACCTAAGACAGAGGGGAGCATTAGTTGTCCTCTTGCAGTTAAAAAATTTTTAAAATTCTTGTACAAAGCTCAAAGATTGTTTTCATTTTTAGGGGATGCTATATGTGTAAAATATACCCCCAGGATTTATCCACATCAGAAAGAAATGGGAGGTATGTAAATACTCGAGATCTGAAAATGACCAGTGTAACAGTAGTGATAGAAAAATGATGCTTTTCATGTGGTAGGCTGTTAAATGTCTTTATCTGTACCTTTTTGAACTGATGAATTGTATATTTGTATGAGTTCTACACAGGTTTTATTGCTTTTGAGGATCTGCTTAAGCTGTAGAAAACATTATAGAGATGGCAGGGGACCAAGCATACAAAGCAATTCAAATGACAGAAGAAAGCAATCGAAAATGAGAGATGCAGCATCTCAAAAGGAGAGATGCAACACCAAATCCTAACCTGTCTCCTTGCCCCATGGTATAGCTCTGTTCAAAAACCCAAGGTGCAGTAGTATATCACTTACCAAAGCATGGTTTCAATACTGTTTTAATAATCATCACAAAATGAAATAAATAAGATTTATCATGATTCAGCAAGTAGATTTTCCTCAAGAAAAAAATTAGGTAGTATTTTCCTTAAACTTGGATTGAAATGCTTTATTTCTGAAAAAGCAACTTTCTTTTTGGTAAATTTGGGAAATATCAGAACCCTAAACTTTTTTTCAACAGGTATGGCTGGTATGGTCATAAAAAGCTTCAACAGATTTTTCTCAATTAAATATGAACCTACTGTTTTCTAAAGCAAAAAGAAAATTTAAGTGTCAGGTGAATCAGAATCAAAACCAACACTGAATTAAAAAAAAAAAAGAAATCAGAAGCAAACCCAAAACTTATATGGATCATTATACAGTAAAAAGAGGGAAAAAAACCCCAAACAAAAAACAAACAGACAAATAAAAAAACAACTTTAGTGGTTTGGCTCAACCTAAGCAAAATTCCAGTCATTTTAGCAAAATTCCACTCATTTTTTACCTGTCTGTCCATCTCTAAAATCCATCACTCTTGCTTTGGGTAGCTAATGGACATGGACAGGGATTCAATGCAGGACACTGGCTCTGCAAAAAGGGTGTATGTAAATAATGCCTCCAGTCTTGGCACAGCAACTGAAAACCCTCACAGTGCTGGTCCCTAAACCCAACCTGGTGCAGAGAGATCTGAGTCCACGTTGGGATGGGGAAAGAAAGTTCCCAGCATCTCCAGGAACAACCTCAGTGATTCAACAGATTTGTGTGTATATCAGCAAGCAGAGAAGAAGTAATGCCTATTTCAGAGGCCCTGGAGCAAAGAAAAGAACCCACATTATCTTTCCCAAAAACCTCACAGCTGCTTATCTGAAGCAGCTCATGACAGTGAAAGAAGTGGATGAATGTGTCATGTAATGCTGCAATGAGATTTTTAAAGGCAGGCATGATTTCACTTAGGCAAGCAAGGGAAGGGTGAGTCAGCAGATGATTTCGTAAGAGTGATCCACAGCTGGCTCCAGCGTGGTGGCTCCAGCGTGGTGAGCAAGGCAGGCTGGCTGGTGGGCTGGGATGGTGCCAACAGTGACCCTGACTGGCCAGGACACAGTCAGCAAGGTCTACAGGGAGAGAAGCAACACCTGAGGAAAACTGCTGGGGCAGGGAAGGCAAATGCCATGGGAGAAAACCACCAAAAAGTCTTTGTAAGCCAGGACAGGTTCGCCACAGTCTTCATCCTCCCTCCCATGGCTGCTTGCTGTTGCGCCTCCCTGATTCTCACAAAAATTCCTCTTATGGAGGAAGAGGAGGATGAAGAGGAAGAGGGAGATAAAGGCTCTTGGAGTCCTGGGAGCTGATGCCTTCCATTGCCAGCTCCTCTTCCACACGTGCCTGGGTCCCCCTTCCCCGTGGGACAGGGCTGATGACCTGGTGCCAGCACTTTCCCACCCAGCAGAGGGCCTGGTTAGAGCCAGCTGCTCCAGAAAGTGCCCGGGAGCCCCGGCCCAACCAACCCTGCCAGCAGCCCTGTCCAACCCCCAGGCAGTGCTGACACAGCCCCAGGCAGGATTCCCACCCAGGAGCCCTCCTGGAGGGAATGATGCTGTGGTAGCTGAAGAGAGGTGAGTTCAGCCGCCCCCAGATGAAGGGCAGGTAAGTGTCCTTCCCCCCTCTCCAAGGCTGACGACATCAGGGCATCCTGCCTCTGTCTCTGTGCTGCAGGAGGAAGCAGGAGCAGCCAGGAAGGAGCACCAGGGTCTCTTGTCACAGACACAGCCCAGCCTCTGTCCCGTGGAGGGCAGCAATGGAAGGAGGAGCTGAGAGGCACAGCCTCTACAGATCATAGAATTCTACCTGTGGTCTGTAGACCAAAGTTTCGTCCAGGTTTTTTTCCTGTTCACCATCCCTTATTCATACGCCTTTGGCATGGATTTCCTACACAAGTGTGTTCTGCCCCACATCTACCAAGCACCTCAGACAGCCCCAGGATACTTGTGAAGTAACATCAAAACACCTTCGGGGAGAGTAAAAGAAGTAGTGAATAGGGAAGGTCAGCAAGATAAAAAACTGGATGAAGTTTCAAAAAAATTCACAAAATTTGGGGGGTTTGTCAACCCTAATTTTTATAATAACTCATGCTTTAAAGCACATTTTGCTATGTGAACCCTGATAGGTTTTCATGCCTTGGTCTGATATTGCTGTTCTACTTGATATTTCCTCTGGTTATTCCTGCACAGTTTCACACTTACCATTGCATTTCTTTCTCCTTTTTTTTTTTTTCCTTGCAAGAAACTCATAATCAGCCTCCCTGAAAAACGCAGCAGTTCAAGAGTGCCATCTTGAGGCTTCCTGCATATAAGGACAATGTGCTGATTGAACCTTGAGTATTCAGGGAGTTATTTCCATTTAAAATATCATTTTTAAAAGCATGAGCATGTGTACAGAAGGGCACTTCATTTCTTCTGTGCATTACCTGGAGTTAAGGGATCCAACCAACAGAAATGTCACCCACAGCCAAGATTTTCAAAAGCAAACAACACCAGTGAGTGCTCTGCTTTGGGATATACTATTGGAAACGCCTCAGGAGATACCTGGTGTTCAGATTGTGCTCAGTTCCAGCCTTCTGAAAAAAATCAATGAACTTGCAAGTGTATTTTAAGCCAGGTACTGAAAATGAATAATTATTATTTTAGGGGTTTTTTTTTCTGTGTTTGTTCTGTATGTATATTTAAGTTAAACGCAAATTCAGAGGGAAAATAAGACTATGGCTTTCAACATTTTTCAAGCCTACATGGGGAGAATGTTGCTTTAAAATATGCCTTAAAACCAAGGAGAAACCTTCATGCTTTGGAGTATAAGCCATGGGGTTATTATAAAATCTTTCTCCTTCTACAGCATAGTCCAGACACCAGTAATTTATCCCTGCAGGAGAGCAAACCCATAGATTGTTACAACAAACTATGCATAGGTTGAGAATTTACCACGGAAAGTGGGATGTCTCTTCATTCCTCCTGCTGTAGCTGCCAGGTGGCTTTGGGCTTGGGAAAGGGATGTGTGCCAGCACGTTCACAATGCAGTGCCCTAAGGATGAGGCAGCACAGGAAACCAGAGACTCTCAAAAATATGCATTGTTAGCACCACAAATAACCCCATGTTTCCTTGTGATATATTTCATTTGGAAGCCAGAGCAGAAACCTTTCTGAAAGGATTGCCCATGATGTACATCCCCCAGTTATCAACACTATCAAAGTTGCACTAGTGTGTTCCTTTTGGTATTCTGACAAGAATTTTAGATTGCATTAGATGGGAAGTCATAAAACTGTGAATTTGACTGAAGTCCAGATGAAAAGCAATCTACCTCCAGCTACAGGAAGAAGTCCTGCTTGTTTTCCAGCAGCAGCAGACTGCAGCAGAAGGTAATTTTATCCTCAGCATTTAGTACAGCTACGACACATCTCACAAAAGAAATCCAGTATCGGCTCTGATCATCCTTAAACTATCAGGATCTGAGTCATATCCCAGTCTGGAAGGAGGAGTGGGTAAGAAACTAATTTTTCTTTCACAGCAAAGAAAACCACGAATTTTAATGACTTTTTTTTTTTCTTCTTCTTCTTGCTCAGAAGTCGAAAATACCTTGCCAATAGTCAGTGAAGATGTGTCAGATCTTCTGAATGGGGTGGGAGCACCTTGGGACAGCCCATGGACTGTCCCACACAGATCTTCTCGTGCTGCTGTCCAGGGCAGTGCCAGGATGACTTGGGCTGAAAGAGAAGATTTTTAGTAGTCCAACAGAGCCTAAATAAGACAGCCACAGTCCAGGGGTTAGAGCAAATGGGGTGTCTATCTCCACCAAGAATGGCCATTTTGGAGATCTAGGTTGTGTTAAACCTATTCACAGAGAATAAATGCCTGATTCTGGGTGTAGCCTGTGTTGATAATTGAGGACTAACACACTGCTGAGCATGAATGGCTGAGTCTGTGTGAGTGAGAGATGGCTGAGACCGAGCTGGGAGCTGGTTCACTTGGAAACTATGGCTTGGGAATGAGCCAGGTGTCTATTTTGGGTCTCTTCATGGGCTGGAATTGCCTGCAGTCAAGCTGGACTCCTTTCTAGGACAAGCTAAAATGTTGCTCTGTCTTCTAGAGGAGCAAAGAGCAGGAATTCTCCAATATGTAAAAAGATTTTAATTTAGTTCAATTGAAATCTCTTAGCTCTAGGGATGTTCAAATAATTTTAAGCTACTGTAATTTTTATTATAAATTCCCAGTGACAATTGGGAAGCTAATCAAACGGTTCAAGAAGATTTACACAAAAGTTAATTCCGCAGTCTAATCAACTACTGAAATGTTTTGAATGTGGAAGTTTTGACAATTATTTAGCCAAATGTTACATTTACATTTGCCAACGAGGAATGAAATTTGAGTACATGTTAATATCCTTTTGAATGTTTCATAAAATTTGCATTAATCAAGGTATTACTAAGTTGTCTTTAAAGTTTTTTTTTTTGTTTTGCAGTGACTGCAGTGCATCATAATATATCTTACGTGGGCTGTAGAAGGATGACGTTGTGTCCTGTCACATCTTCAAGTTGTATTCTAAGCAAGTATTTTTGCCTGTGTTAGTATGAAATCTAAATGTTCTGGAAAATTGTAATTTTGAAGCCTTTTCCTTTGTTTTATTCTGGATCTTCTTAAGATATTTTAGGTGCTTGATGTTCATATGTATGCCTTTCTACAAACTTGCTTCATAATTATATATCAAAAGTAATTAGTGCTACCTTCCAAAATTATTCAATGATACAATTAAAACTGAAAGGATTTTTTTCTATCAAAGTTTATAAACCTTATTCTCTGAAAACATAAAGGGATAAAAGAAAAAAAATACTTGCTTTACAACCACCGACCTAACTACAAACTTAACCACTGGCGGTGATTGGGGTGATTCTCCCAGGTTATGTTCAAAAACGGGGCTGAAGGACACGCCTCAGGAGAAAATCATTCCACTGGAAGGAGAAGAACAGCTTGTCTGTCTTGAGTTAAGCCATCACTGCAGTGATTTGGAATGGTAAATGCAGGAACATTCCATGGATATAGCTGTGAGGTAAGAAAACCATTAGCGGTTTCAGAAGATATTTCTGCCAGGGACATGCAGATCATTTTTTTTTTTTTTTTCTATTCCTGCGTGTGTAAGAAGTATTTCCAGGAGAACTTAAATAGCATCACTTGCTTGAGAGCAAAGTCTTGGAGCTCCTGCAATGAGAACAGAATATGGAAATTAACAAGTAATAGAAAAGAAAACTGTTGTTTCAAACACTCTCTCCATGCATTGGGAAACACAGAGCGCTCCACCAGTGCTGCCATCAGCAAATGCCAACTGCACGTTGTGAAGTGCTGGGTATAGCTCTGTGATAAGCTTATGTACATATTTCTCTGCTTTAAGCAAAGAAACTTTAGGAATGGGACCTAAAAGAAAGATTGTCCTTGAATGAACTATGAAAAAATAAAACCATGTAAAATCTGCATGTAATGCTCTTACCTTTATGCTTTCTTTTTTAGATCCAGTTGTAAAGTGTGATGCCAAGTTCACCTGCCTGAAGGTCTAGAGCTAGAGAAAGCTGGAGAGGAATGTAAGCCAAGAGACCTAACCAACCTCGTGAGCAAAAAAGGGAGAAAATCATTACAAAGAGAGGGCGTGAGTGTGTGTGCACGTGCAAGATTTTACTCTGTGAATGATGGCATCCATATGAATACCTGTATGCTACACTGCAGCTGACTGAATGATTGTTGGCAGTCAACCCCAAAATTACACAAGTGGGAACTTGCAAGTGTGTGTAGGCCACTAACTCGTCATGGTGTGAGGAGGCCCCATGAGTGTTTGTTCACCTACACCTGTCATCAGCCCAGCCAGCCGTGACATAAAGCCAACAATATCAATGCAACCCAGAGTGAAATAAAAAAGCTAATTGTAAAGCTGTCCATATTAAAAAGAAATAAAATAAAGAATAAATATGTGGCCTTGTGTGCAACGTCAGCTGTCTCGAGGGGATCCGGTGTTTCTGAGTAAAAACACCAATGCTAGAGCTCTCCAACCTCACCCCTTGTAGCAAGGCTGGTGCCTCCACCAGCTGGGCATTTTGCACCAATTCATGTCACAGCTGTGCACGTGATGATGGGGACAACAGCCATAGACTAGGGGACAGAAGGGGAAAGAAATCTACACAGAAAGCTGTGCATGCCTTTTTCCTTTGCTAATTTTCCATCTTACCCTGGGGGAAGATGTTCAGTTTGCCTGTTAAAAAGCTGAAGATCCAGATGGGAGCAAGGCTGTAAGCAAGACGGCTGTGGCTGCTGGCATTCCTAAAGCAGATCCACTTATTCTCGTTCAGAAACAGTTTTGACAGTGTTAAAATGAAGGGAGGCAGAGGAAGTTTGCTGAACACTTCTTCCATCACTGTGGCCATCAGCAGGGCTGATTGTAGGAAATTAATGCAGAAAAAGCAGCTGCAAACATAGGCACAGCCTCAAGCTATCAAAGTGACTCCTGAGTATTTTTTCTTTCTCTGGAGAGGACTGCCCAGTCTCCCAGGAAACCAAGTTGGGCTGCATCCTCCTTTTGCCTTTCATGTAATGTGTCAATAACTATTTATAATTGTTTTTTTTTCTTCACATACAGTCAGAATACACATTAACTCCAGGCAGCAGCTTTTTTCTTTTTAAAGTTGGTGGAAACACAGGTTTCAATTTCCTCCCTGTTTCTGATTTATGATTAATACACGTCTCCTTTGCAATGGCTCATATGCTGTCACTTTTGAACAGAAAAGCACTAGGGAACTTCCAACTTTGAAATTAATTACAGGAATAAAGGCTTCTCTGCCTATTTTCTAATTATCCCTTTCTTTGTTAATGCTAAATAATGCCTTTAGCATCTTCCTGGAAAAAGTCTCATTGATCGCACTCTGTGATTATAGTGCTTTTATCTCCCATCTGTGCTGTAAAAGCTACAGGCCTTCCACTTCCAAAGCAAAAACCTCCATTATTAAAATCATTAGTAGAAACACGAAAATAAAATAAAGAAATCTGTACAGGTACATAATGCAAGCCATACACAAGGCAGCCTTATCTAGTCATGGATGAAGGAGAGGGGGAAAAAAAAAGAAAGAAAAGGAAAAAAAAAAAACAAAAAACAAAAGAAACATGACTCTGTGATTGAAGGACAAATTAGACTTCAAACTAACCTAAGAAATTTTGCAGGCACTGAGAAAACTCCCAAGCATTGAGAGTTCCCTGGTGAGATGGCTGGACAAAGGTCACGTCCCAGCCAACACCGAGCTCTGGAGCCGAGGTTGTGCTGCTTCACTGCTCACATTTGCTCTCTGCTAACCCCACTCTCAGCAGCAGAAGGGGCTCTCACAGGTCAAGGTGCCATGCCCATCCACTCTGCCCCAAAATGTTGGGAGAGCAAGGAGGATCCCAGAGATGGAGCTGGAATTGAGATGGAGGGGAACCTGAGACCAAAGCCAGGAAGAAAGGATGTCTTGCCCATCTCAGGGATGGGGGGGACAGAGGCACCCTGGGGTGTCAGCCCCAGGAGGTAGCAGCATCCCCACAATCTGCCCAGCACAGGGAACCAGCAGGGATGGAGTCATTGTGGCTTTACGAGTTATTCCATCACCACCACACTTGTGTCTCTGGGAGGAGGTTTTCATGTACAGGGACTTTTGACCAGAGCCCAGAGAAGAGAGTTTCCCAGTGTGACATCTCCCTGCACCCATGGCAAGCACCTGGTGGCTGCTGCTGCTCCACTTGCCCGTGAGCCATTCCCTCCCGATGGGAGGGGCTGTGCCCTGAGAGCAGTTGATTTGCAGGAAGAGCAGAGCCTGTGCTTGCTTGGAACGCCTCCACCCCTCCTGCCACACCTTGTTCTGTGCCCACCTGCCTGGGGACACCAGGGCAGGGCCAGGAGCAGGGCTGGGTGGGCTGGAAGGGCTGGATTTCCAGGACATGGCAGCTCCAGGGACCTGCCAACAATATGAAACTCGCAGAAAAGTTCTCATGGGTCTTTATTTCTTCTTCTTTTTTTTTTTTTTCCCACTTGCCCCTCACATCAGACCTTGTTCTGGTTTGGTGGGTTTTTTTGTTTGGGTTTTTTTTTAGCTTTGTCTCAGTTTTGGCTCCACAGCTTGTCGTTCTCTAGCTTGCTCTCATGATCCTTTGAGTCGTGCCATGGTGCTTTGAGCTGCTCACAGTAGAGTTGGCCAATAGCTCCCGTTTCTCCAGGCTGGTGACCTGGAGGTCTGGGAGTACTGCTGCAAGCCTGGAGGATGATGAACTATTGTGTAATGGAGAGTCCAAAAGGCACACTGAGAGCTGAATTACAAACACCTGGGGAGCAGTGGTGCTCTCGGCTCCACACCCCCCCTGAAATGTGTGAGTTGGCTTTCCATTGCTTCCCTGATATTTTTTTGCCGTTACAGAAAAAGCTAAAGCTTTTCCAGGGGAAATATTAATGAAATGTCATGGAGGATCATAAGTAACACAGCCCTGGGTTTTCCCCCTCCACCTCAAACAGGATCCAAACAGCTCAAAAACAGCCTCAAAGAAATCTCATCATAGCAGCAATGGCAGCAATAAATGTCTGATAGAGCAACTAGAGAAAGTTCCATGAATTTTAAGACAATGTGTTCTGTCAAAAAAAAAAAAAAA
>VWZN01007382.1:313796-340665 GCA_013396955.1 Regulus satrapa
AGAATAAAAGCTCCCGTGTGTTTAAGTGTTCGTTATGCAAAAAAAACTCTATCTTTTTTGGCAATTTCTTGTAGGGCTTGATGTTTCTTGGGTTTTCTTCAAAGAAGATCCACAGAAACCAGTTCGAAAATGAGCACATTGCTTGTAATACTAAAATTAACAACTGTGAGGCCCCAGTCTAGACCTGATTCACTTCTTTAAAATTAGGTTGGCCTGCACTTTTCATTTATTTACTCACCCAGCAGCCCAAGGGAATATTCTTCGTGTGCGAAGCAAAGCACGTGCCCTTGCAAGAGCAGATTTTATGTCCCTAAAAGCAAAAATGTAATGCTGTAAATGAAGGAATGCCTCATTAGAATTGCATTTACTTCACCACAAATGCCAGCCAAGAATTTTTTTTTAAACATATACCCACACTTATGGCTTCCAGATATATTCTGCTACCAAAAAAGGGGCCACGAGTGGTCTGTGATATAATCCCTTGTCTAAGGGTGTGTTTGCAGCTCATTAAAGAGATGCCTAAGGAGCATGTAAGCAAAGGGGTTGTGGGGAAAGAGAGAGGTGGAGGGTAGCTGGCAAGGATCCCAATTCAAGGGCAATTCAAAGAACAATGGGGCCCAGGATGGGATTCTCATCTCTGTCTTCACACAACTTCCCACGAAGAAATACTCTTCCCCACAGACAGTTCCATCACAGCAACAGCTAAGGATCAAAAGCCAACCTTGAAATAGCTTTCTATTAAAGTTTGTTTTAATAAAATGAGCTTTGGATGAAATTTCAGTTCTTGAAATTACAGCAGATTTTTTTTTTCTGGTTGGATTCAGTTCTGCTTTCCCATCCACTTTTTGCTATAAGCAAGGTGATGGCCAACTTCTTTTATCTCAGTGAAATTTTGCCTTCATGAATTACGAAAAAGAGAAAGTGGGGTGTTTGTAGTAAAACACTGTCAGGAATTCCCCCAGCTAATGCTCCTTTGCTTCTCTTTCCATAGGTTGAAACAGAAAGTTTTACTTTTGGAATGGGAATAGTTTGCATATTGCAGCTGGGGGAAGCACATCCCTTTCTGAACTCTGGGAGGCAAAGGCAGCCTAAGGAGGCACTTCCATGGCTTCATTGCAAAGAGATATTAGCTTGGGCTCCCACAGGCTGCTGTGACTAACCATGCCAAGAGGAAAATGCATTTTATTTACAACGTGTAGGGAAGTTGCAGAATGTTTCTGAAGATTGGTGGCTGCCCTGTGAATTCACTCTCTATGGAGTTCAACAAGCAGTCAGCTGCTGAAAGAGCCTCTGAAAGTTTTCATTGAGTTGCTGGCTGCCTCCCCTCCCCAGCTATCTTCCTGACTGAGGTTAAATAAGGACAAGCCTTTAAAACTCTACTATCTTAAAACAAGTTACCTTATTTTTTGCTGATTTGGCATCTATTTCCATGGAAACAGGAGCAAGAACTAGAAGCCAGCAGCTGAAGTTGGCTACACCACTGCTCTTGGCTTGTTCTACTTCCATTTCCATGGAAACTGATGCAAAATCACTGCAAACAAGGCAAAGTTTGCTTTTTTTTTTTTTTAATTAACCCTTTCTTGATTTTCCCCTTCCAGCTTAATTTGTTGCCAGAAACACGGGCACAAAGTCACTGGAAATGCAAGGAGGAGGAGCACAGATGCCTTCAGGAGCCTGTGCAGGAGCTTGCATGTGAGTATGTGTGTGCACTTCATTTCCTTGAACATGAATCTTCAAAGGAATCTCCAATTTACTTTGAGGATGCTAAAGAAAAAGCAGTGTGTGATGTAAGGGAGGGGAACATGCATGATTGTCCCCCGTGGAGGTCAAAGACAGAAGTGATAAAGTGGCAATGGAGGGAAGCAGTTTAGTGGAAAGACACTTCTTGCCTACAGCTTTCTACATTTTCTGGAGTTTTCTAGAGTATTTCTCCTCTGAAGATATGTATGGTCTTCTTTTTGGCTAAAAATCTGTTAGAAATCAGACTTTGGCATACCTTTTTCTTTTTTCTTTCCTTTTTTCCCCCCTCCTGATCTGGCAGTATGCTAGAGCACATAGTGCACGTGCCACAAGCTTTCAGAGGTGCTGGGTAATGCATGAAATGTAACGTGGATTCAGAGCATTTCAAGCTGTGTTACAGAGTTTGGACAGGCTGGGATTGGCTGTGGAGCATGAGATATGCATGTTTTCTTTGGGTTCATGGCTGAACCTCATCTGGTATTAACTCATATTTAAGGACTTGATTCACTTACCCTGTTTCGTTAGCAGGGATTTTGGTGCCTATCCTAAAAAATCTGGATCCAGACATGCAAAGCCCAACATAATAAAGCATTGAATCATCTACCTGAGTCCAAAACCCAAAACAAATATAATTTATGGCTATGCTCTTCTGTTTCACATTGTAGGACTAATCCTTACAGGTAGAAAAAAGAGAGTAAATCTGCTTAGACCTGGGGGGCTTTTGAGGGCTCTCCTGTAATTGATTTCTGTTTCTTTTAAAATGGAAAGAGAAGGCTGGTGGGAGAAAGTGGCTAAAGAGAAGAGAGGTGGCCTAGGTCACACATCCAGTTACTGAAATATTAAAACACTATATTTATAGCCAGAAGAGAATAGAAGCCAAGGTTTTAAGAGAGATGAAAAAAAAACCACAAAGAAAATCAATAATTTTCATGTCTTGATTCATTTTTTTCTTCCAATTAATACACTTGCCATTTTAAAGAACCTCTTCACATTTGCACCGGACACAGGAGAACCTGGTCTGTACCAGCAGTGCCTGAATAGCAAAAATCATTTCTGAATATGGAAAATTCATAATGGAAAATTGTCACCTGAAAATGTCAGCTGCATCCTTACAGAACATTCAAGACTATAGGGCACATATTCCCTTTGGTATGTGGGAAAAACAAAGGTCACTGCCTAAAGTGCACTTGTACAGTTAAAATTCATACTGAAATTCCCCAGCCCTAGCAGTGGGTATCAGTCAAAACCACTCCCAGGGTTACTCAAAGCACTCTCCACATCTTTCTCCCAGACTACTTCTCCTTCCATCCACACAGCTGGAATGATACAGGAGATTAAAAGAGAGATTCCAGTCTGATGGGCAGAAAACAAATGGGGCCAAACAATGGGTATCTAGAAAGAAAGTTGTGGTGTGACAAATTCATGGCTTAGCAGTCTGCCACTGGATCAAATATCTGTCTTGTTTTATTCTTTAAAGGCATATTTTTAAAAAAGATAGTTTGTTTACCAAGTAACTAATTCAGAAGGAATCTTTTCACACACATTTTTTAAAAGTGTTCCACTTTGGTTTTGGAAAGCAGGCTGGTTTTTTTAACAGCTCTGGTTCATTGGCCAGCCTATTCCAAAAGGGTCTCCCTGCCATGCCATTTTTATTTTAGAAGACCATGTTTTGTCCTGCTTCTGCCTCACAGAAGAAGATGACCGAGAATTTGAATGCCACCAAAAAGTCTTAATTATTTTTAATCCTTTTAACTGCTGGGATGCTGAACCAATAGAACATATTCAAGAAAATATATTGTGGGTAGGTCTTTCCCCTATGAAAAATTATGACATGAAAAAAATTGTTTCTCTATGGGAAGAAATTTTTAAAAATTTATTTATTTAGCCTAGGAAGAGATGCTTTGTTTCTTTGCAGAAACTAACTTTTGTTTTCTTTGTATTTTTGCTTGTTGCAGTATCACAAAAAAAAAAAAAACCAAAAACAAACAAAAAAACAAACAAAAACAAAAAAACCAAAAAAAACCAAAAAAAAACCAAAAAGAAACCACCATCAAAACAGGCAGGCGCTGGTGTTGCAGTTGCAGTCACGAGGACTTGGGCTGGACCCGAGGAGATGCTTGACTGTACCAGTGGTCAAGGTCAAAGTCACCACCAAGGACAGCTGCTCCTTGAGGAGGAGCTTTGCTCCCTTCCCAAGCAGCTGGTCCTTGCCTCTTTCCCTCCTGCTTTGCGCAGGGAGTGACCAGCACACCCCTGGTGTGCAGCCAATTCTCTTTTCACTATCATTTTCCCTTAGGCTCCAGATTCCTGCATCTCATTTTCTGCCTGTGGGTACTGATGCACCAAAATCCTGGATACTCTTCCGCAGATTTTGCTGCTTGGCAATGGTCTCCCATAAATGCTGCAAACACCAGAGCAGCTGATAGCTTTCAGTGGCCTTTTGTGCTGACATTTCAGCCTCTCACAAACTAGAACTGGCCTTATCTGTTGGCTGCAGTGCCTGAGGCTTTTCTTCTCACTGGCTTTTTCTTCCAGCTTCCTACCAGTAGGCATTTACACATGCATGTAAAGATTTCCCAAAGAACAACAGGTTTCTTCTTCTGAGGCAGAAGAATGGAGTCACAGGGAATCCAAAAATACCGCAGATAGAGAACAATACCTATTTCTGTATACAATTAATATACTAGATTATTGATGCTTTAGATTAGTTACATCCAACATTATCAAACAATAGGAATTATTCTCTGGTGAGGGAAAAAGAAATGTAAAATTTGTATCCCTTTTTTAGTATTTTTATTGACTCAAAATGTAGAAAACTTCATACACACATGACATCAAACGTTCTGAAAGAGAATTGAAGTGGAAACATTCTCTGCCAGCTCAGCTGTGGTGTTTCACACCATCCACACCTCAGTGGCCCCTTTTTCTGTCTGTATTTGTAGTCTGGGCAGTGGGGTTTGTTTGCTTGAGTTTTTTCTCCTCTTCCTTTCTCTTTCATCTTTCAGCAAAAGAAAAAGGGAAAGAAACAGAGTGGGGAGAACAAGACTGTAACAGAAGTTGTCCATTAAAAATCCAACTGGAACAAAAATTTTCTGTTGCAGATTGCTTCAAAACAGATGTTTCTTTCATAATCATGCAATCGGGAGGAAAACAGAGAGAAAGGAAGTGATCGCATCCTCCCAAGTGCTGTGAGTTTTGTAGCATTCAAAGAGTCACATTTTTCGTTTTGAAAGAATTGAAAATGTGTCAAGCTGCTCTATTAATCCACACATCCAGACTGAACTGGGATTGAAGTGATAAGCAGTTTGATAGCAATTCTGTGCTGATTATTTGGCAATAGGTTAATGATTATCTTGGATGTGATTAATGAAAATACTTTTAAGAATAATCATGGTTGCACCACACCCTGAGCTGATTTCCACCCTGTCCTGCGAAGCCGCTCTGTGTGGCAGCCAAGGTCTTATCCAGGCCCTGCAGGCAGCATGACCCAGGCAGGGATTACTGAGGGCCTCAGGAAGAGCAGGAGCCTCTCCTCTTCCAGCAAAACTTTGATTTTTCCTGTCTGTTGTTTCCTTTCTGTGTGTGGCAGTGAGATGCAGCCCTCCTGCAACCCGCCCAGCAATACCCTGTTGCTCAGCAACACCATCCTTGCTGAGCAAGCTCTTTTAGAAACCTGGGCTGAAGAGGAAGATGAGATGATGTGACACCCAAAACCTGTTCTTTAGGTTGGCCAAACAGCAAAATCCCTCTGAGCAGGTGCAGGTCAATAGCAGCAAAACCCTGTTGGCAATGGAGGAGCAGCAGCACTGCACCTTCTGCTCCTCTGCATCTGGAATGTTTTGAAACACTTATTGGTGAGTATCCCAAACTATTTAATTAATTTTAACTCATTTAAAAGGTCTCCTGCTCTGCAAAGTCATTTCCAGTGTCCCAGTTCGATCCAGAGCATGGAACTGGCATCACATTTTCTTCAACTGAACCAGCCAGCAGCACCAGTAAGACAGGGAGAGGGAGGCTGCAAGGCTCTGCTGACATGAAACCCACCCCTGGGGGCAGCTGGCATTGATCAGGGAAGGGGGGCAATATACTGGGGTGGCAAGAGGCAATGGGGAACAGCTGCATTGCATTAATGGATTGGGTGGAAAGCGGGAGATGGGTTAAGTAAAAGGTGTATTTCATCTCGTGAATACTTGGGAAAAATCACCTTGTGTTCTCCTGGTCTCCTCCAGAGGCAGCAGCAAGGGAGGGCAGGCCCTCTTCCACCTCGATGAGCAGTGGGAGATCACAGCCATACCCACCCAAACCTGCAGGGACTGGGTGGTTTTGGGACCCAGGAACTCCACTGCCCACATGGGTAAGACCAGAAGTGGGGCTGTACTTCCAGCTGTGTTTCTACATCCCTCATGGCATGTGGGGAAAGGAGGGATCAGGGCTAGATAAAAACTTTTACCTCTGTTGGTAAAGACCACTCCAAAAACTTTTCTGCAATTTGTCTTACTTCGATAGGGCAGTACATTCATATTGATCCTTTTTAGATCTTTTTAGAAATTATAACTTTTAGAACACTAACAAGGCTTTTCTTTTAGGGCTATATTCCCACATGGTTAATGGTGCTGCGTAGGGATCTCTCGTTACAAGTTTCATGAAGGTCTCATTGGGTTGTTAGGGTCAGCCCTTTGTTCCGGCAGACACCATAGTGATCCATGCCCTGAAAATCCCACATCCTGGCACAAGGAGAACATCTACAAGGCTTCTGCAGACCTGGCTGTTCGCCACCTGACCACAACATCTCTGTGCCATGTCACCAGAAGGAAAGGAAAACAAACACATCAGGTGTGACATCACCTGCTGAACGACCTGAGGAAAAGAGAAGGCGCTTCAGCCCCTCTCACAGCACTCGCCAGGCTGTGGTTTCTCACCTGCCTCTCTGGCTAGTTCAGATACACATCCACTCATTTTTAAGCTCTGGTTTTCCAGTGTTGTGAGCATGGATGAGTGTTTCCTACCCACATGATCTGTGTTCAGGGACTGCCCGGCCTGAGCAGAAATGATTGAGGGAAGGATGGAGCTCAGACCCTGGGGGTAAATGTGAGTGCCAGCAGCAAGCTTGAGGTGGGCATGATGGACCAGCTCCCATTCTTTGAATAAAAAGTTGTTTTTATAACACTTCAGGTGTTATAAATGTAGGTGTGATACACTGTACAAAGGCATGCTTACACTGCTGTTCCTAGGGATTGCTTTACATGTGACTGATCTACACAAAAGTGCAACACAGACAGTGAGGCATCATTAATAGCACAGGAACCCTGCTGCCCATGTATTGGGTTTTATGCCAGACCCTGGGGTTTGCCATGAGAAAGGCTCAATCACCACTCCATCCCCTTTCTGTGGGGCAGCACAGGCTGGGGCACCTGGAGATGGCAGCCTGGGTGTGTGTCTGCCCTTAAAATTACAACAGAGGATTGAAGACAGAAGGAAGTATGAATTAGTAAAGAAACTGAAGGATACGTGGTTTGGGCATTATGTAATGAAGAGAAAGACAGATTGCTGGTGTGTAATTTTGGTACCATCCAGGGAAGAGCTGAGCAGGGAGCAATGTAGGCATGGCCAAATTTTCAGAGCTACTGGCAGGAAACAGTGGGCAGGGCTGATTCCTGCAGAGGGGAGAGGAACAATGCACCAGCAATAGAAAAGGCCAGGGATAAACTTCTGGAAGTGGGACACAGCTAATATTTTTTTAGTTCTAGTTCTGTCTCTTTCCACCACCATATTTCAAAGAGCTTTATACTGGAACATTAGGCCAAATGCGATGATGGCTCAATGCAGAGTTGTGTGCTGAATGCTCTTTCTGGTGTACTAGCACTGCCCGGCCCCTCTGCTTTGCAGCTTCTGCAGTGTTCATTATATCCTCCTTCCTTCTCAGAAGGACTCATTACCCTCCTCTGTCAATGCTGTACCCTCCAGACAAACCCCAAATGTCACCATCTCCATTTTGGGCATAGGGATGCACCAGGAGGTGAAGCAACCTCCCACAAGGGCGTGGAGCCAAGGAGAGACCCTGGATCTCCCAAGTGCCACAGCTAATGAGTATCTGTGCTTTAAATAACTGCCTTGCACTGCTAGGGTCACCCAGCAGTGCCTTCAGAGCGTGTGGGATAATCACAGAGCCCAGCACAACCCCCTGTGAGTCTCACATCCCTTAGTCCCCTCAGGTTAAATGCCAGAGGAGACAATAAAGGATGGCTGTGGTGCAGGTCTTCTTCCATTAAAAATGTGCTAGGAAATGGCTTGGCCACTTGGTGTGAGTAGTCCAGCTGGAGGGATAAGAAGTCTCCAAAGCCTCAATCTGCTCCTCGCTGCTCCCGTGGTGAGATATGGCCCAGGAGAGTCTCCCATGTCAATGAAAATGGCTAGAGACAGGGGAGGACCACAGTCCAGTGCCACCACAGCAACAAGTGCTGCCTGCAGCCAGAGTACCACTTGCTCATTCCAGGAGTGCTTTCCTGGCCCTGAGCAGCAGCCTGCTGTGCCCAGCATCCAGGCCAGAAGGGGTAGCCACCAGTTTCCATAACTTCCAAGTCTTTGTCCTAACAAGAGCAGCTTTTGGTGTGATTGCAGTAATCTCTCTATTTGAAAACTCTAACATTCTCCTGAGTTCTTATCCCATCCCTTTCTCTACCTTCTTTCCAGTGCCAGGAACATGAAGAAGACATCCCAAAGCACATGAGTTTGCTGCAAACCTCATTTTCCAAAAGGGGCGTAAGAGGTTAGGCTGGTCTATCAGCTGGGAGTTTTGGGAAAGCTGCAGGCTGTGCTGCTTCCTGTGGCACGAAACCCTGTGGTGCAATCACTGCTAAGCAGTGCTGTTTTCAAGAAACAGAGCAGTGATGATTCCACCTGACAGCCTTTCCAGTGCTTTCATGAGGAGGGCAAACCAAGCCAAGGAAGCATCTGAGAAGTCATGTCATGCACCATCACAAATCTCCAGGAATAAAGCAAGAGCAAAGATCTGGCTTCAGGTAAAATGTGCATTTCTCCCACGCTACTACTCCTTCCAAATCAGTTTTTTTAACTAAGTGTCCCACATGTGCCCTTTTCTCCAGCGACAGGATATCCTTCATTTGTCTGCACCAAGAGCAGATGAGCACTTCTTCGTGTTGTTTTCCAAGTCGGCTGATGGGAGGGTCAGCAGGGGCCAAAGCAGCTGCAACAAGGAAAGGAAAGATAACCATGGCAACCCAAGTTATCTGCATCCTCCATGTATTTCCTTCTCCCCACCCTACAGCATATCTTTCCCACCCAAACCTCAAGCCAATAGAGCCAGTGACCAGCTGGCAGGATGGGGACTGCAGCAGTGTCTCCTGCACCCAGAGTGTCTTGCTGTGTTTCGGGGCTCACCACTGCAGGCTGAAGTCATCAAAAAGAGATCGAAATCCTAGAGAGGGACAACTTGCAAAAAGCAGAGCTCTCCACTACTGTAGATGGGGCGCTGGATATGCTGCCTTTGCTCCAGAGTTGCAGATCCATTGATGCTGCTCCTGGTTTTGGCTCTGGGCTGTAACCTTTCCACAGCAGCAACAGCTTCTCCGTCTGTGCCCCACGTCAAAGCCAGCTACAATTTTGGCCGGACTTTCCTGGGACTTGATAAATGCAACGCCTGCATTGGGACATCCATATGCAAGAAGTTCTTTAAAGAGGAAATAAGGTCAGAAACTCAGCAGAGTAATTTTTAAAGCGTTCTCTCTAGTAATTTGAAAGTTGCCTTTTAGAATTTCCAAGTAATTTCATGAACAACAATGCAAAGAGCAACTTAGCACCCAGCTGCCATTACAGCATTTAGTGTTTTAATTAATGCCTGTAAGCTGATGCTTTGTCTCTTTTCTTTTAAAGCCACGCAAACATGATCAGACTTCAGCCCTGAACTATAACTTGAAAGCAGGAGTAAAAGACACAGATTTCTGCCTAGAGAGTGGCTCTGAAAAAATTCGAGGCAGTGATGGGGGAAGGGAAGAGGGAAGGAAAAAAATCAGCTTCTTTAGATTTACTGGAAATATTTCATTATGAGCAACTGACTAACGGCAAAAGGGGGTTTAGCTTTGTAATCTCCCAACAGAGTATGCTAACTACAAACATATAAACATGCTGTATAATTTTGTACCAGGTGCAACAACGTGAATGTGCAGAATTCCACGTGCGTTTTAACTAAGATCAAAAGGGATCTAAACCTGCCTGAGGCACAAGGACTTCTGCACATGAGGTTACCCACACGCTTGAAAATAGCACGCAGCTAAATTACTGGTACCTTTTGGGGAGATTTGTGTGAGAACTTGAAGGCAGAAATTGCATCTGCCTCACTGCTGATGAGACACACATTGTCCAAATGGTCATCAGACCAATCCAATCATTTTTAGGCTCAAAAGCAGAGCGTATCTGATGACAGCAGGGAAAATGTTGCCACTTGTACTTGAGGAGAAAGTAAAAGGCAGTGCTTGGCAGAGGAAGGGTTTATTGGGTCTGATATGATTTATTGAGCCATATGCACTTTCTTTTATAGATATAAAAGCCTGGGGGAGAAGAAATTATTATAGTAAAATTGTAATTTTAATGCTATAATGTAAGTAGTATAGTATTAGACAAATCACCGTTTTTATCTTAAACTATCCTATAAAACGTGGCACAGTAAAACCGTAATGGTTTGTCTGGGATGGACTTGTAATGCCAGACATCCATCCTTCCACTGCCGCTGGAAAAAGGCAGCTTGTGGCTTTGCTGAGCCAGAGCATTCCTTGCTGTTGCACATCGGGGCTCCCAGTCCTTGTCACTTTGCCCTTTGGATTTCCACGTCCGCAGTGGCAGAGCGAGCAGTAGGAGAGGTGCTCAGCGCTGGGTTTCTCCCAGCCCAGCCTGCATCCCTGACCCAAAATGCAGCATGGATTTGCAATCAGCCCAGCATGCTCAGCTGGCTGATGGGCTGCCATGGGTCTGCAGGAGCCAGGGCTGCATTCGGGGCAGGGTCTGCTCTGCATTTTATTCCCTGCAGCAGGACTTGCCTCCTGCCCCCTGCCCCACCCTGCTGCAGCCCCTTTACCGCTCACCTGTGCAGGGATTTTTGGGGACCTGCTGCCAGGTACAGAACAGCTCCCTTTTGGTTACTCCCACTTGGCCAGTGGGGAGGCTGGGGCCATGCAGGTTCCCTCAGCCCTGCCAAAAATAGCAGAACTGCCTCTGGCTGTGGGGTTGCAGCTGCAGAGTGCACTGGCTGTGGGAGAGGTGCTACGTGAGCCAAGGCAGGAGGGCCCCACGCTGGCTTTCCTCCAGGGGACAGTGGGAATGGGGTGCACGCGTGCAGAGGATCCCACCGGGGTCCAGGAGTGCAGAGCCACAAACATGTGGGAGCACAATACTTCTGCCTCAGGGGAGAAGGCAGACACTTCTTTTTCTCTCCCACCAGCCTGCAGCTGGCTTCCCACAAATAAGGGATAACGTGAAGCTCTGCTGCGAGCGCTTCGGGAAGGGGAACCTAAAAATGTTCTCCTGAGCAGTCACTCAGCTTCAGGCTTTCCTTTGCATGGGTAAAACTTGTTCTCCCACTTGATTTCTTGAAAAACTGGGATTGTTTTTTTGGCAAGTGGGAGGTTAAACTGGGGAAATGTCAGTGGTGCTTACGCTCTTTGATCCACCCTCATGTACCTTTTCACATGTTCGAAAAGGTGGATGGCACTTGGGCTTCTCTGTGTTAATTCACATTAGAACATATTTCATTAATTCTCCATCATTTCTGGGAGCTCTGACATGCATTCGCAGTGAGAAGATGTGGGTTTTGTTCCCGGAACGGCTGGTGACTCATCTTGTGCTCTAATGTTCTATACTTCCCTTATCTTCGCCCAACTTTATCCATCTGTAAATGAGATTACCAAGCCTGTCTACCAACTGTACTGAGAGCAGAGTGCAGTGAAATTTTTGTAAAAGACTAGATTTTCAAAACACTGCAGAACTGAGCCGACCAAAACTATTCAAGACTTGTGCCAGTGCTGGTCCTGAGCGTTGTCCAAAAATAATGGGAAAGAAGACTGAAAAAGCTGGAATGCTTCAATTAAATGGGGGTTTATAGGCCTTTTTTTTTGTTTTGTTCTTTTAAGACAACTTACCTAGTTGGTTTTTTAAAATGTAAAATTCCAAATGAAAGCAAAATTATTTTGGCTGAAACAAAATACTTAATTTAATTCAGGAAAAAAGAAAAAAACCTAACAAATTTAGATTTCTTCAGCAGTTAGGTCTGGATTGATCTAAAATCTGTAATCTGTGACTCACTTATTCACATAGATCTTACTGAGGTCTTAGAGCATTTGCAGGTCCTGAGCTAAAAAGCAGAGGGAGTTGTTATAGCACAACTTGATGATGAATCTTGAAAGTATCCAGCAAATGTGCCAGGCCAGCGCTGTGCTGCCCAGAAATTATGCCAAATACAGACTTGCTGCAGGCCATGCCAGGTTCCCAGGCCAGGGTGGCTCTCCCCCCAGAGCTCTGCAGAGGGAATCACTCCATCCACCCTCAAATTAAGGCTCAGCCCTGGAATTCAGACATCCATGAGCTGCTTGCACACGGGAGGCGCCACTTCCCTGTTCTCTGCCTGATATGAGCTCCCCTCAACACACCAGCTTGAGTCAAGTCACAAGGCATATTTGGGCTGAACTTAAAAAAAAAAACAAAAACATAGAAAGAAAAAAAAAGAAAGAAAGAGAAACCCAGCCCAGAGCCATCTTTTCCCAGTACGTGCCTGGCACGCTGTGCCCGCTTTGCAGATTAGGCACTGGGAGGGGTCCTGATGCACAACAATCAGAGAGAGACACAGCAGTTATTCTCTTTTCTTTAATCTTAGCTCAAAACCAGACAAAAAAGAACAAAACAAAACAAACAAAACAAAATCAAAACCCAAGAAAACAAAAACAAAACAAAACAAAAAAGCCCCAAAAACTACCCCACCAAAACAAAAAAAAAAAAAAAGCCCAAACAAAGTGTTTATTATCATGTCAGGTGCCTTAATTGTAGGGAATCTTCAATTTCATATGGGGCAAAACACCCAAACAACTGAAATGCTGGAATCCACCAACCTCTTCACACAAGGCTCCCTCACTTCTGGTCAGCATCCATGGTAAATTTTTGGAAGGAGGCACATGGCAGGAGTTGAAAGCCAAAGCAGAAGAAGCACCAGGGTTTCATCCATCCTGGGCACCTGTGCCTGCCCCAGAGCTCAGCCTGATCACAGGGTCTGTGATGGGGAAAGGGAGTGGGGTGCTGCCTTCAGGAGGGATCAGATCAGGTCTGATCGGTCTCTGATTGCAGATGGTGGCTCCTGTCACTGAGTCAGTTATTTCCCTGAGATCATAAAAAATTAATCCTCCCCAAATTCCTCTGTGCTGATTTGCCAAATGGAACTTGAAAGGAAAGACCAGCTCCAGCTTTCACACTTAATGTCTTGTAAACTGTCTGAAACTCCAGCTGGGCTAATCCTGCAGGGAACCTTTTGCCTCCCGTTTCACTTCTGAGCTACCGGCTTTAATTTACGGTGAGATTAAATTAGGACGTGCTTTCCTATGCACTTGGGCAAGGAGCTCAGGGCAGGAGGGTTCAGAGGCAGCGAGGGCAGGATGTTGGCCAAACCAAAGGTTAGAGTTGGGCCATTTTCCAGGTTACAGACACCCGCCCAGAGCAGGCACCGCACTCCTCAGCTCCGGCGTGTGCGACGTGCGTGTGGGCAGGGCTGAGGGGGCTGCTGAAACAAAAAAAAATTACCTAATTACCCAGCCCATATGCTCCCCTCCTGTGCCTGTGTAGGGGGAGCAAATTAGTGCAAGATCTCCATGGCTACAGAGGCGCTGCAGGCCCAGGGCACACACACCCTGTCCCCCCATCACACCCCAAAGTCTGCTGCTGTCAGGGAGGTCACTCATCCCAGCTGCTGAAATAGAGTCAGGGATGGTGGGGGAGACAGGTAGACCCCTGCACTGACAAAAGCCTCCAGCTCAAAACTACAGGTCATTTTGATATTCTCAAATACATTTGTTGTCAGGAGGTTTTAATATCTGGAGGATTGTTTAAAGTGTCAAGTACTCCTTTTCTGGGACCCTTTCTCTAGAAATAGAAAAATTTTAAAACACCAGGAATTCTTCATGAACCCAAAGCCTTTCCTCCCTCCCTCTAATCAAAAGAGCCCCTTTGGGTGTTTTACCCTTCACTCCATGGCAGCATTCATGACAAGGGATGGCATTAGTGGGAAGCAAAGAAAAATTTTTTTTCCAAAGCACACTTCCTTAGCTGATGGTTTCAGCCTGCTCACCTCACCCCCCTCCCTGGGGCCACCCAGCCAGGGTCACTTGGCCTCTGCCAGGCAGTGGCAGGAAGCCCCAGGGGCCGGCCTGCAGAAGCTCAGCGGGGCGGGCGCTGTGCGGGTGTCTGTGTGGCTTTTAACCCGCTCTCCGTGGGGCTCTCGTTTTGGTTTGGCAGGTTTGACACCTGGCTTTCTTCTCATTTAAAGCTGCCCCCCAGCTCCCTGCTCAGCTACTCGGGCAACTACACCGACGATGCCAAGAGCTGGCGAATGGTGGACATCACCCGGCTGACCTCCAAGTACCAGCACGACCGGGCGGACAAGCACATCTGCACCTCCCTGCTCAAGACCAAGACCTGCAGCCTGGAGCGCGCCCTGCGCCGCACCCAGCGCTTCCAGAAGTGGCTGCGGGCCAAGCGCCTCACGCCTGACCTGGTCCAGGTCTGTGTCCTGTGGCTCCGGTGCCCCAGCACAGCTCGGGGAGCGCAGCGGAGAGCGAGTCCCGTGCGGCTGGGGGGTGTGGAAAGGGTCTCGTGGGGTTGCAGCCTGCTGGTTGGAGGGTGAGATTGGTACTCACCCTGCCCCAGTGGAGATGGGGCAGCCTAGTGTGCCCCCAGCCAAGCCCACGTGCCAAAGGGGAGAGGCAAATTGATGCCCTGATGGGAAGAAATGATGGCATGGTTGAAGGCCAAGCCCTCCCAGCCACAGGTAATGCCATGGCATGGCCTGTCCAGGGCTGGGATGGGCTTGGCTCCAACGAGCAGAGCACCAGCTCCTGGCTCCCTGTGCAGGTTGAAGCTGAAGTCCTGTAGAAAGCCATAGTCCCAGGTGGCTTCAGGCACGGGGGTAACAACAGGCTGTGCACACAAACGTGGTGACAGCTCCAGTGGGGAGATTGCTGCCTTTTTTTTCTAGTTTTCCATCGTGTCTTGGCACTGTGGGGCTTTGAGGATTTTTTTTTTAAATCATAAAGTTGCACCCAAAAGGGCAGCCAGTGCCAAGGGCCAAGTCAGTGTGGGTCCCTCTTGCTTGTGGCTGGCAGGATAAGGGGCATGGGCAGTCAGAGCCAAAAGCCTCGATTACTCATTCTCCTGCCATCCATAGCAAATGACCTCAGGCACAAAGAAGCACACTGCCCTTTCTCCCACAGTCTGGGGTGTCACAGGTGAAGCCAGGACAGGAGCACGCTGAGTGTGGATCACCACCATCAGGTAGATGGGCAGCTACAGCACAGGGCATTCCCCCTCACCCCACCCAAACAGCAAAAGATTGAAATAACCCCTGGAAAGGGGCAGGAGCCAGGGTGGGGGTTGGATAAACACTGAACAAGACCCTGAGAGACAAAAAAGGATTATTCCAGTACCTCTTCCCATTCCAAGAGAAAAGTGACTGTGAAAAAGCAACTTCGTTTATGTTTCTATACATGCAGCTGCTTGCTGCATCCACTCAGCTTTGGTGAGTGCTGAAGCTATACTGCTTTAGTTCTTCCTCTACTGTTACTCTGTGGAGCAGCACACCTGAGGGAGAGAGAGGGTGGGAATACACTGAGATTATGTCTGGACTGCCCAAAAAAGGACTCACCCAAATCACTGACAGTCCAGCACAGCAGGTCACCCTGAAGTCGAGTGGCACATGCCTGACAGGGAAAGGATTTTTTGAGCAAAGTCACCCTGTACTTTGTTTAGTAACCTCGGGAGAGGCACTGGGGAGAAGGGACAGTGTATCACTCCCACACAGAGCATTCCTCACCTGAGCTTGTGGGCTGGGAGCACTCCTTAGGCTGGCAGGCAGCAGCTGCCCAGGCACCTGCTGGCCAGCGCCGTCCCCCCAGGCAGCTCTGTGGGGGCCTGCAGGAGGGTGAGCTGGGCTGCCCGGTCCTCCAGCCTTGCTGGAGTGTCCCAGGTGTTTGTGCCAAACTCTGCTGCCCACCCAGCAGTGCTGAGGGAAAGGGAGGGAACCCAGAGCTTAAAACTTCCATTTGCTGAGCTGGGTGAAAAAGTAACTGGAGGAATGTGGCTCTGTGGTATCTCAGACCTGCAAAGCTAAATCATCAGCTGAGCCCAAATCCTTCTCCTTAAAAGGCTCTTCATGTGCTGCAGTTTTCCTTTCCCTGTCCTCTCGGAGTCTGAAATGCCAGCTGAGCTGGCTGGGGTGCACACACAGGCACACACACATATATGGATGCACATGTGCACACAGAGACCCTGGCTGGGGCACCCTGGCTTTGCACCTATCCAGTTTCTCCCAAGAATTTCCCTGTGCAGCAGCAGTGGGCAGCTGAGCTGATGCCAGCTCTGGGGTGCCTCTGAAGTGAGCTCAGGGTCAGCCTGGGAGGATGTGCCCAGTGACAAACTCCCTGGGACATTTCAACAACTCCTGCAGTTGGAAAGGGCATGGCAGGCTGCAGGGAGGCCCAGACCTTTGCACATCAGCCTCAGGATTGCTCTGCTCATATTTTCACGGTCCTTTGGTTCTGTAAATCAATCAGAGAAACAAAAATTGGAATTTTAATCCCTTCTAACAGCATATAGATTTAAATACATAGAGAAACATAGTGATCCAGAGATCTTGGGACCTACTTCCCCACCACCAAATTTCAGCAGCAATCACTTTTTAAGATCAGGAGTGCACTCTGCAAAATGGCTTCTGGTCTCACTGTGGTCTTAATTGAAAAACAGCCAGTGTCAACAACGTTTCAATGATGCTGTGTGTGAGACCCCAGGGCAGTCCCACTGTGGGAACCCCCACAGGTTACATCTGACCTCCCCAGTCCCTGCAGCCCCACAGAGATGGGCATCCCCTTCCTCCCTGGCCATCCCAGCTGCCGTCCTCCCTCTGGAAAGCAGCACCTCTGCCTGCACCCAGCCCAGCACTGCTGCTCCTCTGCAGCGTCTGCTGTGCAGACATTCACTGGTAACCCAGCACGAGCAGCTGGAGAGGGGGTTTTGGGGGTACCATCCGTCTTTGCAAATACTCAGCTAAAGAGCTGTTCTTATGGCTCTATTTTCCTGCTCTCCCTCTTTTCAGAGGTGTTAACAGAACACCTCTCTCAAGGCCTGACATGAAGCCCAGCCCGTTTCACAGAGCTGCAGTCACACGGCAGTGCTCGTTCTGCCTTCCCCGCCGTTTATGCTGGATAGCAGCGCTGGGGAAAGCTGAGGGGCCCAGGTAACTTTGTCTGATAGACAGAACGTTACAACAAACCACAACGTGCTTGAATCAAAATGACAGACCATGAAGTAATGTTTTTCCACTTTACGCTGCCTGCCCTGCCTGACCCGGCCATCAGCTGAGCCACCTGCCACAGCGATTATTTCACCAGCCACAATGAAAATCTTCATTGGATGCAGCAGAGTCTTCAGTCTTAAAATCCAGCGTGCCTCAGAGATGAGCAGGATTTAGCTGGGGCTCTGCCTGCACAGCAGCCTCAGACACCCGCTGCTTCACCCAGGAGCTCATCGCCTCAAACCACTCTGGGTGCTTCCCTGCTGGAGAGACAGCAAAGCAGGTTGGTTTCAGCACAGATCACCCACAGAGAAAATTTACAGCCCTGCCTGCAAAGCACAGCCTGGAAAATGTTGAAGGCAGACAGAAGAAAACAGCACCAAGGTGAAAATCCAGCATTTGCAGAACCTCTCTGGGACAGACTGTTTGCTGACCAGCAACAACTGACCAGCACCTCGTCCTGCCCACAGCAGATGCACTGACACCATGGTTATGTGGCCTCTGAGTCCAGTCCACATCTCTTCTTGCTGCACAGGTGCAGCAGCTCACTCACATGTCCAGTTGTCCATCCTAGGGAAGAATGGGCACTTTGGGGCTCCCTGAGCCACCTCCTAGACCTGCCACCTCTTTGACCCAGTACCTCATCATCAGAGACTTCCATAAACCTCCTGGCAGTGGGGATGAGTTTATCTCTTTCTTTTGGGAGTTAAGGAAACCCTTGGATTCACATTGCCAGGAGCTGTAGGTGCTTTGGCACCTACATCCAAGTGTTTTCTCCTGGAATCCATCCTAAACCTGGTAGTTTGGTGAAGCTGGACCCAGGCAGGGGCTCATGGGGCAGGAGGCAGCCATGCCTGTGGTCTGGGCCATCCCTCCATGGGCTGACTGAAAAGAAAACAGAGCAAAAAGTTGTCTTTACATCCAAGTGAATTCTGGGTGTGTCTGCACTACGTGTGCATGTGCATAAACTCATGGAGTTTAAACTGCATTCTGTACTGTGTGGTAGGAGTTAAAAACCTGCTGAGTGCAGGTAGGCCTTGCAGGAATTACTCACTATCAGATATAGAAATATGGATATTTAATTGAAGTAAATAAGAAGCTTTCCATCTCAAGCACAAACAATGCATCAGGCTGTCTCTCAGGTCTTATTCTCTGGGGTGATAAGTCACTGCAAAGGACTTAAGATATTCTCAGATAAATCTGTATCTCCAGTGTTTCGAGTATGTGTTCTTCACATTTTTCTTCCATTGACAGTTTTTGTCTGACAGTTTTACAATCTCAGCTCCTTTTCTGCTGTAGAGATGTTTCCATCAGTCTGCAGGAAGGTGAGACCCTTCTCCCCTGGAACAATCAAGGAGCTGCTGAGCTTTATGCTGTTGACTGTCTCTGCTGAAGTCAAAAGGCCCCATTGCCCAGCTTTGGTGGGTCAGGGTTTCATTAAACTATAGGAAGCTGCACCAGTGTTTGATGCAAAGGTGTCAGCCCCCAGCCCTGCTCCTCTGCTCCCACACCTCTGCTGGCGTGCCTGAAACAGTTCCTCAGGAAACCAGCAGCCATGAACACCATGGGCAGTGTGTGCCCACGTCTTTGTTAAGAGGATGAGCTCTGACCTCAGAAAAACCCTAATTACCCCATCCATGCCTTCTCTGGCGCTGTGATTTATGTTCCCACTGTGTACTCCTCACAATCTCAGCTTTTGCCTTGCAGACTCCTGGGAGCAGCAAGGCTTTCTAACTTTGGATGCAAATATTTGCATGCACATGGAGCTTCAAGGGACTTTCTCCACCATTTATCTCTGACTTAACACGGCTCTGTTCTGCTCATTTTTATCACTTCCCCTCCAAAGGGAAAGTGACAGAGACAGCCACAACGTTCCTGCAAGTGCTGCAAGACAGAAATCCATAACCATCCCTCCCCCTGCAGCCCTTCTGTGGTTTTAGACAATTAATTGAGAAAATATTTTCCTGATAAGGCTATACCAGAAGAGAGGAGTGTATGAAAACTTTCAACAGGAACTGAGTAGAATTATTTTTGAAAAATGTTTTATTCTTTTTGGGAAGAAAGATTTTTTTTTTTAATTTTTGTGAAACAACACTTCAGCTGTGGTTGAGTTTCTCAGGTAGTTTTGACCATCTATTGGCATTTTGGCCTTTTTTTTGTGCAACTGATGGCCAAGGAAGGAGTGGTTGGATATCACCGAGGCCAACAGGGATGCAGAGGAGGAGACATTGGACATCCCCCCCTTTCCTCCTCCAACTGGGAAAGTGCCTTACTCCTCCTTTCCATGTCTCTGTATTTCTTTGCCATGGCTGGGTGACTCAGTGCTTTATGCCAAACGAACAGCTCGCACAGGAGGGGCTGAGCAGGACCTGCCTCAGAGTTACCGAATGACCTGGGGAGCTGCTGTGTCACATCTTTGCTCTCAGCATGAAGGATGGCAGGCAGCAATGTGAGCTCTACCTCCCTTTCCTCTGAAGCCCATCTCCCAGCCATTAAATTATAAACAAAACCCAAAAGAGCAAATTTGGCTACTGGGATAATTTTTAATAAAGAGGCTTAAAAAACCTGATTCCCTTCCCCAGCAGAGGCGTGGCAGGGCAGTGCTTCTCTGCCACTGTGGGCAACCCTCCATATATAAACTCTCCCTGGCTATTAAGGAAGACCAACTGAAAAATTTTTGAAGGCCATTTTGACTATGAAGGTATAATTTTCTATGCCATTTATTTCAGCCATAGATTGCTCATGCAATTTTACAAGCTAAACCTCCAAATCTGAAGGGTGAAATACAGTGATAATTGACTCCATTAGCCCAAGGGTTCTCTATTTGTTGCTGGTAATTACAAAAACACACACAGGCTATTTGGTTTTGATAGTTAATGCATGAGTTTATCAGAGAGAGAACATATCCTGTGCTTATACTTACACAAAATGTTTATTTACATTTTTAAAGCATGTTTACTGACCTTAGCAAATAGTATTTCCAAGAAAGCTGCTCTCAGGTTAAGCAAATAACGAAGCGATCTGAAGATTACTTAACGAGGGAAATGACTCACTGTCGTAACAACTGGAGGGCCTCCACCAGGAATGCCAGGGCTGGAAACGCAGGCAGAGGGAAGAGTCCCATGGCGTGGAGAGATGTGGTGCTGTGCAGCTGGGGAAATATGAGGTTTGCAGCGCCTAGGAATGGGGGCCGCTCTTGAAACCTGAGTTGGGAAATGGCATTTTTGGATGGCACAGGTCTTTTTCTCGGAAGGGTGAGATGCCCTGTGTGCCCACATCCTTCGGAGCTGTGCCGCAGCCAGCAGAGGCACAGCGGGCAGAGCACAGAGGCGCATGTCCATATTCATATACACATACCCCAGCCCGGTCCAAGCCCATTGCAATGTCTCAGGCTGGAATTGGACACCCCTGCCGAGTTTTCCCCTCCCACAGGGCCTGTCTAGCCCCATGCTGCGCTGCCCATCCCAGCGTCTCCTGGACAGGATCGTGCGGCGCTACGCGGAGGTGCCGGACGCCGGCAGCATCTACATGGATCACCTCACGGACCGGGACAAGCTGCGCCTGCTCTACACCCTGGCAGTGAACTCACACCCCATCCTCTTACAGGTACGTGCCCCCAGCTTGAAACACCACCCCAAAACCCCTTGCATGAGATGTGTGCCAGCCTCAGGTGCAGAGGAGTCCCAGCCCCGGCCTTTGTCAGCTCCCTGGCTTTCAAAAAGTGTTTTTGTTTTATTGGGTTGGCTGGCTGGAGCCAGGCAGAGTCATGAGGTGCTCCCTGCATCAGTCTGTGAGGCTGGGGAGAGATGGGGAACTCCAAGTGTGTTATTGCACTAGAGCACTGTGAAATCCAGTGTTTTACACATCCCCAATACTTCAAAGTGTTAGGTTTGCACTGCTAATGCATTAAATAAAATCACAGCCTGTTTCTGGAAGAGAAAGAGCATGATTTCCCATGTTCCATGTGCCAGTGCTGTGTTTTCCATTTGTCTGCCACAGGGTTTTAAAACTCTGGGTTTGAAGGCGCTGATCTGGGAGGCCTCACACCTGCACCCCTTCTGACCTGCCTGCCATGCACCTCCTCTCTTTCCTTATGTTTACAAGGGAGAATCCTCACCTTTCCCCATCCCACCTTCATTCCTCACTGCTGGTTCTTGCAGCTCTTCCATGATTCCATGAAGAAAAGGTGGCAGTGGCAGCACCATCCATCTCTGGCCCCAGGACACCTCTGCACTCAGCAACTCACAGGGCTCTGCATGGTCCCAGGGAGGGGGAGTGCTGCTCATGCTCTGGGAGGCTCCTGGGGGTCATTCAGCCACCCCAGTTAGGGGTCACTGGGACACGAAGCTGTGGCCCTTAGCACTCTGAAGACATGAGAATACAACTTGAAGAAATTAGAAAAATATTCCAAAGAGACAAAGCTAGATTTTACATGGTTGCCCAGAATGCCTTCACAGCAGAAGGGAGAAGTACACCTTAAACATGAAGCTGGATGGGTTCATAATGGTCTGGCAGGGTCTGAGGTGCTGGGGATACAGACAAGCTTTAATGCAAATGACAGAAAGCTTTGTGCTGGCATGGCTCAGCAGTCACACAGTTTGGTTTCCACCTGGGATAACTGTGCTGCTGGCACGAGCTGCAGAGATGCAGGGAGCCCAGCCCAGGTGTCTCCAGTGGAGCAAACACCCACCACTTCTTCCCCTGAGACTGCAGTCTCTTACAAATGAGCCTGGCAGTTCTCACCAATTAGCAAAAACTGCTCTAGCCCTACCTCAATTCCAAGCTGTGACTTCATCTGTTCAGTGATCATGAGGGACCCATCAAAGACACCTAAAATTAGCTGTTCTGTGGCTAAAATTTTCATGAATCTGAAAACTATTATTATCTTGGACTTTCCAGTTAGTCCCCCTCACAGAAAAAGCCTCAAAATACCATATTCTTCCTCCGTTACAAAAAAGGACCATAAAAAAGTTTTTAAAAAGCATCCTAACTCCTCCAGGATGGAGTAGCACGTACCTTTCCCAGCTGCTAGGGCTGCATGGTGTGAGGAACATTTTCAGGCTGACTAAGAAACCAAAACACAACCCTGCTGCTCGGAGCCAGAAAGGGCAACTCTGAGAGAGAGGCGAGTCCACGGGCAGAGGGCAGGGGTGATCCCCCATTCCTGCTCTTCCCCACAGATCTTCCCCGACGTGGAGGGCTGGCCCTTCCCGCGGTACCTGGGCTCCTGCGGGCGCCTGCTGGTCAGCGCCAGCACCCGGCCCCTGCGTGACTTCTTCGGCGCGGCCGCCGAGGTGGCCGCAGACCTGGCCCTGCAGCTCCTGGCCGTGCTGCGCTCCATGGCCACCAACGACCTCAACTACTTCTTCTACTTCACCCGTGTGGACGCTGGCACCTTCGGCGTGTTCAGCAACGGGCATCTGTTCATCCGGGATGCCAGCACGCTGGGCATCATCGACAAGGAGGAAGGTACTCAGCGGGCTCCGTGGACGCGCATCTGTCACGGGAGGCAGGGCAGACAAATCTTTCCCCTTCTACCTTTGGCTCTAATGCTGCCTTCTTCAGGTTTTTCTGTTTTGTTTTTTGTTTTGTTTTTCTTTTGTTTGCTTGGTTTGGTTTGTTTGTTTTTTTTTTTTAATTTACCCAATGCCACTTACGTAATTAAACACTGAGAAGTTCGTGGAGAGATTTGCCATCAGCAGCTCCCGCCGTCCTGGCTCTGGGTCGGGAAGGCAAGGGGTGTTTTGTTTGTGCAGTCAGTGGTTTGGTGACTGCTCTGCAGCTGGCAGCAGCTTTCGGTGCACACAGTGTGCTGGATGCTCTCATGTGAAGTCTTCCTTTTAAAACTTTTGCCACACAAATGTCAATATTTCCAAGCAGAAATGTTGTCATTTCATTTGCTCTAAGTAGTGGGTCAAATTGGACTCTTTTAACATATATTAATCTCATTGACACATATTATTATTGAATAATAATGGTTATTGTTATTATTATAACAATAATAACAAAATCCCCTTTTTGTCACTTTTACATAAAATCAAGGATTATTATTCAATTTTCACAGGTTACATTGATCTACCCATGCAAGCAGAGCTAGTTAAAGACTATTCTTACAATAATTTAGCAGTTTCATTTTGAATATTCAGATTCTCAAAAGGTTTTTCCTCAGCTCACACATGAGTAGGTCTCAAATATTCAGAAGCAGCTGTCAGAAAATTTTCCACTGGATTTCCTTTTCTTATCCCAACAGCTATGACTGTTAACTTGACTCCAGCTAGATGAGCTGTTGCTGCAATGTAATGATTATGGTTAACATGGAAAAAATTACAGGTCTGGCTATTTGTGGTAGTTTTTTGTAGGAACTCCACATTTTAGATTTGTACTCAATTCTCTTTTTTTTTCTGTGTCAGCTTGACTTGACAGACTCATCTCCAGTTCCTCTGACAGGCAGTTCTGCAGAGCTCTGTCATTCAGAAAAATATACATATTTCAGCAGCGAGAAAATTGGCTCATGCACGGCTTCAGCACTGAGTAATATGTACTGAAAGGTGGTCACATCCTTTAGGTAGTAACAAACCCCGTGTTAACACAGAGCTACAGATATCTGTGACTGTCCAGGAGCTGACTATGATGTTTCTAACAAGCGGTTTCATTGTCCCCAACAGGGAGCCAGCTGATCGATGGCCAGCAGGAGTACAAAGATATATTCAGCTGCCTGACTGTGGACTGCCAGTCTGCATTTGCGTCCTGCGACTCCATCGGGGAGAAGCACAGCCTGGTCATGGTGTGCAAAGACCTCCTGCCGAAGCTCCTGACGGGGAAATTCCTGCCCCCCGTGCAGGAGAGGATCGACGCCTTCCTGCAGCGCTGCGCCCGCGGCCTCAGCGACGACGGCACTGCCAACGAGGCCATGGCAGAGCTGGCAGAGATCCTGAAACCTCTGCGGGCCTGCGACTCCCGCTTCGCCTACCGCTACCCCGACTGCAGATACAGCGACAAATACTGACACGGCAGCTGCCCCTGGCAAGGACCAGCGTGGGGAGAGAAGGGACCAGGGTAGCTGGAAAGAGCTGCTCCAGATCCGGGGCGTTCTTGGTGTGGAATGAGGGAGCAGAGTGCATGTGGGATTTATTATTGGTCTCCCAGAGATGCATTTGTTACATGGGATATAGACATGATGTATGGCTTATGGATTATTAACATTGTCGTGACTGACAAGGGGCCACGGGATTAATAAATCTCATTCACATGTTTTGGCCTTGGAAGAGTTTCCCATGCCGTTTGTTGAAAAGGCAGGATGCTCACAATGAGCTAGATAGAGGATTTTTATTGCCAGGAAGCTCTTTCTGATGGAGATGATATATAAATAATATGGGATGGATGGATGGATGGATGGATGGATGGATGGATGGATGGATGGATGGAGGGATGGATGGAAGGAAGCATTTAAGATATTCCCTGTGGCTGTTTTTAATGTGCTAAGAATCACAGATAAACTAAACAACCAGATCAGTTCTGTAACATCACCCATCACAGCTCACTTTTATAAAATACTTAAATTTTACTTACTTTGATGGCACACAGAACAGAAGGACACAACAGCATTAAAAAGCTGAAAGATTCCATGTCTCTTGAGACTTAATTTCTTTACTCTCCAAATAGAATTGCTTCTAGTCTTTCCCAAGTCAATAGACAGTAATCAGAGACTAAAACAGGGCTTTGGTTTAAGATGAGAAAAAAACCCAGCTCTGAGCTGGGATTTTTCAGCAGATATTTTCACATTATTCTCTCTAAAGAGGAGGAAGCATTTGCAGAAAACCATTCAGATGGGAAAATTACCTTAAGAGGAGAAGGAACACAGAGGATGAGACATCATTAATTTACACTGAGCCTGACAAACACTCCATGCTCCAGTGTAGGTGCTGGGACACCCCCCAAGAGCTGAGGAGATCTAAGTTCTGACCAGCAATAGTTACAGGCATCCTCATCCTTTTGCCTTCCAGAGAAGGAATTGGTAAGCCAGTCCTCAAAAGAGTGAGTCAGGCACTTAAAATTTGGAGTGGTAAACTCATTTCACAGCATTTGTCAACCCAGGACTAGATCCAGGTGCCTCCTTTTGCACGAGATGGCTGAAAAAGTGGCAAAATTCAACTTTGCTCACCCAGAATTTGTCAGTCCCCCTCATGTGAGCTCCCTGTGAGGTGTCAGAAGTCCACACTAAACTTTCCCTGATGTGTAGGGGTCAGACAGACCTCACCTGGGTTTGGGGCTTTCTCCTGGGATCCAGGCACACAGGAATCACTGAGCAAATTTGACTGAGCTGAGTGAGAAACTAGGTTATCTGGATCATCCACAAGAATTTTCATCATGGGTAGAGTCTTCTTCTAGCTATGGTTCAAAAAAAAAAAAAAAAAAAAAGCAAAAAAAAGGCAAAAAAAGATGTGAGTGCACTTGCCTTGCCAGCGGTTGTTCTGACTTGTGTTGTACAGAGAAGGAATGCAAATCCAGATTTGTGTTGGCTGTGAGGGGTTCTGTGCACACAGAGCATCCAGCCTGGGGTTCCAGGCAGGTGTGGATGAAGGCTGATGAAACAGTTTGAGCATCCAAAACCACACACACAGGTCTGACACAGGGGAAATCTGACTCAGGGCAATTATTTTGCCTTTCTTCTTGGCATAAAGTATCAAGTGCATCTCTTACCTCTCAAGAGGTAGAAACATTGAAAATAATTTGTAGGTAAGTTTAGCTGCAGGCCCAGATGGTCAGACAGCAAAGAGGTTTAAATATACAGCCTCAGCTTCAGCTGCAGCCCTCTCTCCTGGTTTCAGTCTATTTCTACATCATGGCTCTCTTCCAGAAGGAAAAATATGTCCTTCACTGAGATCCACAGGGCTGTCTAACAACCTGCTTCCATCAGTTTTTCTGGAATCTGTCTGCATCTCCAGTCTCTTGGGATGTGGGCTTACCTGGTAGCTGGGTGTTATCTCTGGGCCCCTTTTCCTCCTGGGATTATCCCACACTGTGCTGGAAACAGAGGATGTGTGTGCTCAGCACCTTAGAGAGTGCCAGGAGCAAGCCCAGATCCCTCAGGAAAGGTCCAGCATTGGGCAAAGGACAGAGAGGTGTCACACAGACCCTGGTAACTCACAGTCCTTAAGGAGCTGGGGGTCAGAAAAGAAGAGCTGTGGTTTTACTTTCCTGCTTGGACTCATTTGGCAAGGCTGCAGCAGAAGCCTTGAGACACGTAGCATCTATTTTTGCAGGGCTTGATTCAAAGTTGTTAAAGCTGAGAGGAGTCTCCCCGCTGCTTTTAATAGACTTTGATACGAATTTAAATTTTAAAAACCCTCACAATTAAAAATAATGAAATTGTGGATTTACAAATTATTAAAGCATTGGGAGCTGTGCTCTCCACCAGTTTCTTTGCAGACATTGATTACAAAGCCAGGTTCCTGTAAGACTGTGACTAAGAAGCCAGCCATAAAATCAGTCCATAGCTCAGAGAACAATAATTTTCCTAAACAAAATCTCATGTCCTTGGCTTTTTTTTTTTTTTTTTTTTTTTTTTTTTTTTTT
>VWZN01007382.1:340687-388187 GCA_013396955.1 Regulus satrapa
TTTTTTTTTTTAATTGCCGATTTTTACTCTTAATATTTTCCTTTTTCTTGGCAGTCAAACTCTGGAATCAGTGCCCACCCTGTCTGCCAGCTTCAGCCAAGCCTTCAAATCCTAGTAGGCTAAGCTCCAAAAGGATGTGACATTAACTTATAAATGGCAATTATTTAAAACCTAATCCTTCCCAAAAGAACTCTCAAGCAATTTTTTCCTTTCTGTATTCAAGTTATTTCTGTCAGTGGCCTTTGTTTGAGCCTTTGCAAACTGTTCCTGGTAACAACTTCAGCTGTTTCCAGAGCAGAACAAGAATGGCAGGAGAGGTTTTCCACCAATCTCCCAGTCAGCCTCAGCACCTCCTTTACCTGTGGGTAGTTTACAGCTGCCTTTGTGCCCAGCTGCTTATCAGGTGTCTTCTCTCTCTTAGTGCTCTATGCCCCACATATTCTTAAAGTTTTCATGTCAAGAGGTTTGTAAAACTCTGTATTTTCGGCCTTATTCCGACTAGCAGTTTGTTTTCACACTGTCATTTCTCAGGAGGTTAAGGCTGCTACATGTCCTGGAGGGTTGGAGATTCAGATTTCCCACTCCACAGCTCTTGTGGGTGATAATTTCTTGCCATACTATGCAGACACACACACACACATATCCCCTTCCCTGCCAGCTCCCAGCTTCCCACAGGGGGCTACCCCAAAAACACAGCAGTATTTTGGAGAACTTGGAACCACCACTCAACAGCTCCAGTCCACAGAAGCAGCCAGTCAAGCACATTTCATGCATCTTTCCAGCAAGCTCAGCCAACATCAGTTGTTTGCAGGTGCTTTTTATTTGCCTTCTGGTTTGCTGAGACTTTAGGATGCACTTGGGTCCCATTTGCCAATTACCTTCTACAGCCAGGTGCTCTAGATGCTTTATTGCTAATTCTTCCTCAGCTTCTCCCATCATCCCATGAATCTGGAAAGTTGAGCTTTAACAAAAATATTGAGTGTCATGAGATGTTATGAAATCACAAGAACCAGCTCTGTGGTGTTCGGAATTGGCTCACCAAGACACATTAATTTGATTAATAGGTGAGTCTGTCTGCTACTGTACCCTCTGTTCCTCTAATTCAGCACTGAAAGGAGCTTGGTAGCCATCCTGAAACTACAAAAAAACAAACAGGAATTTCAGGGAAAGGAAACTTAAATGAAACAGCTACTCTAGGCTGGGGGGCTGGGAGAGGCATGCACTGTTTTTACCTTATGGATTACAGAATATGGGCAGACTCATCTGCTCCCCTCCACAGGGGGAGTGGGAGCAGTGGGGTTTTAGAATCACCTGAAAAACTGACAAAAAACCCCAAGGAAGGGCAAGGATGATCCAAAAGTCCAGAAAAAGTAAAGGGGGAAGAAAAGGCAGGTGGAAAACTAGGGAGGGACACCTGATAAAGATCTTCAAGCAGTTTGGTTTCAGTCATAGCTTTACTTGCATCATTCTACCTTTCTGCTCTTCCACAAAACCCCACAATATCTATTCCTTGCAACATCGAGTGTAAGTGACAATAGTTAGTCTAGAACAAACTTCTCAGGTATTTGAAGAGCAAGAATACACCAGTCTGCTCCCTGGGGACATGCAGGTTTAAAAGAAGCAGCGTGTCAGGTTTTACAATGCTCTAGTACTACTCAGCAAGGATGCACAGAGCTACAGCCCTCGCCTTACACAGTTCATTTGCTACATAGCATGCAAAGATAGCTCTTTAGACTTAACACCCACAGAAATGTCATGCAAGGTTCAGCATATTATGTGCTTTAAAAGGACCTTGTCAGTCACATGGGATTTTTTTTTTCCCCTTTCAAAATTTAGACATTCATTTGGATAAAGGCTTGTCAGATTCATTCGTCTAGTGATGCCCTAAAATAGTGGGTTTTCTTGCTTTGAAAAAAAAAAAAATTTAAGACACTTGGAATAATTCAGGACTTTTCACAGGGACTGAAACCCCCCTCTCTTCACATTCTTGCTGCAGAAAGAGTAAGAGAGAAGATCACCTCTGGGTGTTCACTCTGTTGGCTGGGGCAGCTGTAAGCATTTACCCATTTTTATCCCCAACACCTGAAGATGAAGGTGGAGAAAATAAAGTGCCTTTCTGTGTTTGCACTATTTTCACAAAGCAGAACAAAGCAGGGATTTGTGTACAGTTCAGGCACTGCTAAGAACAAGGAGAAGGGTGCTGGAACAATGGTGTTGGTGGGGGTAAATACTGGGATTCAACATCTCTGCACCCAGTCAGGGCACTTGCCACCATTTCAGACATCCCAGAAAGGAGTCTCTACATCAGTGCTGGTGTTCCAAAATGGAAATCCCTTCAGCAGGTGGAGGAGGGATGGGAGCAATTGTCCAGATTTCAGGAAATCAATTCCTTATCCCTTCCTGCTTTCACTCAGAGCACTGCTGGTGCCTTTGTCACACGAGGATCAAACCTCCCAGGTGTCAAAAGACAGGAGCAGTTGCCTGAGGAGCATGGCCAGGAGTGATGGGGGCTTTCCATCAAATGGCTGCATTGGCTGGGGACACACACACCTGACAGGCGTTTGTGTCTACAAGGTGTGCAAGGAAAAATCCAAACCTGCGGGAAGTGGTCTTGTTGCATTCTGTGAGTAAAATGACCACAGGAAACCTAAAAAACAGCTGCTGACTTGTTCTGTCCAACTGCTTAGGGAAAGGCTCTCTGAAGTCGAGCAGTTTGACTTTATTCCAGCAGGAGTTCTGGGGCTACCAAGCCCTGGGGAGGGCTGGCCAAGCAGTGCTGAACTTTATGGCTGCACGTCCCTAGGCAGGAGCCAAGCAGAGCTGCCTAAAAATACAGCTTTTGCATGACTGGAGGATTGCATGAGCAGCAAGATAAAATTACTGAGAAAGGAGGGCAGGAAAGAGGAGCTTCTGAATGGGGGACAGGATTTCAAATATGACCTTGAGGTGCCACCAAAAATGTATATATTTATATATTAAAAAAAAGAAAAAAAAAAGAAGTCAAAACCCTCAGCACTGGCAGATCAAAGAGGAAGCAAAAAAGGTCAAAAGGCATGGAAAACCCAAGACTTTTCTAACAGGATCAAAGCCTTCAGAAGACTGTCATTCCCAGAAGTGTCCATGTTCATGGGATTTTATGAGAGGGATTGTTCATAAATTTGATAGAAACACAGACTGAGCTAAAGGACAGAGGACTCTCAGTACTACAGATTCAAAAATGAGAAATTATTGGAAAAGCTGTGACTGTAGGTTCCTTCTTTTCCCTGCTGCAGACCCAGACCCATGAGCACACTCTGAGACACTGGCCAGCTTCTTGTAGGGCAGGTGAGAGCCAAGACTCAGATGCAGTCCCCCAAATCCCCTCCTGCTGCTGGACAAGGATGGAGGGATTGCTCCCTGGCAGAGGATTGAACTCATCCAGAGGGAAACTTTTGGAGGCTGGATTTGCTGGTTACAGGAGCAGCTGTGAGCTGTTTCATATCTTTTTTTAAGCTATATATGGAGCCAAATGGGAAAGTGGGATCTGCTGTGATCTCTGCCCAAGTTTTTTTCTTGAAGAGCCCTGCAACAGTGGGATCTCTTTAAAGACACCACATTAGAAGTTCACAGTAAATGTGTACCGACAATAAATAAAAAATATACACACACATAGCCTAGGTGGATAAACAGGAGCACAAGGGAGTGATTCTAGCCAAACAGACACCACAGACACCCTTCAAAAATGGGCAATCAGATGCAGAAATTAGGCAAATTACATGCAAGGCTACAGTAAGGCAGTCCCAGAAGAGAAATCCAAGAAGTGACTTGCGAACAGCGTGGAGGCTGACAATGAACCCTTTCTCAAACACATCAGAGGCAGAGAGTCTGCCAGGAGAGCTGCTGAGGCCAGCAGGAAATCTCAGTGCAAGGCAGCCCAAGGAATGAAGAAATCAGTATTTTGCAGTGACAGTCACAGGCGGTGTTTCAAAGAATAAAGTGGAGTAAGAGCTTAGGTGACTCTGTTAAGACTAAAATCAGGTAAACCCCACTCCAACCTCTCCTCTGTGAGAGCAAAGAGCACGTGAGGGAGGGTGAGGGTCGTGCACTAAGACTTTGCAGTAGAGATGGTGAAAAATGGGTGGAAATAGCACCCAGTGGGTGCAAGTGAGGAGCCCTGTTCAGGGAGTGTGTGATTCCATCCAGGGAAGATGCTCCTCATGGGGAGAAAATGAGGAGCAGAGCAGAGGCTCCAGGGAGCTCAGGCAGCCAAGGGAGCCTGGGAAGAGTTGGGGTTTCAGCACAGTGCAGAGGAAAGCAGGATAACTGGAGGGGCACAGGTGTGGGAGGGTTTTGCCAGGAGAGGTCAGCCTTGCAAGGTGTCTGAAGAGAGGTGACAGCCGAGGATTTCTCCACTTCTGGGACTGTACAGTATTGCAAGGACACAACAAGGCAGGGATCCTTCTTTTTCTTATTTCTAACACTCCTCCCCAAACACAACACCAGAGATTTGCCCAGTGTGCCAGCCCAAGGGAACTCCAGATGTCACAGGACAGGCAGGAACAAGGACTGGGGCTCCTGGGTGATGCCCCAGCTTGTGGTCATTTCCTTGTCATGACCAAGGAAACATCTTTCTCAGTTGAAAAGGCGTCTTGAGTTCTGCAGTGTCTGTAAAATTAAAGATGTGAATAATTTTACAATATTTATGAATAAAGCTATTGCAACATAGCTACTAATGACTCACTGTCTTCTCAAGGAAACACCCTAATTTTTCACTGATATCTTCTTTTGGGGAATAAAAACCCCAAACCAAACCAAACTTGAAGGAAATAACCTTATCCTGATCCAAAAGAAACCATCTTAACATCAGAGTTGTGAGTAGGAGGGAGAGAACACTGTGTAATGGCACATGGGAGCTCTGAGATCCCAGCTCTATTAAGGTGCTGGTTTGCCAGATTAGCCACTTTGCATGCCTGGAAATGTTCATTCAGAGCAAATTTTCATCATAATCAAAAGCAAGTTATCAGGCAAAAATGCATCTGGTTTAATTTTCAAGGGCTGGTACCCTTGAGGGACTTTTTATTTCAACATCTGAAACAGCTTTCAGTGGCTGTACATGGATTGATAGAGATTTCTCTCCTCTCACAGAGTCAGAATCGTCCAAGAGAGTTGTTCTGCTCTTTGTTTGCTTCTTAGGGTTTGGAAACCTCGGGCTCAGAGAATTTGCTTTGCTCCCAGGTGAAACTGGGAGGAAAAGGCTCAGGAAACTGTCCCTCCTCCTGTCTTCTCATGTCCTTGGGTTTTTGGAGAAATTAACTACCATGACCAAGTTGTCTTGATGTCTTACCCAAAACAGCTCTCTCTGTTTTTCCTTCTAACCATGCTCACTCCCTTATGTTTACTGAAGTTGAGTCATTTCTCTCAGAGGACCAGAGCGATCCCAGGCTCCCTCCTAAGGGACAATTCCTCTCTCCAGAAATGGGGACAGTAGGGTTTTCTGACCTGAAACGAGAGAGGACTGGGGAGCAGCCAGTGGGGCTCTGCCCAGGGCTGGGCAGCCAGGGAGGAGGACACCTTTCCCCACGCTGGGATGGTGCAGCTCTGGCCCCACTGCCAGGGCCAGGTCACTGCCCTCCCCTGGGGTTGGTTTGGCAGAGGAGCTTTGCACGGACACCTCATGGACAAGGGCTGCTCCAGCTGCTTGGGACAGGGAAGGGAAAGCCTTTCCTCAAAGCTGCTGCAGCCGGAGAGGTGCCAGGGGTAAAACTTCCCCATGGAGAAGATGCAAGAATTACAAAGAGAAGAAATAGGGAAAGGTTGTTATCACCCAAACCATCACTGGGTCCTCCAATTCCAGCTTAATTAAGGGAGCATGATCATCCAAGCAGGTATAAAAAATGCATTAAAGAAAGCAGAAACTGTGCAAGAGGTTGCACTGCAAAAAAATGTAAATGCAACTCTTTGTAGGTAATTTTCTGGACTGGACCACAGTTTCTTTCTTCTGCTGACCCAATAACCACTGGTCAATAACCTTGGGGATAAAGGAGGGTGGCGGAGGAGGGAAAGACTCCCACACTTCCCTGTGTGGCAGGGAAGTGATGACTCAGAGCATTTTAGCACGGCAAGAGGCAAATGTGAAAAAAACAAGTCGAGAACCACCAAGTAATTCAAGTCAAACCAACATTTAAAACACGATTCCAGTAATGGGGACTAAGGTGAAGGAGCGTTGGAGGGACATTATGCCTTCAGTTCTTAAAACTTGAAAGACATTTAATGCCTTCTCAGACAGCCCAAACAAATGAATCACCTCGCAATGAGACAAATAAAAGCCTATTTTAAAATAACTATTTTTTCTTGTATCCCAGTGGATTTGCCATTATCAGTGACAGGCACAGGCCTACCTACAGTATTGAGCAAATTGCTTTATGATATCCTTTGGTCTGGAAGTTTCTCCTAATGCCAGCCTACTCTTCAAACCCAAACTTTCCCTCCCCTTTGAGCATTAAATCCACCAAGAGAAGGCGACAAGCACAGCTGAGACACAAGGAGTGTGTCAATGAATAGAAAGGCTGCACTAGGGGTGTTTGCCAGTGACAGCATGGAGATAAATGTGAAGAGAAGGAGAGGTATTTTGAGAAGGAGAGATGAGCACAGCCACTGAAAAGCACCAAAATGAGCACACAAATGAGGCACAGGAGACATTCAAGAAGTGAAGAGATTTGCCAGAACAGAGAGAAAGAGGGCTTCTTCTCTAGCAGAGCTCAAGAAAGATAGCTTGCCAAACAAACTGGAAGAGGAAGGAGGTGCCAAAAAAAAAGCCCAAAAAATAAAAAACACGACACAGAGCAGTGAGCAGCACTTCCTCTCTATGTGAGATCTTTTTTCTGTGTATTTAAGTTTTTCAAAGGCAGTCACACCACCCAGCTTCTGGAAGATGAGAAGAAATGCACATCCCTTCTCCTCAGGCCCAGAAAACCCCACTTTTTAAACTCACATTGTCCACTGCAGTGCAGGGCCTCCCTGGGCAGAATCGCCAGGTGTGGGTAATCACTGGCAGGGAGGAAACACTGAAGCAAAGTGCTCCACCCCTCTATCCTCTCTCCAGGTACCAAAATCCACCAGCACAAACCTCCTCGTTCCTTCCCAGGAACGTTTCTCAGCAGAACACAGAGACCTGTGTGGGAGAACCCTCGTTTTCCTGGCAGCACCGCTCAGCCTGGCTGACGATGAGCAGCGAGGGAAGAAGGTGCTGAGCTGTCCCAGCACCCTCCCTCAGGAGCCAGCACCTCTGCAGTGGCTGTCCCCGGGAGTCCAGCACCCCTGGGATGGATGCTGAGGACAGGAGGTGCTTTGAGGGCAGGGGACCGGCCTTCCCACAAGCACAGGGGCGGAGAATGTTTCCGTGCCGGAGGCCAAATTGATTTTCCACATTAATGCACAGCTCAGTGGAGTCCAGCATCACACCCAAAACATCTCATGGCCACGACCCCGAGGGAAGGAAGCCATGGCTTGTGCTGGCAGGGCCTGGGGCTTCTACCCTGCAGGCGCCAGCAGGACGGGAGGTGGAGAAACACCAGAGAGAGCTGAAAAAGGCAGCTCCTGGCACACACAGGGCAATCAAATACCTATTCAAACACAGCAGCACTTCATTCATATGCTGTCTTATGTTCTCCCATCTCGTGGTTGTGTAAATAAGCCATAGAGAGCATTAGCCATGGCATTCTTCATAACACAGCCGTAATTGCTAGAGGCTCCATCGAGCTCTGTAAACAGCATTTTGTACTGATTTTGAAAATTAGGAACTGAAGTTGCACTTATGGTAATTGCCAACTCGTTTTGCTCAGTGCTGGAAAACTCATTCCACCTTTGCTTTTCACTTTGTGGCTGCTGAAGCAGCTTTTCAAAGGTATCATCAATTACTAACACACACATTAATTCTCTGTTAACAGAACTAAAGGGGGTTTACCAAGCATTCTGTCAAACAATCTTTTGCCTGCCCAGACTTTTGCCCTGCCAGAATTTGCTTCTCTACTTCTTCATTTGGTACCTTTAAAAACTTATATTCTTGCACCACTAAGACCCTTCTCACAAAAATTGGGTTTTCTTCCCCTGATCTTTTTTTTTTTTTTTCAGGGCAAATGTCTGCATGTATCTTAGAGGTAACCCTGTAAAATTTCTGACTGGAGAACATGGGTAAAAGCTGAAAGATCAAAAAAATCAAAGAATCGTTAATGTTGGAAAAGCCCTTCAAGATCATCAACCAACTTTTTGACCAAACACCACCACACCTATCAAACCACATCCCTAAATGCCACATCCATTTGTTTCTTGAACACTTCAGGGTGACACCATCACCATCCTGAGAAACCCCTTCCCATGCTTGGCAACTCTTTCAGTGAAAAAATTTCTCCTGAGGATGAAGATGCTGAAGCAGGATTTAAATGTGAGGCTGCAACTTGACTTAGAATCCCATGGTTACAACACACAGTTCAGTGCACACAGACACAGCAATTTCCCTCATCCATGTTTGGGAATATGAAAACCTCATTGCATTTGAGTGCAGGAATGGATAATGATGAAGGAAACCTAATCCATGTGGAGCTGAGCTATTTCTCTCCTAAGATGTCCATCTGCCCAAAATCTGTTGTGGGCTGGTTCTTGGCCAAAGCTCAGTATTTTGATGCAAAACATGCACCAAGGGGCACCCATGGGCTGAGTCCACACTGCTATGTCTCAGTAACATCATAGCTCGTCAACCTGTCAGTGAAACCAATTTTTTATTTTTAAATCTCCCAGCCAGGTGTCTGGTATCCTCACCCTTGTCTGATTGCTGCCTATCAGCATCCCTGGGCTGCCCAGGCACTTCTGCCTCCTCAAGAGTAATTACAATCACTTTGCCACCTAAAAACAAACCTTTCTGGATTCCAGGCTTTCAGGGTTTCACCAGCCTGGGAAACATCAGGGGGAAATTAGATGGGCAGAGTATTAAAGAGCAGCAGCCCTAAACCCCCTCCAACACATTCCCAGCTCCTGCTGCCTGCCCTCCCCAATGGGGGTGGGTGAGCATCCAGCCCTGGCCAGGGCTCTCCTCCAAAAAGACTCAGGGAAAGCTGTGAGGAGCTGATGTGCTCCTAAAAGGTTCATGTTAGAACCCTGGGCACAGAGGAATTTGGGCTTCCTGTGCTGGCAGGTGCAGACCCTCAACAGAACACTGCTTTGGACCTGAGACCATGGAGAAGGCTTCCAAAACTGAGTGATGGAACCGGGATTATGGGTGTGTAATTTGGATAGAAGTGTGTAATGTCACAGGGTGAAAACTCACAGCTTTAGGTTTTAGGATATAATAGTGTGTTGGCTCTTTTTTCTTCTTCTCCCTTCTCTTCCACAGGTTTGGGTGATATTGTGTGATTGGGTGCAGGATGCCGCACTGCAGGTCACAGTTTTCTGGTTATTGGGTTAAAAGTAAAAGTAATCTAGCTGGCAATTATTCATTGGTTAAATTTGCTTTTAAAAGACCTTGTAATTAGAAGCTATCACCATCGTTTCCACCAGAGAAGCTGAGGTGCTGAGAACTCACTCAGTTTAATAATGTAGCACTGATAAGAAGAATAAACATCTAAGACTGAACAGGAAAAACCATCTCCTGCATCTCAATCCTGACCCTGAAGCAGCTGAAAGAAAAACTCCCACAGGTTCACTCAGCCCAGGGGACTGGAGCAGGCGCTGTGCTGTGGCAGGGCTGGAATCATTTGCTCTTCTGTGCCAGCTGAGCCAGCTCCTCTCTGCTCCTCCTGGTGCCCAACACAGGAGCTGGGAGTGCTGCTCTGTTTGCAGTGACTACATCCCTAAAACACTATTTAATCCAGGACAGCAGACATAACACTTGCATCTCCAGCAGGACAAAGTCCTGCACACAAATACAGAGCTCCAAGTCTGCCCTGAGCCTGCCAGCAGTTCCCGAGCCCCTGAAATACATTTCCTGATAATTAGCTATGAAGGTATTTGACCTTTAAGGAAGTCTTCAACTACTGGAACCGTAGCAGATGCTCTTACCACATTGCACTGGATACCCTGCCTAGTGCTACCACTCTTGAAAAGCCTTCCACACTCCCCCCTGCACCCCCAAACCTGTGGTAACTGTGACTGGCTGCCAGTTGATATCCCTGGATTTCACCACAGCTCAAATGAAGCAGTTCCTGGTGGCTCCCTTGTCCTCCAGTAGCCAATGTTCACTCCTACCTGAGGACCATTTTGGTTCCTAAACAGGTCATTTTTGCACCCACCTGAACCTTGCTTGCAGAGAGGTGACCAGACCCTGCTTGCACCTTCTCCAGGTGCCACAAAAGTCCTTCAAGTTAGAGCTGTGAAGGTCAGCCCGTGGGACAGCCCACTGGCAGTGATGTTCTGGGGGAACCAAACAGCCCCAAACCCCTCAATTTCATGTATGTTAAATCAAAGCTCCAGCAGCATCCAGGACTGCATCATCCACGATGGACTGTTCATCCATGAACTGCAGGTTGCACTCAGTCTGTGGCACTGACAGCTACAGCTGACTGACCCCTGCCACAAGAAAAGCCCAGTTTCCTCAAAGGGTTACTCAGTTTCCCCCTGATTTGGTGATGAAAAATACAGAGGAGGAAAGAAAGGGCTGAAAACATCCTTTATGCCTGTTCATTTTCTCTGTGCCCACAAGGCTGAACTAAATGATAGCCCAGCCATGTCACTGCACACATCTTAGGCTGCTTCTTCTCTCAGTCTTCTCTTGTGGTGTCCCTTCCTGACTCTCAGTGACTTTTAAAGTTTTTGCATGTACTTGGAGCCAACTCTCTCATGCCACGTTTCAGTGCTCCCAGGGACTCTGGCAATGGCTGAGTTGTTGGGGTGTGACTCCTTCAAGAATCTTCCAGCTCCATGAATTAAAGAAGTCAGTGCTCCAGCACAGCTGTTTAACCATTAGCTCCTCCATTAACCCTTGCATGGGATTTTGCTACTTTTAAATTGCTCTGTCCTACAGCTTGAAAGTACCTCCTATGAGTAAAAAAAATGGTGGGATGTCATTTAAGAGCAGTGCTCCATCCTACTAGAAAGTGGAGTGTGTTGCCTTCTGTGAGAGAGGAACCGCTGCCTTTCAGGAGCCCAGGGGCAGGACAGCAGGGAGGCAGAGTGACAAATCCATGTTCATCCCAGGTCCGCACATGTCCCCCAACTGCTCTGTGTGCCCACTGCCCCGCTGTTCCCCAGGCAGAGGCAGCACCAAATGCATTTTAATCCTGTAACAGGGCCCATGGCAGCAGGAATTGGCAGTGCCCTGTAAAAACACTGACACTGCTACCCTAGCGAGGTGCCTCTTCCCGACTTCCAGCCCTTCAGCGTTTTTATGGCTTCCCCAAATAAACATGGATACGTGCACCTCACCCCTCCCCTCTGCAGCTCACCCCTGCTCCCTTCATCCCCCTGCAAAGGGGGAGGCCAGCACTGCTCCTCCTGGGCTCAGCACAGCTCTTCCCTCCTGTGGTGACAGGGGACATCCTGTGGGGCTGGGGGACGGTCCCTGTGCTCCAGACACACAGCTGTGCTGCACCCCCCTCCCCATGTCCCTGTCACCACAGGGGCTCTGCCCAGCAGCTGCTCTCCCTCTCCTCTGTTCCCAGCCTTGCATGGAGTTTCCAGCACCAAGAAGGAAACATCATGTTCCACCTCCCCCAGACGTGCTGCTCTCCCCTCTTTTTGGAGGAATGGCATCGTTTTCCTGGAATGAGGCTGCCCTGGGCCCTCCCCTGTCTGCACTGTTGCCTCAGGCAGCAGCCTGGCACTGAGCTCACCTGGAGCTGAGCTTCAGCTTCATTTTCTGCTTGAACTTGTCTGGGCATCACCTGCACCCCCTCCTTCCTCCCCTCGCAGCACCAGCGCAGTGGCAACAGGCAGCACTGGTTGGCTTTGGCCTGTTCCGAGGTAAATCCCACATTCATCAGCTTTGTCTCCTTGCACTCTCAGCTGGATTCCTCTGCCTGTTTCCACACTGGCAAAAGCAGCCATGGACGATCAGAGACTCAGATTTGTTAAGAGGGTAGAACAGACTTTAGAGCTCATCTAGCCCCAACACCCAGCCATGGGCAGGGACACCTCCAACCAGACCACATTCATGAAGGCCTTTATCCAACCTGGCCTTGAACACTGCCAGGGATGGGACATTCACAGCTTCTCTGGGCAACGTGTGCCAGGGCCTCACCACCCTCACAGGGGACATTTTTCCCCTCACATCTGTGCTAATTTCCCCCTCTTGCAATTTGTGATCTTTCCCCCTTTTCCTGTCACAACGCTTTCTGGCAAAAAAGCTCCTCTCCAGCTTCTCTGTAGCCCCCTCAGATACTGGAAGGTGCTCTGAACTCTCCACGCAACCTTCTATTCTCACGATGAGCAGCCTCAACCTTCCCAGCACATCCCAGGGGATGTGCTCCAGCCCTCCTTGTCAGCTTCTTGGCCCTTTCTCTGAACCTGCTCCAACCGTTCCATGGCTGCCTTATGGACAAGACCTTACATGAAGCTTTCCCACCACACTCCTCTGCTGGCCCCATCATGGCTCTCTGCTCTGGCTCCAGACAAAATGGTTCTGACCTAGGCAAGCTCAGGTTTCAACACCCTCCTCCCTCCCTCCCAACTCCTGCACCAAGTACCGCGTTTGAACCCCATCAGGGCAGCAAAGATGAGTGCCCTTGTCCCTCTGACTTCAATCTTTGCATCTTCTTTCACCTAACCAATACATTTATTTGTGGCCAGGAAATCACCAGCTCTGGAGTCCCCAAGCCTTGTCCACCACTGACCCCAAAACTGGCTCAACTTAGCCAGGCTGCGCTCATTTAAGCAAAGCATCGTAATTGTAATGTTACTTGGAAGTCCTTCTTCCACACAGAAAAGCACAGATCCAGGATATTTTCTCTTTAGGATCAACAAGTTATGTGCCACACAAATTCAGGGAGTTCCAGCCAGTTGGTACTTCGCAACTTTCTAGTAACCTTCATCCAAATACTTTCTATATAAATACTACTAACATCACTGAACCACTGATAGGACATCTCCAAAAAAGCAAGGATTAACTGCTCCCGAGTTATGAATCTGGAGGAAAGCTTCAAAATCAAAGGCTCTGTTGAATATATTTATGGAAGGACTTAATTAAGCTCAGAAACACATGATTATTTATTCTCCCCATTTAAGGATCCCTTTCTGCTGACAAGCTCCTCAAAGACAGTTCTCAGACCCACAGCTCAGTAGCAAACATTGCTTTCTTTCTAATTTCTTCTTATCTGTAATTCAACTTTAAACTATTTTTTAAAAACACCTATTTTTATCTCTGGTTTTATCCATCACCCAATGGGAATTTTTTTCTCTCTAGCCTGTAGCTTTTAGAAAATTCTTGAAACAAATGCCACATCTTTGGCCATTTTGATCTTTAATTTGCCTGCTACTACAATTTGTAGCCACAAGCAGATCAGAATCACCTGAGCTCAGCTGTGGAGCTCAAGGGCCCCAAGACCAAGATTCCTTGGAAAGTTCAGCTCCAGACTCCAGCCTCCCCCCACCCTGCCCAACTCCTAAATGCTTGGAAACACCCAGAGATTAAAAATGCTTCACCTACCATCATGTGCTTCACAACTGAAGAAGCTTAAGTGCTTCTTAAGAAGTACAACTGACGAAATATCAACTTAGGCTTTTTTAATAAAGTGAAACAAAAGCATTCTAAATCATAGCAGCTTATAGATCCCAACTGTCCATTGCTTGGGAGCAGTGTGTGATTAAGAAGCATGGAAACTGCAAAATATTAAAGCCCTGCAGCAATTCCAACTCACGACAACCCTTTCCACAGCACAAGGAATGCTGCCTGATGCTCTACTGATTTGGTCTACTTGCTCAGCGGCAAAATATGAATATTTTTCCTTGGTAATGCCATATCCTCTTTTCCAAAGGGGAGGAAAGGTACAAAGCCCTTCTGATTAGTGCACAGTAGCTGTTTCCCTAATTAGCAATGTTCTTTTACAGCACTGAGAAATGAGAACCTTTTCTTTACCATTAGTTGAGGTAAGTGTATCTTGCTTTTATTTGGGTTTAAGACTACTTTAAAGGAGTAGCTTTTCAGTTGCAGCATGGTTTGTCAAGATTACAATATTTATGACTGCATAAAATACATAAGTAAAAAAAAAAAAAAAAAAAATATTTGTAGAGTTTTGTTATCAAGAGCTGAGACTTAAACCTTTACAGAACTGCAAATACTGGCTTCCTAACTGCTAGTTGATAATTTTGCTGGCAAGAGCATTTCGTTACGCTTTTCTTTAATCTCTACACCCTTTTGTCCAACTAGTAAGAACTAGCGAGAAAGTCAGCTCTAACTGTGGTTAGACTGTTGCAACAGCGTCAGATAAAACTGTGCTGATTCTTCATTAAAACACCCTTCGCTTGAAGCTACAACACAAGAGGCGATTCTTTGTTTGTTCAAAAGGAACTATCCGCATGCTCTGTGCCTGCAACACTTCACATTGATTACAAAAAAATTTAACAATGCAATCACTAACATACCCCACTAATGAGAAATTATGAGAAACTGCTCGATGCAGAACCTCCCGCATCAGTCAACTCTGATCGATAAGAAAGCTATCCATTTTGAAATTTAGATTTAATGCATTTTCAAGAAGCTAATGAGAAAGGAGCAACTTAAAATAAATACCATCATTAAAACTGCAAACTGTTACAATGATATATTATAAACTTGTCCTAAATAAACCTAGTGCTTCAAAAATTTACCAGTGAATTCGTATTACAAAATATGTGAAAATACAATAGAATACCACAAAACAACGTCCTTTTTTTGGGGTCAACAATGACACCAAGATGATTCAGTCTTAACTTTTAAAATTGTTAATAGAACATATTGTAATATATAAGTTGCAATTTGGTTGAAATCTAGAGAACATCCCCACCAAAACTCAATCTTCTTCATTCCTCCTCTAAAACTAGTGCCAAACTTCCTGTCAAAGTTGGTATTTTCTTGAAAAGCTTTAAAATTTAGCTGTTACTTATCTTCTACTACTACATTTTGGCAGCAACTATTTATTGGTCTGTTATTGCAAAAAGTGCAATTTAACAATAAACCAGTCTGAAGGTCATTCTATGTCTTGAGGATACATACCATATATTTCTTTAAAAATAATCATACTTTTGTAAGCAATACTTTACAGTAGACACCTCAAATCTACCATAGATGTAAAACTTAAAACGAGAAAAATTTAGTCTCTAAATCTTTATACACATATTTATATTCGAGTTTCTATATATATTATATATATACACAAGCACAAGAGTATATATAAAATATATATAATCAGATTCAAAAAAGAACAAAAACTGGGCACTGTACATAAAATCTTTTTAAAACTCAAACAATAGAAAAACTTTAAACATTAAACAATTTTAATAAAAGTTTCTGTACAATGCTAAGCAGTTTTATTTACATATAGAAAATGTAATAGGAGTAGTGTTTGAAATTACAGAACTCCTTAAAATTTCAATGGCAGGTAATCTGGAAAAAATAACAGCATTCCATTCACAAATATTTTCAAGCAATAAATATGTATTTATAAATAGTGTAAATTTACATCAAGATTAGAAACAAAAATCACAAATCTGAAGTTTATTCCTTAGTCTATGTGCAACCCATTTATCTTTGTGACTTGGCTGTTAATTGTTTTAAATTTTATTTAGGAACCAAAAGTGTAACCGTCATGGTTTCAAAACAAGACAGAAAAACATAAAAGCGGTAAAAAAATTTATATCACCTAACTCTTCACATTAAAAAAAAAAAAAAGAAAGAAAAGAAAAAAAAAAAAGAAAAAAAAGTTGCCCAAAGAAAGACTTAAATTTCTAACTACCTTACAAAGAAATGACCAGCTAAGCTAGTACTTTTTCCAAGGGAAATTCTGAAGGGGGAAAAATGGATGAAACCAACTCATCAGCCCAGAAACAGAGAAATACAAAAGAGGTGGTCTTCAAGTCAGTAGTCTGTATAATGTTGCCAGTTTTGTCAGATATATACAAAACATGGAATTATTTTTTTGAAGTACAGCTGGATGAGCTTTATTTGTTTTGAGTTCTGGAGTAGGAGGCAGTGCTCTCTCCTGTCCAGTTGGTTGACACTCCGCACTTGGAAGGTTGCATAGACACAGCTTTCAGCCAGCAGCCTTACGGGATAGCTACAAAAATCAGTGGTGCAGAACTGGGTCACTTCCTGAATATCAGAAAAGTTTTCATTTAATGTCCATGGAAAAATGTCAAGATGAGGAGGATGGCAATGGAGGAGCCTGCAAGAGAAAACATTAAATTACCTTTTCTACAAGGGTGCAAAACTCTGTGTTTAACTAAGACCTGCACAAACTGTAACCATGAGAGTTTAACAGTCACACACACACACTATTCTTTTTACACTTCAGGACTCTTTTGAGAGAACAGTGGCATTTTTTTCCACCTTATTCAAATGCAACATGTATTTTACGAACACTCTTGCATTAGGATTTTTGCCTGTACTGCAGACTGGAGTATGCTGTGGGGATGTCTGTGTTAATAAACCAGCAGCCACAAGTCCCACTATGGCAGCAAAGAGCTCCATGTGGCCTCAGTATAGGCACATCTTTATGCACTCTAAAACAGGGATTCTCAACCTGTTTACCAATGGGGAGATGGTCCATTTGTGGCTCTCCGAAACCTTTGGGGGCTTCATTTTCCCTCCTCCCCTCTACCGGAGCAGTAACATACTCCCTCCTGAGGTTAAGGTATCTGTGGAAAGGGTTTCAGATTCTCTGACATGGGGACCAAGTGCCTCAAGAGTGAAGTGAGGTGTCTTGTCCCTGTTTGCTGTCAGGGGACGAGGTCCAGAAGACCTCGCTTCCCAGTATTGCACTTTGTGGCATGCCACTGAAATCTTTGATGGCATTTCCTCCTCTTTTCCTGCTCATCTGTGGAACCCCTTCAAAAAGCTGCTCACAGTCTTTAAAGACACTTTAGATCATATCAGAGCACCCAGCTATGGAACTCTAATGCTGGCTCATCCCTGTGTTTGCTCCTGGTACTGTACCCCAGTCTCTCTTTGGCCTTTTGCACCTTTGCCAGTTGAGATTATCTTCAACCTGTGATTTACAACAAACCTTAACCTTCCTCCTACATCTGACACATGTCACTTCTGGGCCATGACTCCTGCCAATTGGGTGTGTATCCCCTTTGAAAGAAATGAATGGCACACCAACTTCATACAAGAACAACTATCAACGTCCTTCAGGGCCCCAGCCTTAGGTTTTGGTGGGGGAAGGAGCTACTCACAGGTTGAGAACCCTTGTTTAGGGACAGTATCATCACTGTTACCTATATAATGTATAAGCACAGACAACAAAATACCCCTCCCTCCCTCTCATCTCCATACAGAAACATTCTTCCCCATTTCCACTCAACTTATGATGAAGTATCTGAGAACAGGTGTTTATTTAAATGTTTTTCTATAACAGATCATCACTTTGAAATTGCAGCATTTCACAGACTATAATGACAGTGACCTCCTAGAAGCGTGAACTGAAGTTCAACCAACCCAGGCTCTGTGGGACTAATGAAGAGAATTAAAATTCAGAGGACACGGTCCCACACTCTCACCAGCCTCTACTGGTGAACCTTGAGGCCTTAACTCAGAAAGTCACAACTTGGCATGCTAGCAATACATGAAATAACTAAACACACATTTTCTGCAGCACCTGGAAATGAATCAAAAGGCACAGCCCTTACTGGGCTGTCATATGAAATCCAACATGAAATTCCCATAACACTTAGTCCAATGTTTGTCTCCTTCGACAGAAAAGCCAAGGCTTATAAATACATCCAGCATCGCTTTCATCGTGGTTACAAAAAAAGCCATCTTTGCCTGGAACAATGAAACCTGGGTGAAATGTTAGGACAGTTGTGCTGACACAGTTCAAAGCAGGAGGCTGCCATATATAGCACAGAGCTATAATGGCAAAGAGGCTTTTTGCTTTAAATTGAAATGCAAAGGAGGCCCCAAGCCAAGAGACAGAACTGTTTGAGAGCATCCACTTGCTAAGCAGAAGGACAGTGCTGATTCGGGAGGGGATGGGTGGGGAAGGGGAAGGAAGGGTCTGAGTGCATAGGATGCTCTGCTGCTATACTGACTTCATACCACAACCAATGTATTAGAGATGCTCTTGAACCTGGTGCTAGTTTCTCCAAGCTTCACTGTCCTGATTCTTCCCATCTCCATCTGATCCAGTTATGGTCTTCAGGTGATCTCTATTGGATTTTTAAAGCCACAACTTTATGAATTGTAACATCATACTTTTCCTGAAAACTCAGTGGTTATGTTCTGCAGTAAGTTACTGTAGTATTTCACACAATTCTGACTCTTCAGGTTTTGTTCTGCAAATATCACACACAACCCAAACCTCCATTTGAATCAGAAAGTCCACGGTACTCATACAACGGAGCACCAAGACAGTCTACAACTGCTTTACAAATAATGTATTTATGCACCCACTTATTAATTTGACTTACTAATGTAAATTGATCATAGACTTGCATCAAGTCCTCCATTTTGTACTGTTCTAGCACCACAAAGTTTTCCAGGTTCGTGCTTATCTTTCGTGCACAGTCTTGGCAATGTACAACATAGGTCTTTCGAGAATTGCTCTCACTAGTGACAAAAAGCAGATCAAAGACTTCCACCTATTAGACAGGAAACAGAAAGCCAAGCGTTACAATTTCATTTTTTAAAGAGTTAAAACCACGAAAACTGTGTTTTCTTCAAGATTTACAACCTTAGCCTGTGCATGCAAAGAGAAAAATCAGATTTGTTCACGGAAAACCTATTCTCCTGAGGTTTGGGCACAGAAGTGAAGCAGTGTAAAACCACTAATATTACACTTAGGATGTCTGCATGAACAGCACCACGGGAAAACTGAGTCAATATTCACAAAGCAGGATTCATTTGCTGAATAGGGGGTACTCAGTAAGGTGAGAATTGCAAACAATTATACATATTTTTCCTTTTTGCTGTCTGTTAAGGAAGTTTGTTGTTTATTTCCTCTTGCTCATCCTGTGCAAGAGGCTCTGTCAGAGGATAACTAGAAACTGATTTTCAAGGGGTAGGAATGTTCTTTTCTTTTAAGCTTCATGAAAACCATTATCCAATACTTTAAAGCAACTATTAACAGTAAGTAGAGTGAAAAAAATTCAGCAAAAAGGTATGTCCTTCAGAAAAACAAGGAGTTAAGTCCTCTCTCTTCTGGGGGTGTTGTTGACTTCTGAAATGAAGACAGATATGCCTCTAAGATGAAGCTCAGCAGATCCAATTTTTTGCAGGAAGGGATAACAACATTTTGTAACAACTGAGAACTGAAAATCGACCTAGTGAAAAACAGTGTTGTGGAAGTACTGTGGGAGAGCCTTCAGCAAGATACAGCCCATGTCTAGAAAAACATCTGGATGAGCTCCTTGGAAGGCAGCACTGCATCACACAGATGTGCTTACAGCACAGAGCAGATGCTGCAGCTTAGAAACAAAATTTAAACATCATCAACAACAAAAGACAGGGCAAAATTTAAATAAATATGACAAGAGTAGATAACCCAATGCATTTTTACTGACCTCACAAATGCTACAGTAATGAGCTGGCTCATCCTTTGCTCGTCCATGCCAGACAATCTCCTTTCCTGCAGCAATCAGAGCTTCCCTCAGTGTCTGACACTGTTTGAGAGTTCTTAACAGGCAGTACCTGCAACCAAAAGCAGTTGTGTGTTCAGTTCAACATCCAACTCCACAGCAAAACTCAAGAAGGCTTCAGTTTCTTCCAAGACCCTGTACTTGGAGCTTGCTCTTCCTCTGGGATTTCGGAAACGGCTGCCTAGAAAGATTCACTGGACTCATGGCTTAGGGAGAAGACAGAAAACCTTGTGCTCATGGACCTCTTTCAGGACTGCCCTTCGCCCTGTAAACAGGCTGTACCTTCCATTTTTGACTGAAACACATGAATGCTCTTTTAAGCACAAAAGAACAATGTGTTTTCAAAAGAAATCCTTGTTATTTAATTTTGAACCGTAAATCTGCCAGCAAAATATGTCAGCTTGGACTGCCAAGTTCAGCATAGCTGTTTACATTTTGTGTGGCTATAGCCTGATCCAAAGGACTCTTTTTACATCCTAAAACTCCTGTTACTTTCTCAGCACTACTAAACTTTACTATCCCAAGTTTTCTGAAAGCCCAAGTTTTGCCAGGAATCACTTGACACCCAGTGGAAATAGAATCTATGAACATGTATCTTCTTCTGTGCCAAAGGAAAAAGAACAGAGAGGTTGGTATTTGGGGGGAAAAAAAAAAAAATCAACATAAAAAATAATTCTAGCACTTATTTTATGAATGAAGAACTTAAAACCCCCAATTCCCTGTCATACCCCCGTGAAGGCAAAAAAACCCTAAATAATTTTATGTCACGATTTTATATAGTTCTCTTCCTTAGAGGAAAATGTAACTTGTTTTCTAGCATTTTATGAGCTATGAATGTTCCTCAATAAAAGCTGGCAAAATAGGTCACCAAATTTCTAAATTACAATGTTATTTACAATAATTTTAGCTCTCAGCTACCCTATTTATTTGAGCTGCAGCCTTTGCAGCCTTCAATTTTCTCCTCCACAGGGTGGTTACACTACATGCTCATTAGATGCAGAAGGAAGACTGAAAAAAATTAAGGGTAGAAACAAACACTGGAGAAAAAAAATAAAGTGCTCAAGATTTCTATCAAGTGTTTTCAACTTGATCCTTCTCCCATTTTAAAGCCTGTAAAACACACATTCTCTCTTTTAAAAAACCACCACATTTCTTTCATGTGTTTCCAAGCAGTTAATAGAATCTCAGGATTCTGAAACAGTCTCCTCTTGTTTTACACTCATACTGTTCATCTTCACTAAAAACAGTGGCTTCACCATGGCTTCACTGTAAGGATAACACCAAACTGCAAGTGTGTTTCTCTATTAAATGTCTTATTTTCAAGTACCCAATTTCAAGAAAATTATACAGCTCATTAAGCTGTAACTTCTTCAACACTTTTGAAGTTTGATGTGAATGTGAGTTATGATGTTAAGACCAACCACAGGTGACAGATTAAGTATTAATTCATTTGAGTGCTGGATTATTGTGCTCCTGACAAACTCAGTAATTTTGGAAAAGTGTTCCATTTATGCAATACAGCCTAACTATTTCAAATAAACTTAAAAACTACCATTCTTCTCTTCTGCTGTTACTTGGAAAAGTCTTTGGGCATCCCAAAGAGCAATTGCAAGCACACCTGCCAGCATTGTTCTCCACTCTTGACTTCCAAACAATTTTCAAAGTGTTATTTTCAAAGTTGTTTTCTATTGTTACAGTTGTGAAAAAAACTGCCCAGAACATAACCCACTTATAATACTGCTACAATGTTTGCCAAAATCACAAACAAAGCAGAAAACAATAGCATGAAGGTGAACTCCCCCTCCTGAATAAAATTCAGGTTCTAGTAATGGCACTTGAAAATGTAAATGTTAACTATTTCATGCGTTTAAATATGAGAGAAAGGATACAAACTATCTCTGTAAATATGCACCACGATTTCCTGAAGTTTGGGAAGCCTTAAGAAAGAAAAAAAAAAATTCCTAGTAAAGTGACAGTGTGCACGTTCAACGGGGTCAGCTTTTAGTACTGCAGGCCTGTTTTTATTCTGGTACAGTGAGAATTCAGTTGGATGAAAAACCAGACCATCCCCCTCTCAAATTCTCTGCAGGTTTGGCATAAAGTTAGGAGTAAATGATGCCCAGTCAAATTCAAATATTCCAGCAAAGAGAATTAAAAATGGACACAATCTTGATTTATTCTAGAAGGGCAGTGATAAACCCATTTGAATACTCAGATATTCAGTAAAACTTCTCAAAGGGGCAGAGACCATCCCAATGGCAATGCAGAACCGACCTCTTTGTACCTACCAGTAATTCATCTTCCCTGGTATGGAAAAGTATTTTACCTAACTTCATGATTTTGTGCACAGTAATTTCTCCCATGTCACGTTCTTTTACATTTCTGAAACTATTTCTGTAATAGAATTTAGTATTTCAGTTACTTGGGAATTAATTTTTTAAGCCTTTATTATTACTATGTTCGCTCTACCTCTAAAATTCTTCTCTTCCTCAGATGCATTTGTGGAAGTCCTTCTGGCTTCCATCTAAGAGGTTTGCAGTTAATTTTTCTTTTCGTGAGGGCTGTCCTCTCTCAGCCAAGTTTTAGATCATTTTTTCTGCTCGTGCTTCTACTGTTAAAATCAAATCTTTAAAAAACATCTCATGAGAAAGCTTCAGGTTTTGCTCTTTGACTTTTAGCTTTCAAGACAGCACAAGACAGCACTAAACTGCACATTAACTAAAAATATAACGAGGCATCTGATTTCTTTCAAAGGCAAGATCTCCTTCTATTACTTCTTCTTCTTCTTCCGCTACTCAATTTCTTTTCATCATTAATCTGGTTCCCAGTATTTATATCTATGCTCAAATTTTAGTTTATTGCCTCTACAGTGGTTACTTTCACACAACCCACTGAGACATATTTGTATTTATCTTTCAAATTGAATTAGAAGCTACTTTTTATCATTTTCCAAGAGTTAATCTTTCCTACTATGCTGATACCAAAGAAGTCCCAGAGACAGAAGCCAAATCTACCTAAACACTTTATGTATCTTTGACACACAATTTTAGACAGAGCTGTGCTCAGCAAAAAGATGACAGCTGTGTCACTTACTTTTATTTCCTGACAACAGTGAAGCCAGGTACCCAAGATAAAATTCTACCAGCTCTATCAAAAATGACTATTTTTTTCCAGCACTCTTATACACAAGCATACACTCACATAAATGTAGCTCACAAATGTCTCTATTCTGTACCCAGAAAATCCAGGTGCTGTGGACAACAACTGCTTGCCAGATGGTTTTTCCTGCAGACAAGGAGCCCACAGGAAAATTATGCAACTGCTTCCCTATCTTAAAAAAAATAATGAAGGTTTCTGCATTTCCAGCCAAGCTCAGACACCAGGCTGTGCTGAAACTGATTTCTAGGAACTACTATTCCCTAACTACAGGAGTGACCACAAGAAGAATCTGACTCAGGCTGCTGCTACTGGACATTACAAACCAGAGCTGATCATTTCTTTCTCCCCTCTGCACCCACAGCAGGAGCTGGAGTTTTGGCAGACAACTCACCTGGATGGGGAGTTAATCTGACTAAACTGGAAATGGTTTCAGTAGACTGGAAGAAATGAATGCATGCACACCCAAAATTCCTATCTGCTCCTCAGCACCTCTGTTTCTTTGTAATGCACACCTAAGGTTTGAGTCTCTTGGTAGAAAAAGCTGGGCTGCTGTCAGCCAGCAAGACAACAGAAAATCACCATTTTGTCTTCTGTGTTTCTTCATAATATTTTAAGCAATTCTCTTGGACAAGGATGCTGTGCTCAGTCACGTTCTTCTCCTTTTAACCATGGTGAATGCAAAATACAAATGGCCAAAATACCAAAATCATATTTTTTCAAGAACATTCCATAACTGCTTTGAGCTTTACAATAGATGTCTGCTGGGCTTTATATGCATTTTATATAAATAAAGATAAAAGTGAAGCTTGCGGATTTGGTATTTTTAAATGGACTTTTTGGCTTTCTCCCTCCCACACCCTCCTGCATTTTCCTCTGCTTCTCATTTCTAGCTATTAAGTTTCTCTTCTCCTTTTTTATGACAGCTGGCATTAGGAATATGAGAACAAATTGTTTAATTGAAGGGGTAGGACTGCCAGGCCTTCAGCAAATACTTTATTTACCCTAAGTATCAGTTCCTAGATTTTAGGAAAGTATTCACACACAAATGCTACCCTATAATCAAGCTTCAGAGTGACTACAAACCTCCCCGTTGTCAACTTCCAACATTCTCAGTTCTTACAAATTTAACATTTCCCCAATGCCACCATTCTGCAACAGATGTTCAAGCCTAAATTAAATTCCTACTGTAAAAAGGTGTCTCACTCAGATGTCACCAATAAATCCCACTGGGGGAAAAAAGACACTCTTTTTCTTTGTCCCCCCCTTTTTTTTTTTTCCACAAGTTAACTCACCCATTTTTTTTAAAGCCCATTTCAAGGCAGATAATGAAAGGATTCAGTGCTTGTTGATCCAGCATGTTGGCAAGACTAAGAAGGGCTCAGAAGTACTTTGGTAGACTCAGGCAAAGCAGAGTGTGCTGCTACAAGAGGATTCTCATGATGAGTAATATGCTTTGGAATTCATTCCCCCACTTTGAGACAAACTTATGTTATATGCTGAAATGTTCATTCATTCCCCAACCTCAGTATGGTGGTGCAATATGATTTACATTTCTGAAGTTGCACCCTTTAAAGAAAATCACTACAGATGCTTGAAGCCTGGAATATTCCTGCATTTTGGAATGTGCATATGAGAAATGTCACTAAACTCAATTATCATTTTACACATCAATCAATTCATTGTTCAGAAGAGCAAAGCGAAAGAGGCTCTCAAGTTCCTACTTGCCTTTATTTAGAAGATTTATACTGGATCTCCAAATTACAGCACGAGAACACTAACTGCAGCTTCTAGAAATGTAGAATTTAACTTTGTAAATGTAACATGTAAAAATGTCTATATATTCCAACTCTAATATTTGGGTTGATGACCTCATTTTCCTATTTCTGATGATACATGCCCTAAACAGCTGCTGTGATCAAAGCCAACTTTCTGTAAACCGCTGAATTAAGTCTACGGCACATTTAACTAAAAAAAGTTACTTAAATGATTCTAAAGCTATGCCACAATAACATCACATAAAGCTTAATAAAATTAGGGGTACCTATAAATGTTGTGTTTGAAAAACAGAATCTGAAGTAATTTTGGTTTTGTTCCCAGGAACAGAAAAGTCTTGCAGAGAACTATTTATAAATCAACCACTGGTTTATGTGCGAAGAGGAAAAGGGCAGAGTAAATCTTCCAATAAACAAAACTTACTTTATCATTTCGAAAAGCTTTGGATCTGAGACCTTGATATTCCGAGCCATATTCCATGAAAGGTGAACCATGGGCACTATGGACTTCACGCTCTGCAGCTTGTTCCACTCGTACCGTTCCACTGCCAGCTTGTACTGACAGGCTGCACAAACACACAGTTACAGGAGCCATCAGTCGGGTCAAGGAACAATTACCAACCAGGATCACTCTGCTCAGAATAATAATTTATATCTTTTACTGCTAAACTTCATTCACAATGAGCCATTCATTCCAACCACACTGCCATTCTTTTAAGATGTCTTTTAAAAACGGTGTTTATGATGCTGAAAGAACACACAATACCACAGGAGCAATAAATACCTGTGAAGACAAGTCACTGACAAGAGTTCAATTTCTTTGCTGAACTTAGAACAGTGTTTCAAATATGGTTAATTAGTACATTTTCAAATGTTCCAGATTTTTTAAAAAATACAGGTTTGAAATGTCTGCATCTCACTCTATTCACAATTTATCATGATTCTACATTGCTATGGTATATAATCTCTTCTTGAGAGAAGAAGTGAGTCAGACTTTTTCATTAAGCAGCCTACTCACTCCACCCTTCTTTCAAAAATGTTTCACAGAATTTACTGTGACTGAACATGAGAGGTCTATCAGTCAATCACAATCCTAGCGATGCAAACTCTTTTTGCACCATATAAAGACACATTCTAAGCTACATAAAAAAACAGAAGTTTTTTTGGAAGTACATGCTTTTCAAACACTTGACAGAATCTTGTTTTAGCTGGGGAATTTCCCTCCACACTCACAGAAAAAAGTCCTTCCAAGACTACGGCTCAAAACTGAAAAATTCTAGAACAGTAGGTCTGAGAAACCTAATGTTCCTTTATGAGCTGTATTTTACAAGTGTTTGCATTTCCTGATGCTCTCACCACAGAGCCATTAGGTACCCTCTGTCCCACTAATATCAGAGGACTGGCCCTTCAATTTGTATGAAACCCACAGTGCAGCTGAACAAATTTGGGAGAAAAAGATCAGAAAGAGCCTAAGAAGACAGTACATAAATCAAAATACACATTTCACTTCTACAAGCCCATCCAAAGCATGAGTGCCAAGACTGCATTCTTGCTGCTTTCTCCTCCTCTTACGATGGAATTATTTAAAGCTTCAATACATCATATTTTAAAAATACAGCAGACTGGGCTTTTTTCATCTAGTAAAGCCTGTGAGGACTGTCAGGTTCTGTGCCATGTGCAGTCCAGTACTGCCCACCCAGAGCTCAGCAGGCACTGCTCACACGTACCTGTGAGAGGGCCAACGTTCCAGGCGATGTTGTTGCACCAGCCAATAGCCTGAACCCAGTGAACAGTGCCAGCATTTATCCACACCAAATCCCCCGGCCTTTGAATGAATCTATAAACTGGGACATTGGCTTCATACAAATCTTCCAAGTTTGGCCACCAAGATCCCATTAGGAAATTCATATTGTTCCTGAAACAAGAGGAAAGATAAAGTCTTCAGCAATTACTCATGGATGTGTTATTGGCAGATCCTTCAATGCACACTGTAAAAAAATGACCATTGCTGTAAATTTTTCCTGCAGCTAATGAGTGACCCACAAAGAGGAGTGTCAAAAGCAAAGTGTCATCTTAAAATTCCTGATCATAACTCCACCTTTCACGTCCTGCAGTACATTAGAACACCTGCCCATCTACCTGCCCATGTGAAGTCAATTTATAGCTTCCAGTTAAGTTCCATTTTAAGTTACCCAGTATTTTACTGATGCTGAGGACAAACCAACTCTTGGTCAGATCTAGTGTGGCACTGGTGCCCAATGCTGCTTTTTTCATCACTGCCTGGTCTTTTGTGCAGACCACAGCAGCTCCCAAGGATGCTTTCTGTTCTGAACATGCACTCACATTGTCTGTGTGTGTGTTTGTAGCTTGCCCTCCCAACAACCAACCTCTTGGCAACATTTCAACTGCAATCCATTGGTCAGTGCTCTCAGCCAAGAAATGCTGACCCTCCTGAGCTGCATGGAAAAATCTCCATATTTAGGAAATTATGAGCTCTTCCCCTACGGTTAATGCAAAATCCACACTCATCTCCCATCCTTATCCCAATATTACACTGCTTTTATACTGCACCATGAGGGATTAATTGCAATGCACAGTATTCAAAGGCAATCAAGAGCCTCTGGAGAGGCACTGTAGCCATTTTGTGAGGTTAGTTACCAAGCTCTCAGTTTCTCTGTCAGCCTCAGAAGGATGGTGGCATGCAAGTAACAAGGCCTCCTGTGCCAGAGACATCACTATTCCATCAGTGGAAACTACATTTTTGAGATTGCTTATCTTCATGAGGGTAGATGAAATAAGAACAGCTGTCAGTAGACAGGCAGAAAATACAGAGGCATTGAGATGAATTCGCAGAGCTCTGGAAAAGTTCTGAGGTCAAGAGCTTAATCCAGTTTCAAGCGGGTAAGAAAAACCTTCTCCCACACAATCAACTTCAGAGGCACTTTTGTTTGTTTGAGTATTGGCATGATTAAGGGACACAACTGATGCTCCCTCTTGTTTTGTGTGTGCATGTACAAACAAGTATTGTTCTGCTTGCTTTTAGAACTCCTATACACAAGGCACAGCAGAGAAATGCTGATCTTAGGGCTGGCTGAGTAGTTCCCCAATGCTCAGGGTACACCTCAGCTTTTCCAGGGAGTTACAAATATGTAAGTCTAAGCAAAGCCTGCCATGACACCACCTGGGGTCTGAGCAAATTAAGCTTCCACTCTAAATGCAAGAAGAAAACATGGCAGTGACTCCGTATTTGCTTCTGACAAAGAGAATTTTGCTTTGGCCAAAGCAAAAGGCAACCCAACTTTCTGTATACTGGACAAATGTGCTATTTTGTATGAACTCTAGATTTTGCATTTTGACCTACTTTTAAAAGACTTTTCTGACTACATGGAAAACCCATAAAATAATGTCCCCCTAGAACACTTTTGTAATTTCCCCCCTCAGGTCTGAGAAAGGCACAAAAAATTCAATAAAAGTAAGAGAAAAACAGTACATCCAATCCAAGCTTACTTTTCACAGAAGTCATTCATGACACCCCAATAGCTTTCAGGGACAACAAACCATTCACAGTCACCTGGACCAATATTTATATTTACTGAGCAAAAGTTGTTATTTTCTTGATGACCTGAAATTTAAGAGAAAAGTAAACACACTTAATGTAAGGCCTTTCTATCAAAACAACACCATGAAATGCAAAGACACAATTACTAAAAAAACTTACACCACAGTTCAAGTACACATACACTATGTAGGTGCTTCACACAGTTAAGCTACCAGTGACATGAGAATTCTGCTTTTGTTAGTTCGTGGAAAACAAAACTGGAACTACCAATATTGGGGGTCTGACTGATTGCAGCAGTTCCTCCCTTCTGAAGAAATAAATACTTCAAAAGCTCAGATTTTGTGTTTCGTGCCATCTCCCCACAGTCCTGGTCAGGTGCAAAACTTTGTGACCTCGGGCACTGAACAGACAAGCAGTACAAAAAGCCTTCCAAAAGAGACTTCAAAATTCATGTAGAAATGCCCAGTATTTTATCTTCTTTAGACAGTTGAAATACTGAGCCATAATTCCTAATGGAATTTTCTGAAACTGCACTTCAGAAAAAAACAGACCCTGAAATTTAGTCCAGATTCCTCAAGTCCCAGTCCAGGGCCCCAACACAGCTTGATTCATCATGGAGAATTGAGTCCTATTCTCAGACAGTAAAAATCGAAGAAAGTGAAAGTTACTGATTTCTAGGATTGCACCAGAACCACTTGGGAAGCCTGTAAAAACTTCCATGGTACATAAAATAAAAATACTGTCCATGTATATAAACCTTATTTTATTTTTTTCCTTAAAGAATCAGCACTGCATGCAAGAGATCCAGAAGGAAATTCCCTAGCACTGCAGAAATCCAGAAATTTCCACTCTAAGTGCTCTAAACACACAGAGTTCAGTTAAATAAAAACTATAGAAATACTGAATATGTAGATTTATCATGTTTAGGCATGCTGTAAGATACAGTAAATCTGCAGTGCAGTTAAATCCAACACTCCACAGCAGGGTCTGACTTTTTCATGCAGGTTATACTCACCTGGTGTCCTGCTTCCTGGAACCTTCATGTAGAGCTGCACTGTGTTCATGCCCAGGATGGTATGACCAACATGGCTTAGAAGATTTCCTGCTGATACCACACGTACAAAAGCAGGAAGTTTTGTCAGTTCATGGAGTTGCAACTTCCACCTGCAGCAAAATACCAAATTGACAAACTGTGAATCCCTGAAACTTTTAGAAGAGTTTGGGAAACAAACATTTTCAAAAAACTGTTAGCACAGGGATCTGTGTTACTCTTTCCATTTCAAAGTAATTCCAAATACAATCACAAATCTGACAGGCTAGTTGAGGAGAAACATAATTTTGTAGAAAAAGTTGGAACTACAGATCAGAAGATCTGACATCTATCTAAGATCCTAGAAGAACTATTTCAAGTACCAAAATCCAATTCCCTATGAGCCTCAGGTTAGTTATGCTTAGCTTCATTTGAAGCCTCTCTCCCAATGGCTTGTTCACAGTAATAGTTAACTGGCAATTAGTTTGCATCTACAGATAGAATTTCCATTAAAGAAAAATGGCATCAGTATCTAAAACTTCGTAGCCACCTCTAATCACATCCAGAGATGTACACGTTGATCTTCCAGTGACTCTGCCACAAAAGATGTCATCATCTAAAGCAGTCCTTACTCCCCAAATACCATAAACTTTACTTTTCTTATGACTGAAGCAGACCAGAATTTTTGTACTGCTGGGACTGACAGCCTAGACGTGTTGGATCTTTGCTGGAAGTATATATTAACTAGAGATTGGATCAAATAATTATTACTGAAAAATAAAAAAACATTCTTTCAGAGTATTTCTAATATTTTATAGGCTACCTTCATCTACTCACAGAAGGATATATAGTTTAAATAATACTCTTTTTTTTTTTTTTTTGAGGCTCTTGAGAGGTATCATGGCTTATCCACAGGTAAGCACTGGTCTGGTCTTTGCTACAGGTTTTGAATCCTGTTACTGTATAAAGAAGCAAGAGTTATGAAAAGGTGAAAACAGATGACAGTATGAATGAAAGGAAAAAAATCCATGAATAACAAAAATTCATACAAAAAAAAGAAAAAACCCTTTAATCTTAGAATTTCTATGCAAAAAACTAAAAACTTGGCGTTGTCAGAAGTAACAAAGTAGTAAGCAAACAATTAAAACATAATGATGAAAGAAGGGAACAGATTAGAAGGAGGACTAGAAAGAATGGTTTCTGACAGATGTTTAACGTTTTCTGGAAAACAAAAGGTCCTGGAAAGAGAAATTTGAACAGACATTTTAGCATGTGCAGGACAACAGTCTGTAGACCAAAGGTGACCAATTCATTATGGAAATGGGGTGTGTAAGTGGAATTTATCAATAGAGTGACTGATGTCAGAGAACACTACATTGAATTTCCAGCAGGATTATCATCACGTAGAATCCCACTGCGAGCAGGAGAAACTGTGATCAACTTACTTCTTGTCATCTGACAGGTCAATGTTGGTCCCAAACTTGATTGTTTTAAAAGGTCCTCTTCTCCTCCTCCCAGAGCTGCAAATGTAACAAATGTATCAGGCAAATGTGAAAAGGGACTGACGTATAATAGCATATATGACCTACTAGAGAATGGATAGAGTTGTACCACACTTACTTATCAGAAGATGTGGATTCATTATCTGAGTGGTCCTTGTGGTGACTCTTCTTCTCATTTTCCTCCTATAAAATACAATTTTGAAATGTTTTTACATATATATGCATACACATATACACACATAAAATAACAGATAAAATATATAGGTATAAAGTGATAACACAGACACAGATATAAGTACATTTGTTTTCAAGATTCTGAGATAATCTTTGAACTATCCATGTCTAAGATTTTATGTGAACATTTCTTTATTGTGAAAAAAATAAAAAGTTACTCAAATGCATTGAAAAAAAATTCTTCACGGCTCAAGATTCTACGACAGTCAGGCCAGGACAACAGAAAATGTCTACACTGTAAATATTTCTGCTGGCCTGCAATCAAATTGGAAATGAGTATGTTGGTTAGTTCCATTATGAGGGTGACCTGGAATCCAGTATTAAAGAATTCTGTTAACTTTTTCATATAAGAACATCTGCCACCCTTCAAAGTCAAGCAGGTATCCTGACAGGAAACTAGGATGACTAATATTTATAAAACTAATTTAATAAATCCATTATATAAAATCTTTTGAATTTTTCATAGCCATATGCTATTTTAGTACTAGCAGTAGCTGAGACCATGACTAGTGGAAAAAATCCAACCAATATTAAATGATGCAATTTGATCATTTTAGCAGACTGTGCTCAAAACCCTATTCTAAAGACTTCTATTTTGGCAAGTATATGGACACAGAAGGAAAAAGGGGGAGACAAAAAAGAAGAAGGAACTGTCTGGATTCTATCCAAAGATCTCTGGCTTTGAATGGGATTGTTGTTAAATCTCAAAGTGCCCTGTGTACCTGAGAATGTCTTATTCATCCTTTGAATGAAGGACAAAGAGAAACAAAAAGGAATCTAGTGATGATGGATTTATCAAATGCTGCAAGACATGTTAGAAAGGCAATGTAAAAGCTGTTACAGGAATAAAGAGAAAAGATGGCTTAGGGCAAGCCAAGAGAACTGTGGCTATAGGAAGAAGAAATAAAGCTTTCATTTAAACACTGGAAAGTCACCTAAGGACAGGTCAGAGCAGTGTTAGGCAAAGGACACATGTACAGTGTCTTTCTCATTTTCCAGGGGAAAAATGAAAATCATCACTCTTAAAAACTATTTCATGTACTGCATTTTTATCACCAGTTTGTAACAGTGAGAGGAGAAAAAAAATAAAGGGGAAAACCCTGCAGGACACATTGTGGTGCAAATCCAAAGCTGAGGCTTTCAGTGGTATGTGCTGAATTATGTACCATTTTAAACAAAGATATATAGATAAACAGGTACAGAGATACTCTGTTCCAGTGATGTCATGTTCTCCAGCCCCACTGGAATGACATACAGGAATACATTGCTCAGGGGCACCAGAAACCTTCAGCCAATATCCCACTGACATTTATTACCACTGCAGAGGAAGAAAAATCCCAAATTCTAGAAGACTTCCATGCCCCCCACTTCCCACGGTATTCCTGTTTGTTTTCTTCCTCCTGTACCAGCTCAAAGCCTTATGACTAGATTCCCTTCTGTTCTCTTCAACTAGCAGTTAATTTCTTTGTTTCTAATCCTTTCCTCTATTGCAGAAAATTTAAATTTAGAATTTCTCTTTCCCTCCCTACTGAAATAATTCCTGTTTCTGTGTAAAGGCAGTGAAAATGGCAATAGTCAATTCCCCACAGACTTCTTCCCTATTTTCTAACAAACTGGTCAAAATTACCTTCTTTCTTCATTCTACTTTAGCCCAATCTATTTCCAACACCAGGTAAGATAAGCCTCCAAGAAGTGCCCATAGCCAGTTTGAAGGAAAATGTTAAAAAATACCAATAAAATCACATTTCACAGAATCCCAGAGTAAGAGAATAGTTAGGGTTGGAAGGGACCCTTGGGAGATCATGGAGGCCAACTTCTCTGCCAAGGCAGGAAGGGGAAATATTATTTCTAATACTTCACTCTGTAACATAAGCCTAAAAACTTCTAAACTAAATATGAACTGCTATGTTTGGAACCCAACTAAAGACCAGCATTAGTGTAAACTTCTAATAAGCGACATCCAAATTAATTCAGGACAGTAGGATGAACAAAGAAATCTGATTTCAAAACATGTGAAATAAGAAGCAATCCAAATTGTAAAAAAGGCTCGAGTTCCAAGTATTTTAATGTGAATTTTGACATTCTAATATGAAAGCTTAAATAAACTTTTAAAGTACGTAATAACCTCAGTTTGACATTATTAAAATGAAGTTTACACTAAGCATTTGGGAAGAACAATATATTATTTGACCCTCTATCCAAAACAGATTTGGAAAATTTACCTGTACTCTTCATGCTAATGGAAATGTCTCCTTTTCCTTAGCAGTTTCTGCTTTTTCCAACAGCCATTATTAATTGGCTCCAGAGCCAGTATGCAGTCTGTAAATTATAACTTGAATAGCAGCAATTAACTTACCCTTAAAGACTCCTGGAATGAGGAGGCCTGGTACTGTGCATATTTAGCAATTGTTGTATGAGATCTACTGCTTTCACAACGCCAGATTTTCTTTGTTCCAGTGGGGTCCCAGTTTTCATCTGCTGGCTGCAGTAGCTGTGTCCTTACTTCTACTATGTGTTCATTATTCGCTTCTACCAATGTCTTAGTAGAGAAGAGTCCTAGATCTAATTAACAGCAATAAAATTAAGGAATGAAGGTAAAAAAATAGAAAAAAACCCAAACATTTTTGAGGAAAATGCCTGAAGTTATTGGAAGGTTTACCCTAAAAGAATTTTTTACCCCTTAGTCTTCACGGCACTGCCCACTTGAATGTTAATTATTAACACCCATAAACTCTTCTCCATATATATAGTAGAAAATCAGAAAAGACTTGGGAGCTATGGACTGTTTTACATGCCTTGGCTAAATAAATCTGCAAACAATGTTCAAATTACCAATAAGTATTTTTCAGGGCAGAGCTGTACGAATGTAATTCCATCATAAAACACCTGGTTTCCTACCAGCAGTGATAGTTTATCTATCTGGAGACCTCAAAATATTGCACATGGTCAAATTAGAGATCATTAAATCTAAACAGAAAGACATGCATCCAGTTTTTTAGAGGAAAATGTCTTGCTGTAAACTTCCATATCCACAGCTCAGCTCCCCTCTGTGCTCAATAAAATCTGCTGTGTTTGTGGTGGAGTTTGTTTTTGACATGACCAAGATTAGAAACAACAGCAAACTGAGAAATGACAAATGACCCTAATGGACTTGAAATACACAAGTAAAACAGTATTATAGAAATAAAATATCCACTTCTAAGAACTGAGAGACTTCTCTTTAAAAAACATTCATCTCTCCCCCAAAGTTTAAAAAAAAAAAAAAAGAAGGGTAATTTTACCTAATTTAAGCGCTCCAGCAAGGCCACGTATTACAGTAACAGGGTTGTTTGGATTTGTACAAAATTGATGTAAAGGTGGAAAGAAAGCATCTCGTTTATTTTCCAACTGCAAAATTATAATGGAATATTAGATATCAGATCAATCTAGATTCCTTATTTATAAAACAAGAAAGAATAGTAAAACAAAAGAGAAATAACAGAAAGAAAAGAGGAATTTTCTGCATTTCCCTGCGCTGTGGGGAATGAACAGCTACACCATACAATTCTTTCTATGGTAAATGCTGGGTTCACTCCTGAAATTAATTTGTTACTGTAATTTGTTTCTTGGCATGAATTATTCCCAGGTTGTTTCAGCTTTGCAACTCAGGCTTCCTGAACCTAATTTCTTTATCTGACAGTAGCCTTGTACATTCCCTAAATCTACAGAATTCTCTGAAGAGCAATACAGTTTCTTTTCAGAAGTAAAAAAGCGCTAATTTTACAGATAATGTATACAAGAAACAGTATAATTAAAAGACTGCTCTCATTAAAAGACATATCTCATGTTAACCAGAAAGGTTGATTTGATTTTCTTATGCTTCTCTGCACCTATAACCTCAATTTTATGCTATAGCCTCCCTCCTGATTTATTTTAAATTGCTATGAATCCTTTAGAATGCTGAAGGCATTTCCAGCAATAAACAAAACACAACAGAGAACGCCCAAACAGCAGCACGACTGCACAGTCTGCTGGCAGCGTGGTGACTTTCCTGCTTTGTGAGGACTCAAAAAAGCTGGGATGGACTTTTATTAAGGCAGATAAGTTCAGGTGCTACACCTGGAAAACATCTGGAAGCACATCCAGCCTAACCCAGCTCTCAGCACACTCTGTGCCATTCTGGTCCCCAAACTGAGGTGACCCAAGCCAGCTCAAGCTTTTCACAGGGCCTGTATGGACATAGTGTAATTTATTTTTTCTGCTCTTAAGGAAGTGGATATCCTGTAATTTGTTCTTCTATTGCTAAGGAAGTTAGCTCAATAAGGCTATTATGAAACTTTATTTTCAGAACAAAAGTTGTAATGCTTGCATAAGAAAATACTACTCAACTAAAACCTGCCTTTTCCTAGTGACATTTTCTTCCTAACATCACCTCAACTTTTATTCATTTTCTTCACTGTTTTGAAACACTGTTATGGGAGTTTAGTTTAATTACTTGCTCATTTATACATAAGCTGTCACTTGCAAAAAATTGTATCCATTTTTAAAATACTGTGCACTGTATATAATGAATTGTTTTGTTTATTTTGCCAACATTTTGAGCATTATAAATAAAAAAAAATCTGAAGTGTTTTTCCTTTTGTTTACTAAAATTCCTAATTTACATGTCCTTTAAGAGTCAAACTGTGTCTCAAAATATCCTTTAAGGTTAGCATTTCTCCTGCTTTTATACCAGTCTGGAGAGCACCGTAATTAGAACTCAGTGATGAACAGTGCACCTTTAAAATAATTACATGATGCAATTCAGATATCCAAACAATTAAAAAAGACAGGCAGCAATGTACTTCTGCCACTAGATTTACTTACATAAATACTAGGTGTAGGTGGATTCAGCTTGTCCTTTGGCAAGGGAGGGTACGGTGGAGGCGGTGGTCGTGGAGGTGGGCATTTATCCAGTAGAATACTACTGTTAGATAAGCCATTTTTACCCAGATTCCTAAAAGGAAACAAGAGCTGTCTCTGTCAATACTTGACAAATAAAATAAACATGTCTCAGCGTAATCTGTTATGCAAAATAATGTTGTATAAGGAGAAACCATAATTTAAGATGCAAATAAAGCTCGTATGTTTTAATCAAGAAATTTTCCATGTATAATTTGATATTATTCAAGCTTATTCCCACTTTGCCTGCTGAATCTGCAACATCACCACAGTTAGTGAAGAATACAGCCATTTTAAATAAAAGCAAGCATGACACACTGGATAAAACTTAACAGGAAAAGAAGGCTTCAAGTGCAAATGGGGAAGAACCTTAGCAGGTGGATGATCATTCCACGGGAGCTGAGGTAGCAGAGCAGAAGTCAGAAAATGACAATGTCTCAGACAAAACTGCTGAGTCACAAAAACCAACTACAGCTACACTACAGACAGTGATCTGAGCCACACCACCCCTCCCTGCCTTACACATTTGGAAGCAGAAGGAGCCACTGCTGCATAATCCATTTTTTGGAGCAATACGGGAGAGGCCCCAGTGAGCTGCTGTGTCGCTGCCCCTGGGTGTGACCCCAGGGAGAACCTCTCTGCCTGTATTTGCAGCCTCTCCCTGGAGATTTCCAGGAGTGCAGGACCCACTGGATGTGTAACTTTTCCTACAATGGATGACCTGAAAAGTCTCCATTCTGAGCTTAGCCAATACCCAGGTAGTCAACACCTAGTCACCATCACTGGGGATGTACTGACAAAACAATTGCTTACATTCTTGTTAAAAATTACTCAACTACTTCAAAATTCTTCCCACTAAACATTATTCGAATCCTTCTTCCAACCTCCTTTGATTCACTGTTGTTACATCCCACAAAACAGGATGTTTCTAATGTATAATTTAGTCATATATCTTCATAAAATTCACTGGTTGCTAAATCTTTTTTTTATAACAACAATCTTCAGCAGGAAACACAGCTTTTTATCAGATGAAACTCCCAGCAATAAAAACTAGTTCTAAAACAGAGAAAAATGGTAAAGCCAGATATTGGGTTATGAGGTCCCTGCTTCAAACCAAGCTAGCAGAACCCATAAGAAGATTGAGATTGGATGAGACAGACCAACATGACAAACACTTCACACAAAATGGCCAAGCATCTCACACACCCCAAAGCACACCTGTCACACAGCTCATTCCTTGTGCTAGGTGAGTCCAATGCCAGAATTTTGCTTCCAAGAAACTTAAAGAGCGATGCAGAAACTTTGCTCTGTCATCATCCAACTTGGCAAAAATCACTGTCCAGCACTTAATGTCTGATGTAGTTATTGCAAAGGCTTCATTGTCCCCACAGACACAAGAAAAGCCAACAAAAGCGAACAAAAAAGAACCCCAAAATAATATGGCAATATAAAATCATCACCATGTAGACATTTACTGACCACAGCTGCATGAACTTGAGATTCAGACCATCTATTGCAAAGTGAAACTAGACTCTAAACAGAAGGTACCAGACATTACTATAACCTCTGCATTACCAAACAGAGAAATAAAACCAAGAAAAACAAATGTGTAGTATTAAAAATAAGAGAGAACTTTGACAAAATTCAGTTTGCATGGATAAAGAGTTCTCAGGAAATTTTTAAGTCAAGGAAAATGAGAAAAAAGTGAACTTGAAAAAGGGACATTTTTCAGAACTAAAGGGACTTGAGCTGGTGCAGTCACAGCAAGGCAATCACAGTGAAAGCTCAGTAAAGCCAGAGCACATGGGGGTTTCAGGGAAGGGTGACAATGGAGTGAAGATAAACTTCTCTACACTTAGAGAAACTACAGGTCTGAAAAGGCAGAGGAGAAAGGGAAAGAAACAGTATGAAGAAAAAGATCAGATGAACAAAGATACCTCATAAACCCAGCACATGAAGCTGGTATTACCAATTGCATGCTGTAATTTCCTATTAAGCTACTAAAACTCCATGTGGAAATTTTAAGAAGAAAATGGACAAAGAAAAGCAAGGCTGAGAGATAGCACAACATTCATAATTTCAGTGGCACAGGAAACAGATGGGCAGAGTATTTAAAGTTGTCTTTAACAGACCAGCTTCACTCTATAATCATTTTTTTCCTATCATCTTTTTTTTTTTTAAACTATGAATCAGGATATCTTACTATTAATAACAAGAGAGCTATTAAAAAATAATTCTGTAATTGTTAGTGTGCCAAACAGAGCAACAGAAATGATAAAAAACACTACAGAAATACTAAAAATATTTGCAACCACGGTGTGAGTATCCACTGCCAGCCTCTCCACTTCTGGAAATACGGATCTGCAACCAGTGCAGGGCAAGTGAAAGACCCTTTTTGAGCAAAATCCCACAGACCTCCGTTTCAAGAATGCACTTTTTGTGAGAGGACTTCATAGGGGCTGAAAGGGGTAACAAATGCACTGCTCAAGACAAAACAAGCCTGATTTATGCCCCAAAGGAAAGTGGATACCTGGTCATCTGTGATGAAGGAATGAAGGACAAGCTTCATTCAGCTAAACTGACTTCCAGAGGAAACTGGCTTGTGGTGAGTGAGCATCCTTGGTTCCTCCAAAGTGGAAGAGGAGGCAGGAGCAGCTGTCGGGCTCAGAGGGGCAAGGGCAGGGGGGTACAGAGATGGGCAGGGAGGGCACAGGGATGGGCAGCCTGTCCTGAGACACAGCCACAGCATTCAGGCCACAACAAACCACTCCAGGGCTGAGAGCAGCAACTCCTGGGAGTGCTTCACCCTGGGGACCAACCTCACACTGCCAAGCTCAGAACATCAACCACTAAGGATGAAACTGATGCCTTAACTTCACAAAAATCAATCAACTAAGTAGGAAAAGACCTCCAATCCATGACCGACCACCACCGTGTCACCCAGACCATGGCCCCGAGTGCCCCCTCCAGCCTCTCTTTAAGCCCCTCTGGAGACAGTGACTCCACCACCTCACTGGGCAGCCTGTTCCAGGGTCTGATCACCCTTTCTGTGAAGAAATTCCTCCAGATGTCCAACCTAAACCTCCCCTGACACAACTTAAGGCTATGTCCTCTTGTCCTGTCAATGGCTGCTTGGGATTATTTCATGTAGTCATGGCTTCTCTTGAATAAGCAATCACCACATTCATTAGAACATCCTTTTAAATTATATTTTAATGTTTTCTAGGATACATTTCCACAGCTTTTAAGAGACAATTTACAGCCTTCAGTCTTAGAGAAGAACATCCCCTCTGGCTATACCTGAACACAGACAGCTGACCAGAAGCCCAGTGTGACACAGCTTCAACAGTCGCCCACAGGACACGTATCAGGCAGTAGCCAGACACTTTTTTAGGTACAGGACTGATTCTGCATCATCCCACCTTGTCTGGATTTGTAGCTTATCTGCTTCTTTCAGGGTGGGGACTAAAGCCAGAGAGAAGGCCAGAGAGATGTTGTTCTCCTTTGGACTCAGATGTTTATCAGTTCTATATTGCGGTCTCACAAACTGTGAGTTCCCAGCACACCAAGCCAACAAGGTAGAAATGGTGATGATCTCTCCTTACAAAGCCTTTTAAGGGTAAACTAACCAATTAATGATTGCCAGCTAGATTATTTTTATTCTTATCCCAATAAACAACTACTTGTTGCCCGCATTGTGGACTTCTCCACCCAATCACACAATATCACCAAACCACCATCATGCAGGTTTAAAGCTACCTGTGTTACACAGCTGTACTAATTTTATTCTATTTTAAAATAAAACTCTACCTCAAATAATATTAAAGTTAACAGGATAAAACTTATTTTCCCAGAACCAAGAATCATTATCAATAATTTTAATTATTTACATTTAGTAATTAATCACCTCAGTATTTTTATTTGTTTACTCAACCCTTATATCAGACTGAAAGAATTATGTCTATTTCTCAGGAAGTGTGCTCTTCAAGTCCTCTGGAATCTTTCCTGTTTTCCAAGAAGTCTTAAGAAAATCTATATGAATTATAAACAGTTCCCTGGCTTGTTCTTTCAGAGTTCACGGATGTATGTTATCTGGGCCTATGACTTAAAAATGCCAAATTTAAATATAACTGCTGTTTAATCTCCTCCTTGAAAAGAGAGTACATCCCATGATGTGAACATTTCATCTGCCTTTTTCCCAAGCAGAGAACAAAAATATTTACTGAACACTCACCTCACTGAACATGCTAATACTTCTGTGCAGACGTTATTTTTGATTCTTCTTTTTTTTTTTTCCTACAGGTTTTCCACTTCCAAACATAGTTTCTGTGTTTTCTAGAACTCTTAGCTTCAATACTTTTATTTAAATAATTTCCCTTTTTGTTTCTACTTGGGAGACTACGACTTTTTGGTGAGAATGAAAAGTTCCTAAACAACTTCCAGTTATCTGTACGTTTGGATTTCAGGTACAATTTGCAGGTCAAAACAGAGTAAGTCACAAGAATTTGTGCTTAAGCAGTTGTTTTTTTGTTGTTGTGAAGTCAGTCTAAGTGAATTATTATTTGAGATTAGCTGTATGAGAATTAACAAGGTTTTACTGCTCAAGAGATTACAATTATTGAGAAGAACAAAATTAACACCCTCTCTTCCCCCCACTAAAAACCACATTCAAAACGAACACAAGGAACTGTGGATTTATCTGATACTCTAACTCAATTCCATCAGAATTAACTGATCTACAAGGAGAAAGAACAAGACATTTCCAACACGTGCCTGCAGAAGGCATCACTTGAAGCTGCACAGCTCTCACTGGATGCACTCCCGTTCAAACCCGGAGCACCCAACCCCCGTGCAGCGGGCAGACACCATCACCTGCTCTCTTACTGCCAGTTAGCACAAAACCACAGCAAATCGCCCCAGCAGCCCGGGAAGGAGGTGCTTACACACAGCACCCAGCTCAGCTCCCCGAGCTTCCCCTCCCCGAGCTCCTTCTGTAGCCGGGGAGAGAGAGGAGCTCTCCCGGGGAATAGAAAGAAGTCAAGTCAAGCTTACATTATGCTTAAATGCAAGTAATGCCAGATAATTACACAACCTGTTTATCATGCAATTCTCTACCCCAGCCTTTCACAACCAGGTACTAGCTGGCAATACTCCCAGAGATCTTTCATGAAACTACAGAAAATCTCACAATAGAACCGTGGATTTTCTCATTATGCAAATGTATTTCTAATTATTTTTGAATTCTGTTCTGGTTTTGACCTCAATAGTACAGGTTGGCAGTGAATTTCATAGGTTAATTACATGTTATGTAAGAAGTAATGTTCCTTTTATTTTCTTAATGACTTTTACATCTTCCCTCTCTATTTCATTTGCTAATCACCTTGCTCTGAGGCTGTAAGACAAACAGAATAACATCAATGATTTACGTAAGAAAAGCATTATAACAAGGGGCACCAAACTTTTTCATACACTTGCCTTTCCCTCTGAACTGTAAATTTTCTCCTCTTTTTAAAAAAAAAAAAACTTCCCAGATAATTCTGCTTCCCGTCTGCAGAGTTTGGTATTTGTGTTTTGTACAAAACAGAATCTTTTATTCTAAGCAGTGTTTAGCTTGTGAAATCACAGTATTTAAAATCTTATTCTTAAAACTTTTACTGTGGTGAAGTGCACTTGTCAGACGTAACGTGCCTTTAAAGGAACAGAGCAATTCTGTCTTGAAGCCAAAAAAGCCCTTTGTAAATAAAATTCCCAATCAAGCAGGAATTGCTTTTGTTGTTTTTAAGAACAAACCACTAATTTAATCCAGGTCTTTCCTCCACAAAGTACTCCCCCTCAAATAGATTTAGGCTCTTTTTCTGTGGACCACGGAGCTCTCAAACTAGTGATTCCCTGACCTCCCAGAGCAGGCTCAGGGAGCAGCACCTTCAGTAAGGACAGAACAAATTTCTTCTGCCCCAGATTCCAAGAGAGCTCGGAGCAAGGAGAAGTCTGCCCGCTTCAGCCTCTGCACCGCCCTTCCCACCCCTCCTCAGGAAATGGATTTACTGCCCTTGTGTAAATGCTGGCCAATTATCAGACCCTCTTCCAGACTGTTTAGCCCAGACCACCTTCACAGAATCAACAAATCATTAAGGGTTGGACGAGACCTCTGGGATCACGGAGTCCATCCAGCCTTTTGACCAAACACCACTTTGTCAACTTGACCCTGGCACCACATGCCACCATCAGCTGTTCCCCGAACACCTCCAGGGATGGTGACCCCACCTCCTCTCATGGAATGGACAGCCCATTCCCATGTCTTATCACCCTTGCTATGGAAAAACCCCTCGCTTTGCTGTCCTTCATTTGTATCACTTTAGAAGTTCCCTTGAGAGGCAGCTCATCTCTCCTGGTCTCCATTTCTCAATGGACTGCTCTACACTTTCCCTCTTTGAACACCAGGCAAGAAAGAAGAACTATAAAAAGGCCTTCTCAGCCCCTTCTGACACACATTACAGTCAAACCTACGCCTCGCATTTGCCTTCCCCAATCACCAAACTGGTAAAGCTCTCAAGTTCAGAAATGCTTCAGAGTTGTCAAATGAGTCTTTCCATGTATCACCATAAAAATGACAGCTTCCAGCTGACACGCGGCTTCCCCGCTACCCAACTGGGCTTTTCAGAACTGTCTGAGGACCTCTTCTTACCTCTACGTTTTGTTTGGATCTTTGCCTGTTTTTTCAAGGCTGTGAATGATCTTTAATAAATAATGAGGGAAAAAAAAATCATCAAGATACTTCTTAATTCTTTTATGAGAAACAAAGTCGATTCAGGAACTTCTGTACTCTGCCTAAACTAAGGACCTGACCTGGGACCAGTTTTAGAAAGAACAACTGGCAGAGTCTCTTAACTGAGATACTGGGATTTTATCCCTACTCCGGGATGTTAATTAGATGCACCAGCTGAAACACTGAGTGGGAAATCAGCTGGTTTCATTTCAGTAGAAATAAACACCTCGAGTGTTAAATCTCAAGTCTTGTGATAATGTTTCATTAATTCTCCTTTCAGAAAGATTGCTCACAGGGAAAAGATTTTTACATTTCTAAGAGCACAGAAAAGAGCTTTTGATAACAGTCTCTTTAAGGAAACTTGATACACAACCAGACCAAGAAGCACACTCTTCTTTTTTCCCTTATTAACAATCGGCTTTTCTAATAACAAACTCAGAGCAGTTATTCTTAGCACATTTTCTTCTTTTAATTACACGGTTTTGACTTCTGCTAAAAATTACTTGGGGTTGTTGGTTTTTTGTTGTTTTGTTGTTGCTGGGGTTTTTTTAAAATGACCTTAACAGGAGATTTTCTCTAGGAATCTCAGGAAGGATAATTAATCTAATAGTGCACTCTTTTATCTCTTAATTTGCTCAGAGGCTTAAAGAACTTTACTCTACTATGTAAACAGTTTACCAAATAATTTAGTTGGTTTATAACCACCTTAAAATTTACTGTTGCAACCAGTTTTATTGCTAGGGCAGACTAACCAAATCACACTTAACGCTACCCAGCATCACCTCCCTCAATTCCTTTTCATCCCTACACTCCAGCAGTAATTTAACAAGATGAGCACATTTGCCACCCTACTGTTCTCCAGAACAGCATCTTAATGAGATTTGCATATCTGAGTCAATAGCTCAGCTCCTGCATTTCTCAATTCCTTGTGGCTTTTCAGTGACATTGTCTGGCCCTTCAAGGGAAGCTCCTTGAACAAGTATCAATTGCTGTGCCAGCACCCTATGTCTGACCCCTTCTCGGCCTCCTCAACGACCTCATTTCACCCCGAGAACAGAATGCGGCTCTGTTAAATATTTCCTCAACATTCGAACCAAGGAAGATGGATATAAAGAAACTTTTCAGCCTCGGCAATTATCCTGCCCTACTTAAGTGCTCACTTTAGTCTTTGGCAAAACAAAGCATTTACCGAGTCTGTTTCTACAGAGTCTGTTTCTATTCACACGTAATAAAACAAGAATCAAACGGAGTTCTCTCTTTGGCAAGTGTTTTGCATTTTATGATACAGGGCACCTCCTTTCACCTAATGGCTTCACTTGAGCGGCTTTTATTAAGACAACACTTGTTTATTTTTATTAAGACAACACTTGTAATGCAAAATGACAGCCTCCCAGCATTTATTTTTCTCTAACTAATTCTGATCTTATTTTATTGTGATGCAAGACTTCCGAATGCCTGTCCTAATAAACTGCTTTTACTTTAAAAGCCACGGAATTTCCATACTTCTGATGCTCCTTTGTTCTTAAGCAACACACAAAACCCTTGGAACATTAACAGGTCACTTTCTGGTGGTGAGCATTACCACGCTGATCCCGATAAAATCCCTCCTGTGAGATGAGGAACTTCATTATCCTGCAGTTCACTCTGCCGCAGTAGGTCAATTGTAGTTACCTTGTGAACCAACTCTTGTGCATTACTTAATCCCAGACTGCTACTCACGCCAGGTCTTTTGTGCTCTAAACACAAATAAACCTGTAGGGTCTGAAAGATGCAAACAATGGCTCTCTTAGATGAGATTTATTTTTTTTTTTTAACCTGAAAGCATCTGAAGGAAAAACCCAAACATAGAGACTTTTGAGGACTTCAATGCGACTTATAAAGAATATAAACACCCTGGGTTTGAAGTTAGCATAAAGTAAACAGAGCCAAATGCAAAAACATTAGGAAGAAAATAAAAATGATTAATCTACTGCTCCAGCTATAATAAAATCCAAGTCACATCCACCTGTTTCTACCTGCCAAAATGTCTATTTTTGCCTGGAGAATACCATAAAGACAACAGGGCAACAGATTGTTTCAAGTGACTACTGTCACATAGCAAGAAGAATATGCCAGAATATAATTATCCATATTAGAGATGAAGCCAGAATGTCTTTCTGAACATATAAAATAAAATAAAGGTACGTATGTAACAACTGACACACGTGAATACTTAAATTAAGGCCCAACACAGTGTACCTTCAATATATAAAAACTAATTGTACAGGACAACTCCCCTCTCTCAGCTTGAATACATGAAGCTTATTCTAGCACAGGTGTCTGGGGTCTTGGCTGGTATTTTTTTTTCCTGTGGTATTTTAGAGTTTGTTTTTGCTTGGGTTTTTTTTTCCCCCCCCTTTTTTTTTTTAATAGAGAAAAATATCATTATTTCTATGTTTTCTACTGTTCTGCAATTTTTACAATAATTCTAAAAATCAACACTTTTGGTCACAAACTTGTATTTGAACCTCAAGATACCACTTACAAAGACTGCAACTAAATATAATCAGTACCACAGGAAGTACTTTTAATTCTTTATTTTTGCATTACCACACAGTTAAAAGAAAGGTCAACATGCAGTATGTAAGTTCACAGTATCTGATAAATTAATATATAGATATCCTCCAGTTTAGTGTGTGTGTGTATATATATATATATCTTTTTTTTTGCCAATCAGCAGGCCTTGAGCAGATTATCTTATAAAATTCTCCCTCACAGACATTTTTCTTTATGTCAGTCATGCACATAACACCTGTAAGGAGGATGTTCTGCCCAGAACTCTGCTCCAAAGCTGACATGTGTATGCCTGCACATCTTAAAACAAAGCAAGGGCTAATCAACTACTCCCCTAAAAGACTGGGAAACCCCTGTCTTCAATTTTATGAATATAAACTGTCAGACATAAAGTGGAGGGGGAAAAAAAATCCCCACTATTTAATATATTATATGGTGTTCATATACAGAGCTATAATTTTTATTAGTATGAAATAAAGGTAACCAGCTCCAGCACAGGTGAGTCACTGCATTTATCAGAATCTCTTGTTACTATTAGCAGACATGTGCAGAAAGCATTGTTTGCCTAGGAGAAATCCTGTTTCTAAACCTGTAAATGCAGTCCAGACCAATGCATTTATTGACTTTAGAGCTGCTAAAAAATCCAAGCCCCTCCTCCACTTTTCCCACTGCCCACCTTTCTTTATCATCCAGCTTTAGGCACTCTGCCTTGCTGAAGGAAGGTGCAGACAGGCTGAAGAGGGAGCTCTCAATCTCTACTCCGTAAAAAAGAAAGGAAAAAAGCACATCTAACACATCTAACACCTTTTGAGCTGTCTGCAAACTACACAGGACAAAGTATTCGCTTACCTCCCTTGAAAAATTATGATTATGTGTGCCTGGTACTGACTGTAGGAAGCCAAGTGAAACATCTTTAGGAGCCCTCCTTTATCTTGGAAATTAGGTATCACTAGGAATTCTCCCCCTCAGTCAAAGAGCAGGAGCACAAGGACTTGCTGGTTTACAGACTTTGTAGCTAAAGTGATAAATGTTTTGCTACCCAACACTAACTGCAGATCTCTCCTGCAACAGCACACTAAACACATCAAAATGCAACGCCTGGCTAGAGTGAAAGCTTTCCCATTACTCTCTCAAGAAAGCTACATTCCAATTTTGGAGGCAGATCAGGTAAACTTTAAGAAAAAGCTTAAAAGTCTAATAGTTTATATTATGCCTATTTGCAATGCACTCATCCTAGAAGCATGCACTGAAGCTATTTTCATACTTCTACTAGAAAGAACACATACATGGTGCTAATTAAAAATAAAATTTAAAAAAAGCTGGTAAGCTGTTATTTTTTATGAATGCAGTATGTGTAGCAATATCACTTGAAAATCAATATTACAATATGACTTAATATTTGAAAGATGACAAAACAGGCTCCCTAAAGGGTTTTTGGTTTTTTTTCTCTTTTATGAGATTTATCTTGGTAACAGATAGTGACAGACTGCTATATCATGGATCAGTATTAGTCATCAAATCCCACAACATTAGGAACTACAAGCTCTCAATCACAGTAACAGATGCAGGTTTTTTTGCAGAATGATATTTATGCTTTTTTACTTTCTTTTTAATATAACAAAGAATAATAAAACCACCATATTTGCTATATAAAACACAGAAAACATGCATCCTAAATAAAATGTTTTGGACTAAAATATATTGAGGTGATAAAAATTCCAACAAGAATTCTAACAGAGGAAAATATAGATAGTATTTCAACTAAAAGAACTACAAACACAGTTCAGGATGGAAAACAGCAGAGTACAGTCCAAAACATTCAATAACCATATGCTTATGATTAAAGGGAATTCTGTGAACTTTAAAGGCATCCTAGGTAACATTTTCAAGCACAGTGACAGCTGTAAAGGATGGCTACAGGAACTGCAGTGTTCTAAATGGTCATTTCAATTTCTCAGCTTGTTTGGACTACAAACAATTTTATTTTTTTTTAAGAGGATAGGCAAATCTCTCCAAAGACTACCAAGAAAATCTGAGGACCCGGAGATATTTTACATAGAGAAGGCTGCAAGCAGCAAGCACTAGAAGTGAATTTGCAAAGCTAATGACTACCTGACAGGCTCCCTGCTAGCACACGCACCAGAGATGAACACTGACAGATTTAGCTGCAGCAGTTTAAGTTATTACACCTCTGGGTTCAACCATCTTCCTCTGCCACAGGCCACTGCTTAGTGCAAGAGGGGCTGAATCTGCTGCATTTCCAACACCACC